>CAUYUJ010004247.1:356704-461704 GCA_963575745.1 Prorocentrum cordatum
AAAATGCCCTCAATACGTGAAGTTCCTGCGTTGTTTAAAAAACATGAAAACAACCCAACAAACACACAATAACGAATGTGCGCGGCGCTAAGGGTGATACCCATTTTGAGAGCGGTCCGCCTTCAATCTGCCAAGCTCTTGCAATTGGTTAAGACGAATGTGCGCCTCGCCAAGGCGAGAGTCGCATTTTGAAGACCACCCGCTTTCAATCCGTGAAAATCTTCCATGTTTAAGACGACTGCGCGCGGCGCTAAGGCGAAAACCACATTTTGAAAACGAGCCGCCCTCAATCCGTGAAGAGTTCATTCAATTTGTTTAAACGAATGCGCGGCGCTGAGGCGAGAGCCACATTTTGAAAACGACTCGCCTTCAATCCATGAAACCATTGCATTTTAAAGCGGAAATGCGCGGCGCTAAGGCGAGAGCCACATTTTGAAAACGACCCAGCCTCAATTCGTTAAGTCCTTGCAAATTTGTAAAGCAAATGTGCGCGGCCCCAAAGCGAGAGCCACATTTTGAAAACGACCCGCCCTCCACTTGGGCGACGCAGGAAAAGTGAGTCGTCTGCGCCGACATTGGCGCGTAAGCTGCCCGCGTAAGGCCGCACGTAACCTCCCTCGTCTCCAATGTAGCGTGCCGCGCTGGCGACCTGCGTAAGCCGCCGCTTAAGGTCGCCGTGCCATCTCGCGTAATACCTGTTTTTGATCGTCGTTCATTTGTGAAACGGCTGCGGCATCTCATCTGCAGGCTCATAAGTTGTGAGGAAGTCTCAGGCGAAACGCCTGGCCCGCCCTTTCAACCGGCCTCGGAGTGCGACCCGGAGGAGTTAGGAGGAGGATGGGTTGGGCGTTGCGTAATGGAGGGGTCATAAATGGGGGGGTGGCGAGGATGGTCCGAAAAGGTACCCAAACGGTACCTAAACGAGCCCCCTGGGGGTCCGGAGGGGCTCGAAAGGGGCACGAAAGGGGACCGTTTCTGACCCCCCCATTTATGACCCCCCCATGAAGCCACGCCCAAATGGGGAAGAGTTAGGAGGAGGAGGAGGAGGGCGGCACATGTGACGCTGCGGCGGCACGGATCGAACCATCACCGGGGTAGGGGTTGGGGAGCGGGAGCGACCGCATGAGTAACACTACGCCAACACATGCGACGCCGTGGCGGCAGGGGCCGACCCATCACCCGATTTGGAATGTTGGAGAGATGGGGGGTGGCCAGTGTCCGCCATAATGCGGAGGTGAATTGACATTGACAGGCACAATCAGCCGGCAGGGGAATAAATACCGCTCACGGCCGCGATGGGGGAAACAGTGAATGGTGGCAATCGGCGCCTTGAGGTCTTGAGGGCCTGAGTCGTGGAGGTACGTTGGCACCCCTCCCTGCGGCCGTCTTCCTTGGCCAAGGGACCGTAGGGAGGGCCTCGGCCCCCTCTAGCGCCAATGACGGCTTTATGGATTGGTGTATTGATGGGAGTGGCACCCCGGCAGCCCTTGTGATGGTCGTTGCCTCGTTGCCGAGGGGTGGCGCCTATGATTGTCACCGCCAGAGGGGCAGAGGCCTATCATGGTCCTCGCCAGAGGAGGGGAGGGAGGGGAGGCCGATGTCCGGGATCGTCTGGCCGTCCGTGATGCGTCCTGGTGGCGGGAATTCCTGCAAGGAGGGGGCAAAACAAGAAACGGCATACACAGTTTCGACTCCGAACTGAATAGGCCCTGCGCGCTCGGTATCCCACGGGGGGGCGATGACGAGTGCGCACGCTCACGCTTTGGTGCCAGTTTGTTGCGCCCGTTGGGGCGGACGAAACATGCCCCCCAGGGGCAAACCAAGGGCCCCGGGACAGTCGCGCCCCGCCGAGAGCATGACCGAGGAGGGGGAGACATCCCCCGAATCAAACCCGAGAACCCCGCAACCGAGCGGCCTGAGGTGAAGACAGAGATCCGAGGGCCAACACATCCTTTTTCAGGCAGGCTGCACGGAGGGTGGGATGCGTCCACCCCCGCCTGGGCGCAACAAAGTAGAACCAATCCAAAGAACTCCCCCAGCGAGGGATCGGGTTAGGCCACCTTCGTCGGACAGCCTTGCTCACGCATTGTAGCGAGGCGGCCGCGAGGCACGGATAGGCCAGTACATTCAAGAGTAGTGGACCCCAGACAGACGGTGCGGTATTTGTTTTCCGCCGACAGTATCCCCCCCGGCGCGGGTGAAGCCGAGGACAGGCCAGGAGGAGGAGGAGGAAGAGGAGGAGGAGGAGGAGGAGGAGGAGGAGGAACAGGAGGAGGAGGAGGGAGGAGGAGGAGGAGGGAGGAGGGAGAGGAGGGAACAGGAGGAGGAGGAGGAGGAGGAACAGGAGGAGGAGGAGGAGGGGAGGAGGAGGGAGGAGGGAGAGGAGGAGGAACAGGAGGAGGAGGAACGAGGAGGAGGAGGAGGAGGAACAGGAGGAGGAGGAGGAGGAGGAGGAGGAGGAGGAGGAGGAGGAGGAGGACGAGGGCGCGCCTAGGGGCCCAGAGACGGAGCCTCGCGAGAACCCTGCGGCCGCAGACAGGGGGGGGAAATGGAGCAGAACCCCCCTTGGGAGAGGAGTCGAGACCCGAACGTTGCCGGGCGGTTCATTCACCTTGCTACCAGCTTTGTGAAGCGGGTTCTCGGGGATCATGGAGAAATTGCCTCCCGAGAACCTTGCGGCCGCAGACAAGGGGGAAGCGGAGCATAATCCCCACTGGGAGAGAAGTCGAGGCCCGAGCGTTGCGGGGCGGTTGTTTCATCTTGCCATCAGCAATGTCAAGGGGGGTTCTAGGGGATCATGGAGAAATGGTTTGCTTGCGCCCTCCCCCGTCTCGCCCAGAAGCACATTGCTTTGTCTTGGCGCGCCCGGCGCAGAGCTTGAGGCCCGTGTCTAGGGAGAGGGGTAGGTTTGGATGAATTGTGCCTGCACCTTGCCAGGCACACTGCTCAGGCCCAACATTGCTGATTAGGCGCGTTGATCAGGGCTACGCCTAGCACTTGCAGCAGCAAGCTCACGAAGCTGGCGGCGCCAAGGAAACAACATAGCAGGGCGCTCCTGAGCTTTTTGGGGGAGGGGGGGGGGGCGACGCAACATGCCCGCGCCCATCTCCTCCAGGGCCAGCCCCGGCGGAGCGGCTTTCGATGGCCCCGGGGAAGGCGCCCGGGGCATCCGGAATTGCGCCGCCCGAGTCGAGGCTAGCAGGACGTGCCCGTGGGCACGCATCAACGAGGAGGTCAATGGCGCCCCCCCTTTCCTGGCCGAGGGGACCACAATTGACCTCGATGATTTGGCGCCCTTGGTCTAGGCCTCCTAGATAGGGTCGGAGTAATTAGATGGGGTCGGAGGATCGCGCCTCATCGGCGATGCATCGGCGATGCATCGGCGATGCGGCTCAATGTGGGGCCCAATTTTCTCCTCGTCGACGTCGCCGATGCATCGCCGACGTCGCCAGTGCATGGCCAATGCATGGCCGATGCATCGCCGATGCGGCGAGATCCTCCGACCCCATCTACTCGGACTCCATCTAGGAGGCCTCTACTTGTAGGAATCGGAGGGGGGCATCTGGAATGGGGCCCTGGGAGAGGGGGTCTGGGCCCTGCGCGGTTACCAGGGGCGCCCTTGCGCTTCGGCGGACGCGCTGGCGGGCTTGCGAGCGGGCGCGCGCGGGCGGGCGGGCGGGTGGGCGGGTCGGCGGGCGGGCGTCGTCGTCGTTGTCGTCATTGTCGTCGGCGTCGTCATCGATGTCGTCGTCTGTCATAGTCGTCCGTCCTCGTCATCATCGTACGTCGTCGTTCGTCGTCGTCCGCGTCTTTGTCCGCGTTGGAGCCACGTGCCACGTCGAATGCAATAGAGCAGTTCTTTTTCGTTGTGCCGCTTTGCCACGTGGCGCGCAAAGTTGTACTGTATTTTGTTCGCCAGCCTGTCGTTGCCCCGTTGCGAATGGAGTGGCGCTGTATTTGTTGTCGCGGCGTTGCCGCGTGGCAACGATCATTGAAGACTTGTTTTCGTCCCGCAGGCGTTGCCACGTTGCGGGCAGAGAGATATTGTATATGTTTGGCCCGCGCGGCATTACCTCGTGATGAGCAGAGTGGAGTTTTACGTATCGCTTGCCTCCCATGTCGTTGCCACGTGACGAGTTGGATCGTATGTTTGATGAATGCTTCTGAGGCCCTGCCACGTGGCGTTGCCATGTGGCGGGTAGAGTGGATTAGCATATGCCCCCGCCCCGCTTTGTTGCCACATGCCAAGTAGAGTTGAATAAGTTTGTTTCGCCCTGCAGGCGCTGCTTTTTGGCTAGCACATTGGAGTAGTGTTTGTTCACTCCTCCGAGCGTTGCGACGTCAGGAGGAGAGTGGAGCAGTATTTGTTTCGCTCCCCCAGCGTTGCCACGTGGCGAGTGGAGTATATATATATATACACACCTATACGACCACCCTTTCGGGTGATGAGGAGGTTCGGGGGGGGGGGAGAGGAACAAACGTCTCACTCGATCGGTCTCACGATCGATCTTACTATCGATCTCACTATCAGTCTCGCTCGATCGATCTCACAATCGATATCACTCGATCTATTTCATTCGATTGATCTCACAACCGATCTGACTATCGATATCACAATCGATCTCACTATCGATCTCACATTCGGTCTCACAATCTATCTCACATTCGGTCTCACTATCGATATCACTATCGATATCACAATCGATCTCACAATCAACGTCATCATCATCGACATAATCGCCATCAACGTCATCAACAGCATCATCATAATCATCGGGACACCATCATCATCACCTCATCACCATCATCATCAACATCATCATCACCATCATCATCATCGGGACACCATCCTCGTCACCATTATCATCATCAACATTATTATCATCGGGACACCATCATCATCATCGGAACACAATCATCATCATCATCACCAGCATCATCATCTCATCATCTCCATCATGAACAACATCGTCAACATCAGCATCATCGGGACACCATCATCATCAGCAACATCATTATCATCAACATCATCATCATAGGGACACCATCATCATCGTTAGCATCATCATCTCCATCGTCATCACCATCATCGGGACATCATCATCATCATCAGCATCAACATCAGCATCATCATCGGGCCACCATCATCAACATCATCACCACGTCATTATCATCCTCATCATCAACATCATCACCGAACACCATCATCATCAACATCATCAGCATCGGGGTACCATCACCATCATCACCATCATCATCAACAGCACCATCATCAATATCATCAGCATCAACATCTGGACACCATGATCATCACCACCATCATCATCATGATCTCATCATAATCAACATCATCATGATCATCAACATCACCATCACTGGGACACCATCATCATCAGCAACACCAGCATCATCAACATCATCATCATCATCATCATCGGGACACCATCATCATCACCACCATGGCCGTCATCATCATCATCATCATCACCACCATCATCACCATTATCGGGACACCGTCATCGTAACCATCATCATCATCATTAGGGGACACCATCGTCATTATCGGAACACCACCATCATCATCATGTCATCATCATCATGAACAAAATCATCAACATCACCATCATCGTGACACCATCATCATCAGCAACATCATCATCAACATCATCATCATCGGGACACCATCATCATCGTCACCATCATCATCACCATCATCATCATCGGGACACCATCATCATCAACATAAACATCATCATCATCACCATCGGACCACCACCATCAAAATCATCATCATCATCCTCATCATCATCTTCATCATCAGCATCATCATCATCGGGACACTATCATCGTCATCATCACCAACATCATCATCATCATCGTCGGGAAACAATCATCATCACCTTCATCATCATCATCATCATCATCATCTTCATCTTCATCTCATCTCATCATCATCAACATCATCATGATCATCAACATCATCGCCATCATCATCGGGACATCATCATCATCATCAACAACATCATGATCAACATCATCATCATCATCATCATCATCATCATCATCATCATCATCATCATCGGGACACCATCATCATCACCACCATGGCCATCATCGTCATCAGCATCGTCATCATCAGCATCATCATCATCACCATCATCATCATCATCATCATCATCATCATCGGGCATATCTCGCCCGCCCACGCAGTTTCGCCTCGCCCGCACGCACGGCACGCACGAACACGAAACCGAAACCGATTTCCCGGTAGGGGGCTCTCCATTCCACTTAGATCTCACCCCCTCACCTCCAACATATGGTTACGGGCGATCTATATTTAATATATATATATATGCACAAAAATATAGATACACACATACATATATATATATATATATATATACAGATTCATATGTTCCACCCCGCAGACGTTGCCACTTGGCGAGTCGTGGAGTGGAGTAGTTGCTGTTTCGCTTTCCAGTCGCTTCCACTTGGCAATTCGAGTGGAACAATATTTGTTCCTCCCTGCAGGCATTGCCTAGTCGCCAGGCGTTTTCTTTGTTTCGAGTAAAAGTGGAATACTTGTGATGTCCGCCCCGCAGGCGTTGTCGCGTGCCGGATAGAGGGACGAGGGAGAAGGGAGGAGGATGGAGAAGGGAGAAGGGAGGGGGGGAAGAGTGAGGAGGGAGCAGGAGGAGGAGGAGGAGGAGCAGGATGAGGAGGAGGAGGAGGAGAAGAGAGGAGGGAGGGAAGTGGGAGGAGGGAAGAGACAGGATGGAGGATAATAGCGAGGAGGCAGGAGGAAAAGGAGGGAGGATGGAGGAGGGAGAAGGGAGGGGGGAGGAGAGGAGGGTAGGAGGCGTGGGAAGACACGCGTGAAGTTGGAGGAGGAGGGAGGAGGGGGAGGTGGAAGGATCAAAAGAAGGAGGAGGAGGAGGAGGAGGATGGGGAGGAGCGATGAGCGGAGGTGGAGGACGAACGAGGAAGGGGCGGAAGGACGAACGAAGGAGGGCGGCGGAAGGAGGAAAAGGAACGGAACGCAAGGCAATGCAGCGCATTGCGCGACAGCGCCAAGAGGACAAAATAATGCTGGGCTTCACGGTGTACATCCTAGGGGGGGAGGAGGTCGAGGAGCAGGAGGAGAAGGAGGAGGAGGAGAACGTCGGTTCTCAAGGCTCCTTATGATGAGGAAATCGTCGGCACAGTGGTGGAAGGGAGGAGGATGCGGAAGGGGAGGAGGAAGGACATGGGGGAGGGGGGGGGAGGGGGACGGCTTTGTGGAGGATGGGGGGGGGGATGGGGGAAGAGTTCTCGTGCCGTGCGCCTGATCGCCCGGGCGCGGTCTGGTGGCTGCCTTTGGGCAGCGAGTGAGGGAGGAGGGTGACGGAGGGGCAGCGGTCGCGCGGGCGGGCGGGCGGGCGACTGGGCGGGCGGGCGGGTGTGCGGGCGGGCGGGTGGGCGCGCGGGGGGGGGGAGGGGGGGAGCGGGCGGGCACGCGAGCGGGCGCGCGCCTTGGCGGGCGGGCGGGCACGTGCGGGCGGCAGGCAAGCAGGCGGGCGGGTGCGCGCGGGTGGGCGCGCGCGCTGGCGGGCGTTCTGGTGAGGGCGAGACGCCGTTCTGCTGGAAACGGAACGTCTGTTTTGGTTCTGGCGGGGCTGTGCTGGTCTAGGCGGGGTTGTTCTGGTTTCGGTTCGCGGCACGGTCCGTTCCGTGCTCTCGGGATGGTTGCGGCTGTTCGCGGTACGCTTTTCACTTCTTAATAGCATACCCCGAAGAGAGTGGGGGGAACGAGTGGAGAAGAGGCGAGCCAGTGATTGGCCCATCCAAAAGTGGACGCCGAGCCGAGGTTCTGCTCCATGGGGCACTCGATATTCTCGGTGTCCATCGTGCAGTTCGTGCGTGGCCGGCTGACGGTCCTCTGCGAGAGGAACGACAAGGCCAGAAGGACTCCAAACGGGGGATATCTATGTGGCCCAGAGGGTTTTGCCAGCTCTTCTCATGCCCCCCCCCCACCTGCCACCTGATCCCTCTGCTCTTCCTTTTTGTTCCTCCTCCTCCTCATCATGATCATCTGTACTCCCTCCCCTCCCCCATCTGCCCCTCGTCTCAAGTATCATTTGGCTGAGACCAGTTTGGCTCACCGGAGTTGGCTCGAAACAGGTGGCCGTGCAGTCCTTCTTTGGTGGGGTAAGATGCAGGGCAATACCTTTGACCCATCTTCGGACTTGGGAGGGATCGCCAGGCGTCGCTCCGCTTAAAGTTGAACGGTTTTCTTCTACCTCCATGCTACGGGTTAGGAGGTCGACCGCCACGTCACCGAGATCGGTTGCATGTCCCACGGGCAGGTGAGCACCATAGAGGGCGTGCAGCGGCAACGTGAACAGAGTTAGCATGTTTGGCCAGTCGTGCTCCACTATCGCAGGTTTTTTTTTTTTTTTTTTTTTTTTTTTTTTTTTTTTTTTTTTTTTTTTTTTTTTTTTTTTATATATTATAATATATATATAAAATATATAACACGTACATCTATTGTTAGAACTGTCATATTATCCGTAAGGGCTTCGCCCCCTGCCGCCGGCCCCCTCTCTCGGAGAATGGGCCATGGAAGAGCTAAGTCATGAGGCCTTGGCGCTGTCGTGAAGCAGTATCGAAACTGCATGCGAAGCCGATTCGCAATCAGCAAAACCAACTGATCACAAGAGGGGTTATCACACCTGGCGATTGGTAAGACGTGTATGGTTTACGGGCTTGGTTACCACACCTTGCGATTAAAGGGCCGAGGGAGTTCTCGCAGTTTGGGTTGCCACGCCTTGCGATGGATGTGCGTGAAGGGTGGCACCGAATTTCAGAAATGTGGCAAATCCCCTGTGTTTTTGGACCCTGACCCCGCGGATCTGCGTGAGGGGTGGCACCGAATTTCAGAAATGTGGCAAATCCCATGTGTTTTTGGACCCTGACCCCGCGGATCTGCGTGAGGGGTGGCATCGAATTTCAGAAATGTGGCAAATCCCTGTGTGTTTTTGGACCCTGACCCCGCGGATCTGCGTGAGGGGTGGCACCGAATTTCAGAAATGTGGCAAATCCCTTGTGTTTTTTGACCCTGACCCCGCGGATCTGCGTGAGGTTTTTGGACCCTGACCCCGCGGATCTGCGTAAGGGGTGGCACCGAATTGCAGAAATGTGGCAATTCCCCTGTGTTTTTGGACCCTGACCCCGCGGATCTGCGTGAGGGGTGGCACCGATTTTTTTAGAAATGTGGCAAATCCCCTGTGTTTTTGGACCCTGACCCCGCGGATCTGCGTGAGGAGTGTCGATTTCGAGCCCCCCCAGCAATTCAGACAACGCGCCCAGGAGACGCTAAAAATCCCGTTTGGGCCTCCCCCCCCCTCGCGCGGTCAATCAATTAGTTACAGTAGCCAGCAAGAAGTCAACTAGTTACAGTAACCAGCAAGAAGCAGAATTGTAACACTGGAAACTACAAGCTACAACTGGTACAGGAAACTGCGAACCCGTGCCTCGCAGCCTCGTTGCCGCAGCACGTTTTCATTGGGCTAGCACGCACGGCGTTTGTCATATTGTTTCGAAGGTTGCTTCGGAAAACACGCTGCCGCCTTCCGAGCAGATGCTGGCCGTTCAGAGTATGTCGAGCACGTGGTGGTTGCAGAATTGTGGGGAGAGGGTACCTCCATGGCCAGTCATGCCCCACATGCTGCTTTTTTATCCCGCAGAGGTGGTCTTCTTGAGGAAGGAGATGGGGTGCGTTGCCGCGGAGCGCTCTTTTCTGCGTCGGAGGGTTTGCTGCATGGTTTCGTCGTCCTACTTCGCGGCGTTGGGCGCAGAGCATTACAAGTCACGAGTCGAAAGTACTTTGTTTGGTGGGTTTCAGCAGGTTTGTGATGAGAGAGAGAGAGTGAGAGAGAGAGAGAGAGAAATAAATAAGTAATAACAACAAACAAGCAAGATGGAGCTTGTTGTGGATTTGAAGCTTCGATCCGCGGGAGAGTGGACGCATAGGCTCTCACAGGGTGAGCATCACATCGAACGCTCACTACGAACGCATCCATAGGCCTCACACGTCTGTTGTCGTGGCCGGTGCGGTTGGGCAGCGTCTCAGAGCCCTTGCCTCCGCGCCTCTTGCGTCCAGATGCTGCGGGGGTTCAACAACTTGCATGAGGACACCTACGAGGTGGAGCTTTGCAGCGCCCATAGTGGAGGGCGTGGGGGCCGCGGCGGTCGCGTCGACCGCGGACGCCCTTGGCTTTTTGAGTCCTGATTCCTGATTCCATTTGCCCCTCGTCCTGCTTTTTCCCCTTCCTCTTCTACCCTCCTCCTTTCCCGTCGGAGCTGCGGACGCAGTGCTCTGGCCCGGCGCGGTCATTCGAGCTCCGGGAGGGCCCCAACAGCAGCATCAACATCGACGCGTACACGATGACGACGAAGCACCCATTCGTGGACGGGATCTCCGCCGAGCTGGAGGGCTACAAGAACATGCTCGAGAAATCCGCAGCGGAGACGCGGAGGACAAGCAGAAACTCATGGAGATAGGGTCCCCTGCTCCAGCATTTGGTCTTGCCGCGCTGGGGAGGTGCGACGTGGGCGGGGCATTCAAGCAGGAGATCACCGCCTACCTGGAGCAGGCCCAGCCGTCCGACGAGATGGCGGAAGTCGAAGTCACGAAGTACGAACTGCAGCAGCAGATCAGCTTCATACGGCTCGAGCGACGCTCCGACGCGGACAAGACCAAGCTGATCGTGCGGGCCCCATAGTGGCCAGGCCGCAAGCGAATCATGGAGGCGCTGGCCGCCGAGGGCGCGGCGCAGTACCACCGTGGGGTGGCGCCAGCACGATGGTTCGAGGAAGAGGTGGCGCACTGGCTGGAGACACTCGAGCAATAGTTTTTGTTAGGGGACCCCCGCTCCCTGCCAGCCGCTGCGGTGTACAGGTACAACACAAGCGTCCGCCCTCAGAAAACTCAGAGCAGGAGCGTGCCACAGGGCGCGCGCCGCCGGTCTCAGAAGACTCAGGAGGAGCGTACCGACGGGCGCGCGCCGCCAGTCCCAGCAGCTTCTGTTTTCGCTTCCCGGCCACACGCCCCAGCAGCTGCCGACTCGGGGTCAGCAGGACGCGCGCAGCCAGTCTCAGAAGACTCAGAGCTGGAGTACGCCGCAGGGCGTGCGCCGCCAGTCCTGGAAGACTCAGAGCTGGAGTACGCCGCAGGGCGTGCGCCCCCAGTCACAGTTTTTTTTCTGTCTTCTTGTCTGGGCCAGCAGACTCGGGGTCGGCAGGGCCGGCGCAGCCAGACTCCGCCGACTCGGGGTCGCCCCATTTCGAAGAGCCCGAAGGCCGACGCGATCAGCTCGATACAGCATCAGAAGACGAGGCCGCAGCTTTTGTGTTTGACGAGTAAATGCCTCCTCGAAGCATCTCGTGGCAGTGCGACACAGCCCCCTGCGTCAGCGCCCGCGAGACGTGGCCCCAAGAGCGGGGACTGACGAGAGATTCGGCTTTCCGCGGCGGACCATATTTTTCTTTAACGCTGCGCAGGCTCGTTTGGTCCGGATGCCGAGGAAGAAATCATCATCTTCGTCTGCATCCGCATCGTCATCGTCGCCGCGAGCACCAGCATCGCTATCACCATCACTATCATCATCAGTATAAGAAGTATCATCCTCTTCCTTCCCATACAATTGTCTTTACCTTTGGAATTGATGGCAATACGCGGGGCGCCTGGGCGACAACAGGATTCAGCGCCCACGCCTCGTTGTGTGACGTTTTCCTTAAGTTGGCCGAGACTCCGTTGACCATCCCTGGCTTCAACACCGGCTGGACCGCTGCTTCCAAGGGTGACCGATGTGAGGATCTGACTGTGGTTCGCAGGACTTCCCAGCGAGACCTGCCCACTCAATCTCTCAGCAGCGTTGATAGCTGGGCGATTGTTTCTGTTGCGAACCTGTTTCCGGCTTGTTCTGCCCGTGACACGGTCCACCCGTCTGGCGGCTTCGAAAGCGACCGCAAGATGCAGGACAGCATTTATGATATCGAGGGTTACGGCCTTATCTGCTGCGTCATTGGGGTCATATTTGGCCATCACGATGTTCAATACCTGGCCATCACGATTTGGTATTGGACTTCCTTTTTCCCGGAAAGGGCATGAGCCCAGGGTTCTCTTTTAGTGGGTAAACCTGTCCCCCGTTGCCAACTTGAAGGAGGCCGGCGAATTTTTTCCCTGATAAATAACGAGGTCGAAGGAGGCCGGCGAATTAAAATTTGAGGATGTCTCGAGCGAAACGCTTGTTTTTGAAATCCCGATCGATAAATCACAGGGTGCGGGCCACTTTTTCGTGCGTTGAGGATGTCTCGAGCGAAACGCTTGCTCCGCAGAGTTTGCCGAGGATGTCTCGAGCGAAACGCTTGTTTTGCAGAGCCGACCGCGACGCGGAAAAGCGCCCCGCGCGAAGGAATTTCGATGATGCGACTACGATTCCTTTTCTTTCTGTCATACGACTTTCCTTTGTTTTTGTACGATTTCCTGGAAATTTGGCAGGATGTCTCGAGCGAAATGCACGACCCCACCCTAGCACGACCATACCCCAGCACGACCACACCCCAGCACGACCAGACCCCAGCACGACCCACCCCAGCACGACCCCACCCCAGCACGACCATACCCCAGCACGACCACACCCCAGCACGACCCGACCGCAGCACGAGCACGCCCCAGCAAGACCACACCCCAGCACGGCCACACCCCAGCACGACCTCACCACAGCACGACCACACCCCAGCACGACCACGCCCCAGCACGACCACGCCCCAGCACGACCACGCCCCAGCACGACCACCCCCAGCACGACCACCCCCCCAGCACGACCACCCCCCAGCACGACCACCCCCCAGCACGACCACACCCCAGCACGACCACACCCCAGCACGACCACACCCCAGCACGACCACACCCCAGCACGACCACACCCCAGCACGACCACACCCCAGCACGACCACACCCCAGCACGACCCGATCGATAAATCACAGGGTGCGGAGCACCCCAGCACGAACCCACCCCAGCACGACCCCACCCCAGCACGACCCCACCCCAGCACGACCACGCCCCAGCATGACCACACCCCAGCACGACCACACCCCAGCACGACCACTCCCCAGCACGACCCCACCCCAGCACGACCCCTCCCTAGCACGACCACACCCCAGCACGACCACACCCCAGCACGACCCCACCCCAGCACGATCACACCCCAGCACGACCCCACCCCAGCAAGACCACACCCCAGCACGACCGCACCCCAGCACGACCTTACCACAGCACGACCACACCCCAGCACGACCACGCCCCTGCACGACCACGCCCCAGCACGACCACGCCCCAGCACGACCACGCCCCAGCACGACCACGCCCCAGCACGACCACCCTCCAGCACGACCACCCCCCCAGCACGACCACCCCCCAGCACGACCACCCCCCAGCACGACCACACCCCAGCACGACCACTCCCCAGCACGACCACACCGCCTTGGTTGAGTGGTTGCCTGTCGTCGTGGTATGTTTCGTGGGGTGTCTCGTGGTATGTTTCGCGGGGTGTCTCGTGAAATGTTTCGTGAGGTGTCTCGTGGAATGTTTCGTGAGGGGGGGGGCTTTATTTTATGTCTTTTTCGCGTCTCATTCCTTTTTCCGGTTTGGTCTTTTGTACTGGTCGTCTGTGGAATGTTTCGTGATGGTGTCTCGTGGGCTGTTTCGTGAGGTGTCTCGTGGGATGTTTCGTGAGGTGTTGCCCAGTTGGGTATCATGAAAACGTGTCCATGCTCCACATGTCTATATCCCTTTCCGGGTTCGTGGGTCCATCATGTTTGCTGGAGGCAGCTTGCTTCTCAGGGTTCCTGATGCATATTGTGCGGAAGTTCTACCAGGATTGTTGTGTTCAGTTTCGCCTTGGAGGCTCTCAGGGGAGATGGTTCATTATACTTCGTGGAGTGCGCCAGGGTTGTCCCGCCTGTGGATCTGTGTTCGCCACTGACCCGTTCGTCCGTATCGACCAGCATTCCCTTGATCCACATTATTGTATGATTGTTGCTTACGCCGACGATCTAGCTACGGGGGTTCGCGATCTCTTCTGCCATTTTGCTTTGCTGGCTCCTTCCTTGCAGCTGTTGGGGAAAGCTGCTGGTCGGCGGATTCGCCCTGGCATCGTCCGGCTTGGTAAGCGCAGCTTGAACGAAGTCAGGGTTCGCATGGTCGCTGACGTGGCTTATCCGTAAGGGCTTCGCCCCCTGCCGCCGGCCCCTTCTCGGATAATGGGCAATGCAAGAGCGAAATCATGAGGCCTTGGCGCCGCCGTGAAGCAGCGTCGGGACTTCACGCGAAGACGATGAGTAATCAGCAGAACAAATTGAGATTCTGATGACATTGTTGAATTCGGTGTTGTATTGTGAAGGTTTATGGTTTCGGATACGCGAGTAACGCGAAATTTGCGAGGGTGTATGGCTTCGGGCTCGCAAATCTAGCGCAATTGACACAAGTATATGGTTTCGGAGACGCGAGAATTGCGTAATTTACGAGGGTGTATGGTTTCGGACACGCGATTATTGCGTAACTTATTAGGGTGTAGGGCTTCGGGGTCGCAAATATTGCATCATTTACTCAGTTTTATGGTTTTGGATACGCGAATATTATGTAATTGCTAGGGTTTACGGCGGTGGGATCTGCGAATATATTGTGATTTGCTGACGTCTGTGGCCTCGGGGATGCAAGCATTGCATACAGCTTCGGGGACACGAATATGGCGTATCTTGTAAGGGTTTATGGCTTCGGGGACGTGAATATAGAGTAATGTGCGAGGGTGTATGGCTTCGGGGACGCGACTATTGTGTACTTTACGAGGGTTGATGGCCTCGGGGCGCGAATTTCATGTATTTTTAATGTCCCACGCCCCCGTCAGGAATACAGAGCACCCGACTCGGGCGTGGTAACTAGGTTCCTTTTCGGCTCCCCCCCTCGCGCGGTCCAACAACAAGGAACGGTAAGCAGCAAAAAGCATAATTGTAATTGTGGAAACTGGAATTTGGAACTGGCGCAGGGAACAGCAAACCTTCGTCCTACAGCCTGGTGGCCCCATAGGGGGGCCGGCGGATTTCGCCGCGGCTAAAGTGGCACACTGTGAAGTGGATGTTTCCCGGTGTTGGTGGGTTGGGAGTGCGGGTGATGTGTTGGTTGTTTTGTTTGTTCTGTTTTTTTGTGTATTTTGTTGTGGGTCTGTGTGTGTTGGTTATCTTTCTGGTTGTTTTTTCTCTCAGGTTTTTTTTTGTTTCTCTTTCTGTTTTTTTGGTGTTGTTTGTTGTCTCTTTCTTTTGGCGGTTTTATTTGTTGGTTTATTCTATTTTTCCTTGCTTCGGTTTTCTTTTGTTGTTCTTTGGGGTGCTCTCCGTCGTAGGTTTATCGTTTTTCTTTTTTCTTTTATTGTGTTTTTTTCGTCTATGTTTTTCTTCTTCTCAGGTTTTTATTTTTTTTTGTTTTTGTGTTTTTGTCTATCTTACTGGAACTTGTGTTTACTTTTAGTGAAGTGTTCTTTGGGGAATTTCTGGGGGACAACGGGTGCACGCTGAGCTGGATGAAACCTACAACAAAGTTTTGGGATACGACTGTCCTTCTGAAGCATATGAGGGGTGGCTTCAGCAGGTCGATGCGCAACTTGTAGTGATTGGGCGCTCCGCTTTTGAATTTTGCTGCCCCCTTCTACCTCCCCCCCCTCCCCCCTTGAGATGTTTCCCAGGGCACGGCATGACGGCTCTGAGCGGCTTTCGGGCTCCCTCCTTCTCTTCCTCTTCCTCTTCCTCCTCCTCCTCCTCCTCCTCCTCCTTTTCCTCCTCCTCCTCCTCCTCCTCCTACTCTTTCGGGGGTGGACGGGGCCCGCCTCAAGCTCCTGCCGCGCGCGGCGGCTTGTCACGATTCTGACACCGACGTGTTCCCGACCGTGTGTCGCGAGACTGCCCGCCTGTGGCTCGACGGCGACTGGGTTTTTGGGCAGGCCCACACGTCTTGGAGACGGTCGTCTGCGATAGACCGGCCGCGAACGGTCCTGTTACTCGTTGAGTTCCATTTCCAGAGCGAGGGTGATTTTCGAGCCTTTCCCAAACAACTGCACAGGATTCTTCGACGACAGGCACCAGACACCAGTCTTCGTGAGATGATCGGTGCCAGGCTCGAGAAATGGTACCTGGTCCCTCCTTCTCCCTCATCTGCTCCTTTCCTGCTGTCGCCCGCCTCCGGAGTCTCAACCGAAATATTTAGCCTAGGATTGTCTTCCATTTCATCGGTACGACTTGGACCGGCTGGCATAGTTCAGCCGGTTTTTCGTAAAATGTGATGTAATGCCGGTTTTGTGTCACTGACGGCGGAGAGATAATCAAGCATTACCTTGAGTGCCCCACCATTGTGGGATTTGTGAATGAAGTAACGCTCTTCCAGTGGGCTCCCGACGCATCCGCAATGCTTGTTAAGCAGTGGTGGCTTTTTGTGCACCCTGAGCACGCCCTGAACGCGTAGTTTCTATCCAGGCTGCCCTTGTCAACGAGGCGGTTCGGGGGGTGTTCCAGTCTGCACGTCCGTCCCACGTGGTTTGCCCTGTCGCCAAGTGGGTTGCCCATGTTCGGTCGAGGTTTCGAGCGCTCGTTGGCTTAGACTCGGGTTTGGCATTTGATCCACGAGATGTTTCGATCGACTAATGGGCGGCAGTGGTACAGTTTATGCGTATGGTGCAGGAATTGTCTGCCCCTCTCCCTCCTGCTTCTCCCCATCTTCTCATTTTCTCTCCCCCTCCCACGACTGCAAATGAGGGTTCGTGACGATGTCGTGCCGGCTCATGCCCAAACAGCGATTAACAAAATTGACATATTTTTGCCTTGAGCTCTTGTGCCATGTGATGCGATACCTCATGTAACCGCTCGGGTTCGCCAGCCGCTCATGACATGTCCTCACAAGCGTCTGGCCTTTTCCGTATTGTTGGTCCGTTCTTTTTTTTGCCAGCGTTTCTTGTTGCCCAATGTTTAACATATTAGTTCATTGCCGGGCTCATGTTGCGGCGACCTCGTGCGGTGGAGAATTCGGTCATCATCATCATCAGCAACAGCAGCGGCAGCAGCAGCATCATCAGCATCATCATCATCAGCACCATCTTCGTCATCATCATCATCATCATCAGCATCAGCATCAGCATCAACATCAGCATCAGCAGCAGCATCATCATCATCATCATCATCATCATCATCATCATCAGCCGCAGCAGCAGCATCCCTCTCCTCATGATTTATCCGCCTCCTCACCCTGCGCAAGACGTCCGACGCCCGTGAATCTGCGACGGGAGGCGGTGTCAAAAGCAAAGCGACATGCTCGAGGACCTTGGTGACCCTGGAGCCTGGATCAACCTCGAGGACTTTGGGAGCAATCTCGAGGACCCTGGGGACCCTGGAGCCCCGCGGCACTGTGCGAGACTGACGCGCGCCAGGCATTTGGCCAGGTCGTGCGCCTGGTCGGGCAAGCTCTGCTGGCGTAGCGCCACGAGGGCGTCGTTGCACGCGCGGGAGACGCCATCGCGCCGACGCCCGATCAGGACACCGTGGTCCTCCGTGTATGAATTTTGGCCGGCAGCCCAGGAACAGTTTGAGGGCTGGCCGCGGACGCTTCCCCCTTGAGCCGTTCTTTCCTGGCGTTGCCCCATCAGCGTGGTGGCTGTCGGCGGCGGGGGTCGATGTGGCTGTCGGCGGGGGTGGCGTCCCCCGGGCGCCTGTTGTAGAATTCGGGGCAGGAGGAGGAGGAGGAGGAAGAGGAGGACGAGTATATTGGGCTGGGGGGCAGAGGATTACGGAGGTTCGATGTCTGGGGATTCTCTTGACCTGTGGAGGCTTCTGGGAATCGCTGGGTGGGAGGGGGAGGAGGAGGAGTAGGAAGCTGGAGCTCTTTCTCCTCACCCTTCCGTTCCATCAATTTAACCTTTTCTCCCCCTCCCATCCTCCCCGTCTTGCTCCGCCTCCCCCCTTTCCGTCCTCCTGGAGATAGGGTAAGTGACCTTTTGGCCCAGTCGGAGAGTGCTGATCGCAGAAGTGGTGTCGTCGGCTCTCTGGTCGTGCAGGGCGTGCTGGCGGTGCTGGTCCGAGCGCGCACGCGGCTCCACGGCGGCGCCGGAGTGCAGCCAGGTGGCGGGGCCGGAATGTTTTGCCGCCAGCCCCGCGTCGGCTGCTCGTGCCACATTGCTCCGACGGAGGCCCTCACCATTCTTCCTCGTGTTCCCTCCTGCTGCTCCCTTTTGCTTCCTCGTGCTTTGATTCTTCTTGTTTCCTGCTGCTGCACGGGCTGCTTATCGTGCAGCTGCTCTGTCCTGGCCCTGCTCCGACTCTCCTGGGTTCTGGTTCTGGTTCTGCGCTCTCGGAATGGGTATTTCGGGATGCTCTGGGCAAAGCAGGTCCAGGCAAGCCCCCCTCGAGCACCAGCAGGTGCTGTGCCCAGCCTCGCGCCGAAGGGCAGGGCCGCGCGCGCGTCGAGGCGGCGGTCGGCGGCTGGGCGATGGCCCTCTGCTCGGCCCCTCGTCCCCCGCGGGGCACGCCCTCGCGAGTGCGCGGGCAGCTTTGGTGCCCCTCCATGGGGGGAGCCGGCAGACCACGCTTTCGGCCCCCCTCGCTCTGTTGCGCCTCCCTGAACTACGGGCGAGTGCTCCAGCTACCTTCGACAGCCTCCTTCACCGTTCCCCCCCCCTCCCCCACCCCCACCACGAACACGAAAGGAGAAGGGGAGGAGAGGGCAGAGGAGAGGTGGTGGAGGCGGGGACCTCAGGGGTTTCGCTGGAGGCGTCCGGAGGTCCCAGCTGGGCGTCCAGATGCACGAAACTGGTCAAGCCTTCCTCCTCCCAGCTGCAAGTGTGCCCGATCCGTCCGTCATCAGCCCTCCGACGGCTCTGGCTGCCGAGGGCTGGCGATCACCCGCCCGCGTGCCGCCTGTTCGTTGCGACAGTGGGCGGCAGGTGCGGCAGTCACACGAATGCGCCAGTGGAAAACATATATATATATATATAGAGAGAGAGAGAGAGAGAGAGAGAGAGAGAGACTGGGGAGGAGTGAGACAGGGGAACTCATTCCTTGCCTCCCCTCTCCCCCTTTCCAGCCCCTCTCCCTCCCCCTCCACCCTCGTCCCCATCCTTTCCCCTTCTCCCTCTGCCGCCCTCCCGCCCGCGACAAGTACTTAACATGAATACTACGCGTTCTCTCCGACTGTCCGGAAGATGTTCCGCCCTCTCTACGCTCTTGTTGCACACGCACACACACACACACATTCACACTCGTTTTCACATAGTTTCCCCTCGTTGAAGCTACGGCCTCATTTTAGAATCGGTGCTTTTCTCACGTCGTTCAGAATGGCATTCGCGCCCCAGCGTGCGCCACATCTCTGGATCCGAGTCCTTCCTTTTCGTTACGCTCCGCACGAAAGGGTAGCCACTGGGGTCGGCTTTGTGCTTGGGGACGCCCAATTGATAAATCTCTGGTTCACCGACGACGTCTTCCTCGCTTTAGTAAAGCCGCCTCCTCGCTTTAGTAAAGCCGCTTTCTCGCTTTAGTAATGCCGTTTCCTCGCTTTAGTAAAGTCCGCGGTCTGCCTTAGTTATGCCCTGGGGATGCGGTGGTGATGCGGGGCCAGGGCCTGGCGGGGGGGTCGGGGGGCCCTGTCTCCCCTGCCACTTCACCGCGCGATGCATTTGCTCGAGTAGCCAGGGGCGCGTTACATCGGGTCGCGGTGATCCTTGGACATGCTTTCAATGAGTTGCATATGCTTCTTGACAGGAAGTTCAGGGCGCGAGCGCAGGACGTGGCTCGGCAATTCGGACGCGCGCCGCGGATGTCGCGCACCAGAGCAACATCACCTTATTAAAAGGCTCGTACACTTTCGCAACTAGCTTCTTTAAACAAAAATGTTGAATTTCCCATTTCCAATGTGAGATCCTCAAAACGAGACATCACGGCCATGTTTGCGGTCGTGGTCAAAGAGTGCGCAATATGTGGGCTGACCCTACAGTCGAGGACAACGGCGGCGATGACGAACGTTCGGGCGGGACGTGGCGAGGCCCCACAACAGTCCATCGACGTCGCAGGCATGCAAATCGAGTTGCAGGGGATCTGCTTCGACAAAGTATCCAGGACGCAATCTGTGATTTCAGAACGAACATTCCACATATATGGACAATCGCATGCAAGCTGCATGGCATAAATTCCACGTCCTCAAAACCGAGTTCACGAATTAAGCCTACGTGCCCGCCGCTGGCCAGGCTGCGCGTGTTCTAGAGCGTTTGAGCGTCATCACCATGTGCGCCCTCTACGGCTCCTTCTGCTGGACGTTGACAGCGGACATGGGACATGGGGCGTGGTTGGCGAAATACGGAATCGCTGATGCTGCGGATAGTGATCGGGTCAGGACGGCGCAGCGGCAGAGTACGTTATTTTCTCAGCAGCGATGCCGGTCCAGGTATGCACATGGACGGCGAGAACGGCGACGTGAACTTTTGGTTTGAACGGTTGAAACGGGCCGCCGAGGTATTGTGGAGCAGTCGGGACATCGAGGCATGAAGCTAAGGGTGAAAGAGTTGAAGATACGTCGAATGTAGTGGGGCAGGATACGCCCAACGCGTCTTCCAACGCATTACAACGGGGGCCACGACGGGCGCGGGAGAAGCGCGACCGAACCAGAACACCTTCGAGGAGGTGGGAAGATGGTTAAGTTTCTTGTGCACGCGTTGTTTGGGACACACCAACAGAGGAGGTTTGAGGGATATCGCCGAGATCCCTCAAGCCAGGTGTGTTTTCGGCGGCGAGCGAAGGTGGGACATGAGAAGGGGCGGGCCCTGTCAGAAGGTTCGGGAGTCCCCAGGCCTTCTGAGAAGTTGTCTGATCCTTCCCCGACAAAAAAACGCTCAGAAGGCGCGAGGACTTATGAGAATTCCCGCAGCCTTCTAATAGTGCCTTCTCCTTCTCATTCCCCCCCGTTCGTCGCTAAGTTTTGGAAGGTGATTTCAAGATCTCCCAGCGGTGATGGCCGAACTACATGTCTCACCCGCCGCTCGGCGTGGGGTAGCCGCACCGCTGTTGCATGCCGCTATCCCCTTGCCTAGGGCCAGCTATCAAGGCTGCGCGAGGCGCGGGTCGAACCGAGTCCTCATCGTTATCGCCCCCTCCTTTTCCCCTCCTTCGCCCTCCCTGGCCCTCTTGCTCATCCTGCGCGGTTCGTCCTGGTCTTCTTCTCCTCCTTCCTCCTCTTCCTCCTCCTCTTCCTCCTCTTCCTCGTCCTCCTATCCTACGGGGAGGAGGAGGAGGAGGAAAGGATGATGATGATGATGCTGATGATGATGATGATGATGCTGATGATGATGATGATGATGAGGAGGAGGAGGAGGAGGAGGAGGAGGAGGAGGAAGGGTGGCGCACCGTCTCCCAGCCAAGCTCCGCGGGGACCGATCCGCCTCCCCCGCCTCCCTTCTCTTCTTTCCCTTCCTCCCTCTGCCTCCGCTTGCCTCCCTCTCTACTTCACAACTTCGGCTACACATTGTGAGTACGACTCTCCTTTTCTCCCGTGGCTCTATCGGGAATATCTCTGGCCCTCTCCGCGTGTAGTTTTTCTACGCGCAGGATTGAATCGATTGTTTGTTTGCCATGGTTGTTGACAATCCCAATGTTTGTTGTGTTTCAAAATCGCGTTGCCGCTGTAGCGCGGGTTTCATTTTCGGATCGGCGTCTTGCTCCTTTCGTTCAGGGTGGCGCTCTCGTTGCAGCGCGGGCCACTTTTCTGGATTCGGGTCCTTTTTCATCGTTGCGCTCCTCGCGTTTCCTGTTCCCCGCTTCCCGTGGTCCTCCAGCTTCTCCTGCCCTTTCCAAACCAGTTCCTGTTGCTGCTGCTGCTGTTCGTCTTTGTCCTCCTCTTTCAACATCCTCCTGCCCATCATTTCCTGCTCGTCCCCTTGCTCACCCGCCAACTCCTCCTATGTACGCAGCCGCCGTTTTCCGATTGCGCATAACACGACGTGGTCTTTGTGTTGGGCGATGCCAAATTTGGCGCACGTGCACCTAGTTTGCCCCCTCCCCCTCACCCCCCCCTCCCCCTCCCCCCGTGCCCCCGAGTCGAGGTCGGGGGGCGGGACCTCGACGAATGCCTGATGCGGGCGTTCGCCGCCCAGTTCAAGCAGAAGGTGCCCGTGCCTCCTCCTGCTCCTCCGCATGAGGCGAGGAGGTTGTCGTCCTGCGGACGTTTTCTGATGAGCCAGGGCGGAGTCCAAATCCAAATCCAGGCGAGGAGGTTTTCAAGCTTTTTGCGCCTCAGGAGGCCTCAGGAGGCACAAGCATAAACGTTCGGGGCGCCGCGCGGATTTCTCGGATCGGCGCTTGGGCCCCGCTGCTGCGCCTCCCGCGCCGCCTTTAGCGCTCTCCGCGCGCCGAGGAGGGGTTGTCCAGCGTGGATCCAGGACATGTGGGCGGACCTCCGACAGTTCTTGTTGATCCTGGCTGTTCTCCGTCTACTCTGGGCCTCGGGGGGGCTCAAGAGACCTGCGGGGGCCCTTGTCCTTCCGATCCCCCAGTTCCCTGCCTTCCCTGGGTATTCGGACACAGGCCAATCCACCCTCCATGTTCCCTTCTTCCTCTCCATGTCACCTGCCTCTTCCCTGTCGTCTTTCTCATTCTCCTTTCCTTCTCGTCCTCCTCTTCCTCTTACGCGTCTCGCGTCTCAGATCGCGCCACGGGGCGCGTCGTGGCTCGTCGCCGTACCAGCGCAGCTGTTCTTGCCAGCCCTCCTGAGCACTGATTTCGAGAAGGCGATCGTGCAGTTCGCAGAAGGCCAGAAGGCCTCTTGGAGGCTTGGCTCGGGTTGGACGTGGTTCGCATCTCCATAGAGGGCGAAGACTAACAATGATCAATCGGTGGGGTGAGTACGAAGACTTCTTTTATAATGATGGACTTCGGGGGAACCCAAACATGGCGCACAGAAAGGACAAGCCAGAGCTCTCGCGCGCCCTCCCGAGTACTTACAGGGCGCTTCCTGCCACCGTGGCGAGCAGGGGACGGAAAGAGCGCGGCACGCACGAGTGATGACGTTCCGGGGGTGGGGCGAGCAGCCCTCTAAGAGTGAGTGCCAGCGAAGCGCGAGCACCCAAGACGACCCGAAGACTGCACCGAGGACCGCATCGGACCCTCCTTCGCACTTTTTAAGGCAGCGGACCAGGCGCTGGTCGGGCTGCAAGGGTGCGACGCGCCGATGACGAATGGAAGGCACAGGGCGGGGGCCGCTCAGAACATGCAGCACGACCGGGGGAGGGCCTGAGCGCAAGGCGCCGAGGCGCGGCTGTGACACAGGCAGCCCAGCGATGGCCGTGTAGAGGCAGATCCCGGAGGAGTCCACGAAGCGCACGGTCCTCGGCCGCGCACACGCCCCATGCGCTCGGCCAAGGCGGCCCGCGTGGGCCCCAAGGGGGCAGCAACACGGCCCAAGAGGGCCCCAAGGCTGCCCCAGAGGGCCATACAGGAGCGCTCATGATGGGCCCACGAGGGTCACATAGGGAAAGCGCGCCACTGGATCGCCCTGTAATTGAAAAGGGGGGGGTGCTCGCAGAACCCCCCCCCCTCCCCCCTTCAAAGGGGGGGTGAGATTTTCGACCCCCCCCCCCTCCCCCCCTTAAGGGGGGGCAGGGTCCGACCCCCCCCCCTCCCCCCACCCTTGAAGGGAGAGAGGGGGGGTGGGGGTCCAGATCCCCCCTCCCCCTCCCCCCCTTGGCGCTGGAAAGGATAGGGGGTCCGGACCCCCCCACACCCTCCCCTCTGCGCCGGAAAGGGGGCCGGGGAGGGGGCCTCTCCCCAATTCTGCGCCGGAGAAGGTGCGTAGGGAGTACGGACTTGGGAGTAGGGAGTAGTGAGTAGTGAACGAGTGAGTAGTGAGTATTGGGTAGTGGGTAGTGGGTAGTGAGTGGCGAGTAGGGAAGAGGGGGTAGGCAGTGGGGAGTAGTGAGTTGTGTGTACTGATAAGTGAGTAGTGAGTAGCGAGTAGTGAGTAGTGAGTAGTGAGTAGCGAGTAGCGAGTAGTGAGTACTGAGTAGGGAGTCGGGAGTAATTGGTAGTGGGTAGTGAGTAGTGGGTAGTGAGTAGTGGGTGGCGAGTAGTGATTCGTGAGTAGTGAGTAGTGGGTAGTGCGTAGTGAGTAGTGAGTAGTGAGTAGTGTTTAGCGAGTAGTGAGTAGTGCGTAGTGCGTAGTGCGTAGTGAGTAGTGAGTAGTGGTGAATAGAGAGCAGACTGGGTAGTGAGTAGCGAGTAGGGAGTAGCGAGTAGGGAGTAGTGAGGAGCGAGTAGGGCGTAGTGAGTAGGGAGTAGGGAGTAGGGAGTTGTCATTAGTGAGTAGTGGGTCGTGAGTAGTGAATAACAAGTAGGGAGTGGCGAGTAGTGAGCAGTGAGTAGTGAGTAGGGAGTAGGGAGTAGTGAGTAGTGATCAGTGAGTAATCGGAAGTGTGTAGCGAGTAGTACTTAGTGAGTAGCGATAAGTGAGTAGTGGGTAGTGACTAGTGACTAGTGACTAGTGGGAGACTAGTGACTAGCGAGTAGGGAGTAGTCAGTAGTGAGTAGTGAGTAGTGAGTAGCTGTGAGTGAGTAGTGAGTATTGCGTAGCGAGTATGGGAGTAGCGAGTAGTGAGTATTGAGTATTGTGTAGTCAGTACTGTGTAGAGAGTAGGGAGTAGCGAGTAGCGACTAGTGGGTAGTGAGTAGTGAGTTGTGGGCATTGAGTAGTGAGTAGTGCGTAGTGGATAGTGTTTAGTGTGGTAATGAGTCGTGACTAGTGAGTAGTGAGTAGGGAGTAGTGAATGGTGAGTAGTGAGTATTGAGTAGTAGGTAGTGAGGAGTAGTGGGTAGGGAGGAAGGAGGAGGGAGTAGTAAACAGGGAGTAGTGAGTAGCGAGTAGTGGGTGGTGGGTAGTGAATAGTGGATAGTGAATAGTGAGTCGTGAGTAGTGAGTAGGGGGTACTGAGAAGTGAGTAGTGAGTAGCGAGTAGTCAGTAGTGGGTAGTGAGTAGTGAGTAATGAGTAGTGAGTACTTGTAGGGTCTGGGGTTAGGGGGCGGGGTTCTGCTTAGGGTTTTGGGTTACGGTGAAGACTAGGGTTGGGGGTGGCGGGGGTCGGGTTCCGGAGTCAGGGGGCGGCGTGGCGAAGGGGGGGGGGGGAACGGGGGGGGTGCGGTCAAAGGGGGGGGGGGGGGGGTCCGGACCCCCCCCCGCCCTTTTGAAAGGGGGGAGGGGGAAGGGGTTCCCGACGACGGACCAGGAAAGGGGGGGAGGGGGGGGGGGGGTTCCCGACGACGTATCGGGGAAGGGGGAGAGGGGGGGGGGTCCCCGGTACGAACCCTGGTCCCGGACCATTTGGCCAAAGATGGTTACCCAGAAAACCTAAAGATCTAAATATTTTAATCACTTGGGTACATAGGGGGTGGGGGGGGGCAGGATGCAAAAATGGTTACCCAGAAAACCTAAATATTTAAATATTTTAATCACATGGGTACATAGGGGGTGGGGTGGGGGGCAGGATGAGGAGGAGGGGGAGCAAGAGGATGAGGAGGAGAAGGAAGAGGAGGACGACGAGCATGAGGGAGAGGAAAAGCAGTGGGGGCGGCGACTCCCAGAGAAGCGTCGGGGCGACGAGAACTCAATTACATCACCCTTTGCATTATGTACCGCGTGTGTCTTTGCATCATGCATTGGGTGGAAAGGAAGAGGAGGACGAGGAGGAGGAGGAGGAGGAGATGGAGAAGGAAGAGGGAGACGACGATGACGACATAGATGACGAAAACGATCCCTTTGGCTACTTGGCTCGTCCTTGGGTTCTTTGCGACCTTTGCGGGCCGACGTGACCTGGTCTGGAAAGCTTCTCGGGCCGTCGATCTTCGTCACTACCGCCACCGTTAGCACCAGTACCGTAACAAGCTGGGCTCAAGTAAATCATTTGGCTCAACTTGGTCGTTTAGCTCCCTTCGCCGCACAAGTGGATGTCCACGTATCGCTGTTCAGGGGTTCTCGGCGTTGTGCGTCTGTTTGCGGCCAGACACTCTGTGGCTCTGCAGGAAGTTAGCGGGCGCCGCGGCCAGGCGGCATATTACAAGAAATTGGGTGATCACAATTTGTTGCACGATGTGTCTGTTCAATATCGTGTTATGAATCAGCGGGGCGACGCTTCCGATGTCCATGTTCGCAGATCCGCAGCAGCGTTGCTCACGAATTGCAAAATAAACGTGGAGTACACCGACCCACAGACTGTTCTTTGCCTCCGTCTCATCGACAAAGTCAGGGTGAGGTCCTTCGAAAAGCGGATGGCAGCCGCAGTTTGTGCTACGATCAATGGCCGCTCTTACTTAAAAGGAGTTGTTGAAACAGCTTGTCGGTGCGGGTTGGACGGGCGCGCAGCGTTGGGAAGCCGCGCATGATTTAGCAAACAGCATAGATCCCGAATTGTTGTTCACTGGCGCTTCCAGCAGGCAGGCGTTCAACTCGAAGAGCAAGCGTGAGTTAACCACCAAACGTTTGACGCGAATCAGGGACACCATGAATCAGGACATCAATTTCGACAACGCATCACGCCTGCAGGTGTCGCTTGACCTGGTGAAAGTGCGCGGCACATTCCTGGGCAAGAGCGCTTTTTCTTTGTTAGAGCAGTCTTATGCAAACAGACAGCGCCGCCCAGGGCGGCGCTCGCAACATGGGGCGCTCATGGGGCCAGGCGCTCTGGCAGGCGTCAACGTCATGAGCGGGGTGTGGAAGCAGAGCGGGACGGGCAGCGCGCTGCTCGGGGACGCGCTGCAGCAGCGGGGCGACTCTCGTGCCAGCATGGAGGAATTGCGACGTATATTCCGGGAGGGCTTAAAGACTCTCCGCTTGTTGACCAGGAAGTCGCGCGGCGAGAAGCGAGCTTTGGCGGGGGAGCTATGCGAAGCTGCGGAGCACGTTCTCGGCATGTCTGGCACGGGCTTGCAGTCTGTGCGTTGTGAGATTTCAAAGGTCCTTACGTTCCACTACAACCTTCGCCGGCGGTACTGGCGCCTGAACGAGCGGCGCGGCGACGTGGACAACGCCGCCGGCAGCGAGGGCGAGGGGTGCGACTGCGGGGGCGACAACGACGACTGAGCCCGCCAGACACAAGGCGACCAGGCGACCCACCGGGAAAACATGTAAAACATAAGCTTTTGCTCACTACAGAAATCTGTTGAGGTACCTGGTTCGGGGCGAGAGCTTTTGCACTCCGACCCCAGGGGGGCTCCATGGACTCGGCCCGCGAGCGCGCAAAAACGCCCGTGCTCGCCAGGGTTACTCCAGGACCAGAAAGTTGGCAGTAAGCAACAGCTGTTCGGTCTGGCTTGAGCGCATGCAGATGGCTCACGCCATCCCGCCGAACCCTCAGAAGACGCGGGCGCTCGCGACAATCGCAGAAGTTATCTGGCCGCGGCGACCAAACGGCGCCGCCGCGGGAAGCAGAAAACCTGCTAGTGAGCAAGAGGGCCGCGGCGACCAAACGGCGCCGCCGCAGGAAGCAGATGACGACCACAGAGAAAAGCCAACGATTCGAACCGAAAACGCGAAAAAAGACGCTCTTGCTCACTGAGGCCTTTCCAGGGCCAAAAACTTGTTAGTGAGCAAGAGCTGTCTTCGGCTTGTTTTTGAGCGCACTCGGATGGCCTACGTCATTCCGCTGATATCTCAGAAGAAGGTGGTGTTTGCAACGATGCCGCGGGGTCATCTAGCGTTCCAGGGGCGTTTTCAATGGATATGAAGTTTCTCGGAGGACTGTTGGGGGCTTCTCCGGGGCTGGCTTGGGGCCGTCTTGGGAGATCGCCATCTATGCCGTTAGCGACAAGCACCGCATGACGCACATCTGTATCATCGGTGCTAACGTGATCGCAGCCGTTTTTTGGCTTCAAGGCAGAGTGGCGCCATGGCGGGCTCTGCGCGCCCCTCGGGCAGGAGAAGCGCCCGCCGCGGGCGCGGCCAGTTAGTGCGCTCCAAGAGGACGTCTTGGGGCGAGGGGGGGCGCGGGCGGAGCCGAAGCCCGCGGCCAGGCCCGCGCGCGACCCCTGCGCCTTCTCTAGGCGCGGTGTTCTCCCCAGGCAAGTACAAGGAGAGCATCTTCCAGAAGCTCGGCCGCAGTTCGAGCGCCCTCGCGAACCGCTTTGCAGCCGTGGTCGACGACGTGGACATGGGCGACGAAGAGATGTCGTTGAACGACGAGGCCTCGAAGACGCACGCTGCCGCGCAGAGGCTAGCTGCAAGGAACAACGATCGCATCGGGAAAAAGTGCGACGAGCTATGCGTCGTGAAGACCATTGTTGATGAGATAGAGCGGGGCGGCGCCCGCGTCTACGATCTCTTCCTCCTCCGCGCGTTCATGGCCGTCTTCGGGGGGGGGCGAAGAGCCCGCGGCGCGCGCGTGACGGGCAAGCGCGCCGGCGCCGCAACGGAGCTTGGAAGCACGCCGCCGCGATGAAAAGCACAGCGGGCGCTGCGCATGGAGAAGGGAGTGAACCAGGCGGACGCGATCCGCATGAGCAAGGGCGAGAACGCGAGGCGACCGTCGCGGGACGAGGGGTGGCTCCCTGACTACGCGAGCCCAGCCGCAGCGGCGCAGGTCGATGGGGATGACGTCCCTGGTGAGAGCTTCTCCATCGCGCGCAAGATGCCCCGCGAAACGCTGACGAGGTTTTTGGCGATTGGGAACAACAACATTCTCAAGACCTTCTGCAAGCGGTGCGACCAGCAGAAGCGGGCGGAGCCCCGCCTAGCGTTCAAGGGCGCGTGCCTGGAGATCGAGCCTGGCAAGGCAGCTGCGGAGATAAGAGACCCGGGGTCAACTGCCACGCGTGCATGGACTCATCCATCAAGTTCAAGCCCCCCCGCGGCAGACGTGGAAGGGCACGACCTCATGATGGCCGCCCTCTACGGCGACGACGCGAAGTCCAAGGAGATCGAGGGCATTGGCGAGGCGCTGGCGCCGATGCGCCAGCGGCAGCCGCCTCGCGTGCGAGTTCGAAAAGGAAAAGGTCAGGCGTGAACAATGCAATCGCCTCGCCGATTCAGATATTCTGGCATTCAGATACCCCGGCCCAGGGGTCTCCGAGGTATTTAAGTATTTAGATTGGTGGCTCGCCCCTCGGCCGCGGGATTGCAACTCTAAATATCTAAATATCTAAACCGGCGAGGCTGTGGCTTCTCTTTGCGTAGATATTTTAATCGACGGCCCCCCCCCGCGGCCGCAGGATCTAAACGTCTAAATATTTAAAAATCGGCGAGGCCGTGGTTTTAGGTACTCAGGCATTTAGATTTTTAATTATGTGGTTTCACCCCGCGGCCGCGGGATCTAAATATCTAACTATCTAAATATCTGAATTGGCGACGCTGTGGTTTTATGCATTCTGGTATTTAGATATTTAGATCGGCGGTTTGCCCCGCGGCCGCAGGATCCAAATGTCTAAATGTCTAAATGTCGAAATATCCGAATCGGCGAGGCAGCGGTTTTTAGGTATTTAGGGTTTTTTGTATTTAGGTATTTAGATCAGCGCTTCACCCCGAGGCCGCGCGATCTAAATGAATAAATATCTAAATATCTGAATCTGCGAGGCTGCGGTTTTGGGTATTTATATATGTAGATATTTAGATCGGTGGTTCGCCCCGCGACCGCGCGGTCTAAATATCTAAACACCTGAGTGCCCCATGCTGCGGCCTCGACGATTTAGATATTTAGCTATTCAGACATTTAGATCCTGAGGCCGCGGGGCGGACCGCCGATCTAAATGTACAGCATCACCGATTTAGATATTTAGCTATTCAGACATTTAGATCCAGCGGTCGCGGGGCGAACCGCAGATCTAAATGCCTGAATGTGTTAATGCATACAACCACAGCATCGCCGATTTAGATGTTTAGATATTTAGACATTTAGATCTTGTGGCCGCGGGGCGGACCGCAGTTCTAAATGCCTAATTATCTAAATGCATAAAACCACGGCCTCGCCGATTTAGATATTTAGATATTTAGATCCTATGGTCGCGGGTGGAACCGTCGAGCTAAACATCTAAAGCCTCGTAGCGGGCAGGGGCTATTCGGCTTGGTTGTGATCGTATTCTGTGGGCCAGCAGATCTTGAGACTTCTGAACCAATTCAGTATATGCAGAGGTTCGGGTCGCATGTTCTGCGTCTTCCGCACTGCGCAGGCAGTGCACGTGTAGGCTCGTATTAATGTTTCCCGAGGTGGCAGCGGGGAGTCGCTGCGGTCGAAGCTGACTTTGGCTGCGCTCGGCGAGGGGATGGTCAAGTTCGCCAGTGCCTACCTCCTGACCAGAGACAGGGAATTCCAGGTCTCCGCCAAGCGTCTCATCGGCCCCACGGCCGCAATCTTCCAGGAGGCGCAGAAGGGCGAGAATATCCAGGATATCGTTGCCAAGAACTTGTTCGCCAGGGCAGAACTGCTCGTTCGTGAGAACCACGGGAAAGCCGAGGACGAGCGCTACTACGCATGGACATTCGCGGACTTTGTCATCGAGTTGAACCACGCGTTCCGCATTGAATGCGACGATGATGCCGTTCACGCCTGCCGGCGTCGTTTGTTGCTGATCGCTTTCGAGGGCGACTTCACTCGCAACGCCAGCTTGGCATCGGTTGAGCGCGGCCTCTTCCTGGCTGGCCCCGAATTGGAGGAATGGGCCTCCTCGGGGGTGGCGGGCTTCATCCACGTGATCCGAGGCATCCTGCCGACCATTGAGAAGTATTCGGGGCCTGGGGCCTGCGACAAGCTGGGCGACCCCTCCCCTGCGCGCGCAGCGATGAACGAAGAGTTCCTGAGAGACGTCAGAACGGCGGACGGTCGCGGCGCAGCTGTCCTGCAAGGCGGGCCGCATGGCCACGGCGCCCAGGCGAGCGCCGCCTCGGAGCCCCTCAGCCAGGCATCCACGCTCCTCGCCATCATCCAGCTCGACGAGGATGCCAACGCGTCGGACAGCGCACAGTGGCGCGCGAGGGCTGGGTCTTGCCTTAGCAGTCAGAAAAGAAAGAAGCCTGGGGCTGCATGAAGGATTTGGCCTTGTGGAAACCCGTTGCGCGGCAGTGGGGCCGCAAAGTTCCTTCCTACTTTCCAGCTCTCTGCGCCGGCGCCGACCTCAAAGCGCCGTTCCCCGAAGTGAACCACCTCGCGATCCCCGTCGAGACCGCGTTCCCCGAGAAGCTCGATCTGGGCCGCCTGGAGCTCTACATGACATGCGGCGAGAGGCGGCGCAACTACCATGCGCTGATCAAGCATCTCCAGGCAGCGCAGGCAGGGGAGGCGGGCATCAAGCAGACGAGAGGTCGACCTGCGCAAGCCGCCATGGATGCGCTCGAGGCGCGGTCGCGACACGAGGAGTCGCTCCTGTCGACGGAGGCGGCGGCGAACAAATTGCTGGAGGAACGGCAAGAGGACGGCTTGTTCATTCGAGCTGCTGCAGCTCACCAGGAATTTATCCCGTCCTCTCAGCGTGTCTGAGGAGAGCTTGGCCAGGGAGATCTACCATGGTTCCCCGATGGCTGAGGTGGCTCGGGACGACTTGCAGCCCGCGCGCGAGCGCGTCGACCGCGACTGGACTGATTTCTGCAACCAGCCATTCTCTTCGCACGAGGAGTACGTGGCCGAGTTGAAGCGCATTGTCCAGAATCACGAGAACATCATGGACAAGAAGAACTCCAAGGGGGTGACGCTCCGCAAGGTCCTGATGAACGCAAGCTCCACGAATAATTACTGCTACCTGCGCAACAACTCGGCGTTCGCCCAGCTCTCTCGCGGGCAGCTGATCGCCCGGGGCACGCCGCGGAACGAGGCCGAGCACAGGAGTCTGCTGCGCCGGGCATGGTGCGTCTGGCAGCAGCGCGAAGATCGCGTCCACGTGCTGAAGGAGGTTCACGCCCTCCACCGCTTGCTCGTCCGAGCCGCCCAGCGCGAGCAGCTCGGCACGCGGCTTCCACCCCTGCGGCTCGCGCAGGTCTTGGCAGGCCAGATCGCTGCTGGCGGTCTCAGGGGCAGTCCTGGGAGAAGCGAGGCGCCGCCTGCTGGACAGGATGGCCCAGGAGGTTCGGTGCCCAACGGAGAAGGCCCGAAGCGCAGTGCACTCAAGAAGTCCGCTGTCAAGATGGACGCCGAGTCGGCTGCGAAACAGCATGACGGGAAGAAGAAGCGGGCCGCCTCGCGGAGCAAGGCCGCACTTTCAAAGAAGAAAAAGCCGTGGGGGCACAAAAAGAGATCAGCGCAATCGAGGAAGGCAACGCCCTCGACGGTGCGCGCCGTGGTCGAGGAGGTTGCAGGGCTCCAGGCCTAATGCGTCAAGATCAGCCTGGCCTGAGATCAGGCCATTCGGCCTGGTCTGGTCTAGGGCCAGGCTAGCACTCACCATTCTTTACTGCACAGCCAGACGACTGTATGAGCTGGGCTGCTAGACATGAAATCTTCAACCATTGCCGCCCCTTCCTGATTGATACTACGGTAAGCCATACCATAAACCAGATTCGCGACAATTGGTGCTGTTCGGATGTGTATGCATGAATCCCAGACTTCACGTGCATACCTAGATAGGCACATTTGGTTTTGTTAAGGTTGTTGCAAAGCGATCCTTCTAACACACCCAACTCTTGCTCACTAAGGCTTTTCCAGGGCCAGAAACCTGGTAGTGAGCAAGAGGGTTTTTCTCTGGTGCCAAGCCACTTCCGACCCTATTTTGGATCTTTCAGTTTTTTAATTTTCAGGTTTTTCTGGGTGAGCGTCTTCGGCCGAATGGTCCAGGATCCGGCCCTTCACGGGGGTCCCCGACGACGGATCGATGGAGGAAAGGGGGGGGGGGAGGGGTTCCCCCCCCGCCCTTGGGGAGATCCAGCGGCGCGCCCTCCCACTTAGGCCCCCGCCACAGCCCAGGGGGCCCCCGAGACGGCCCAGGAGCGCCCCAAGAAGTCTCTAGAGGCCCCAAGACGGTCCCAGGCTCAGAGGCCCCCGAGGCCCCCAAGACTGCCCAATGCGGCTCCAAGAGTTTTCTCTTTGGGTGTCAATCGGTTTTTCGCGTTTTCGGAGGTTTGGGGGTAAGATCGCAGTGGAACGGAGAGCCCCCCACAGGGAAATCGGTTTCGGCTTCGTGCTCGTGTCGGGCGTGCGGGCGAGGCGAAGCTGCGTGGGCGCGCGAGAGGAACGACCCGCCGTCGCTAGGGCGATTCGGATGCAGTGGACTCCGCCCCCGGTGGGCGCGCGATGTCCCGCCGTGGTGTCTTGTGGTGTCCGGTTGTTGTCCCGTTGGTGTCCCGTCGGTGTCCCATCGGCGGTGGGCGGGCGGTGGTTTGGGGTGTCCCGCTTTGGTATCGATAGCGAAGTCGATAGTGAAATCCTTCGCTCTCCGAAGAGTGATTGGGAGCGACCTTGAGGGCGAATCCGAAGGCCTCCCGCCGCAGCTCGCGGCGCTCGGACCGAGCGCAGCGCCATGAGGACCTCACCCGCAGGGAGCGCGGCCACCGCCCCAGCGGGCACGCCCTCCCCCTCGTCGTCGGCACCGTAAGTCTGCACCCCTTCCTGGGTCGAGCTGGTAGACACGGGTGTGAATGCAAACGGAGGTCAGCCAGAGCGCCGGAGCTTGCGGGATCCTGCAGAGCCAGGGGTGCACCGACCCGGGCTCAAGCGCAGGATCCTGCAGGTCAAGCAGTGGCGAGGCGTCTTGGCTTGCCTACAGGCCCACCAATGAATGTTCTAAGTTTATTTTGTGGTTTGCACGAAATGTTCGTAGAACATTTCTGGTTGAGACTGTCTTGTTTTAATCAATCGGGCTAATGTTCTAAGAACATTTTTTTTGTTCTTAGAACATTTTTTGGTTCTAAGAACATGTCGTGGTAGGCCTATAGGAATGCAGGGACGGTCGGTCCCGGCTCAAGTAGGAGTTGCAGGATGTTGCGGGATTCTGCAAGGCCCGACTGACCCGGGTTTGCATGGACCCGGGTTGGTGTGTCCCCAATTGGGGCCTGGTTTGGTTTGGAGTGGTCCGGGTGGTCCAGGTGGTCCGGGTGGTCCGAATGGGAGTGGTCTGGGTGGTTTGGCGGTTTGACCGGGGGGCCGGTTGGTCCCAGAGGTGGTCCGGGTCGTCCGGCGGTTTGTCCTGGGAGTTGGTGGCCTGGGTTGTTTGGTTGGTCCGTGGGGTGGTCCAGGTGGGCCGGCAGTTAGTTTTGGGACGTGGGGCCGATTGTAATGTGATAGTGAGATCGAAAGCGAGATCTATAGTGAGATCATAGTGTGATCGATAGAGAGATTGAGATCTATAGTGAGATTGATCGAGTGTGATCGATCCTGAGAGGTCGTCCGTGGGATCGATCGAGTGGGATCGAAAGCGGGGGCGATAGTGACGTTACATCGCAGCGCAACATCGGCATCACGCGTCGTCGTTAATTCGAGGGCGCGTCACCAGCATCGTCGTCATCACACCCTTTGCGTTTGCCAGAAGTTGGTTCTTCCCCCCCACCCCCCAACATTCTTATCACCCGAAGGGTGGTCGTCTAGGGAGGTATTGTTGACTTCCGACCGCCCAAGACGTCCCAACGGGTTTGCCAAGTTGCCCCAAGAAGGTCCAGGACGGCTCCAACAATAATTATCCTAAACGCCGTAAGCGGGCGCGAAGACGGCCCTGGACGGCCCCAAGACGGCAATGCCAAGATGGTTTCAGCTACAGTCGGTTCGTGTCGTGCCGACCGGCGGCGACCCCGCCAGCGGCGTTCGACGTCGAAAGCTGCGGGCGACCCAATAATCGTTCGATGTGGAACGATTTGGACGTTTCGGAAACGGCCGATCGTTCAAGGTTGAACGATCCCCGCGGTGTCAGAAACCACCGCCGAAATCGGCACGACACGAACCTGACGTACCCCGAAGACTGCCCAAGACAGAAAAGAGGCCCAAGAGGGCTCCTAGACAGTCCAAGAGCGCTCCAAGAGGGCCTAAAATGGCTTCGATACGGCTCAAGAGGCGCCCAAGACGGCCCGAGGGGGCCCTAAGAGGACCCCCAAGAGGGTCTCAAGAGGCGAACCATGTTGAGTTACCTTAGCTGTTTGAAGTTGGTTAGCGTTATCACTTCTTCAAACGTCCGACTGCCCAAAACGGCACCAGCGTTCCCAGGTCGTCCCGAGACGATCCAAGAGGCTCCCCAAAGGGCTCCAAGACGGGCTAAGAGGGCGCCAAGACGGCCCAAGGGGACCCCAGAGGGGCGTCCAAGAGAGACCCCAGGCGACCCAAGAGTCTCTAAAGATCGCCCGTAGGCCAACCGTTGCCTTTTTGGCTCAAGTCAAAGACATGATCTCAAGCAATTTGTGGTCACGTCTTTGAGCGAACTATGGCGGGTCATTCAGTCTGAGCCTCGTTCGATGAAGCTTGGTCATGCGCGATACCTTGCAGCACTTTTGTTGATGTCAGCTGCTGGACAGCACCATGAACATGAGTGGATCGAGTACTCGAAGCCCACACGCAGACCTATGGATATACTGACGGTGGAAGACGCCCCACAGTTAATACAGTCGAATACGTCATGGAATTTAACACAATTTCTCAAATCACATGGTGATCGGATCGTAGGGACGTCGCTGGTGTCCAAATTGAACTACCAGGGTTTCCCAAACGATGGGCCGTCCATGCGCTTGAAAGAGTTCGTAGACCTTGACTCGCCGAAGTATTCAGTATTTGAAGAGGATAAGCTTCGCGACGCATTCACCTTCGACATGCCAATGATGCCGGCGCAGCTTGACAAATTGGTCATTCTGTCCATGGCTAAGCAAGGGTCGAGCACTCCCTTCCACACCCATGGTGCTGCGGCGTTTGTTCTAGTCAGTGGAAGCAAGCTTTGGTTGCTTACAAAGCGTATCCCCCGAGCAATGCAGAACGTCTTGGGCTACCAGACTGGACAGGCATTACTTCAGCACCAGGAGCGCTTCGAAGAGTGGGGCATAAGCGTATTTCTGCAACGCCCAGGCCAGATTGTGGTGGTCCCGGAGCTCTGGTACCATTCAACTGTAAATATCGAAGCAGCAATTGGAGTGTCTTATCAAGGGCTCTTCCGAACAAGTTTTCGGAGGGGTGAGAATGAGCATTCTTGCATCGCGTCTTTCCGAGAAGGCGACTGTGCACGTTTTTTCCGTCTCTGTGCAAAAGCAAGTCCATACATGTTACCATATTGGGAGGAATGCATCAACAGCTGGGCTGAGAGCGAGGCGCGTAGAAATTTGCGTCATCTTGGCAAGAAGCTGCTCGCGACTCCATGCACGGATTGCGAATATCAGTGGACCCGTATGGCGTTCATGTGGGCTCCATTTGATGCGAAGAGAGCGCTTTCATGCCTCAAGCGGGCTTTGAAGGTGAATCCGTCCTACATCCCTGCGCTGGTAGGTGCTTTTGAGCTCACAAAAGACGAAAGCTTCGAGAATGAGCTGAAAAAGCTGCACGGCAGGTTCCCGGAGACACCAGACTTGCGCGAGCACTTCAGATTCCACGCGAATCCAGAGCTCTAGTGCGAGGCCCGAGGGACGCATGGATCGCTTCTCCCGGCCCCTGCTGTTCCTGCCTCTCCCAGCTGGGACCTTCCTGGGGCCGGCCTGACGGATCCATTCGACTCTGCATCGAATTCTCGACGGCGCGCTCGGGGTGGAGGGCAGGGGGATCGGGCCTTCTTAGAAGGCTCAGAAGGCAGGCTTTCTCCGAAGCTGCAGAGTGCGTCTCCAAGGGTGCCCTCGAGGGCGCTAAGCCATTTGCGCTTCGCGGTTCGGCTCCGATTCCTCCTCTTCCTCTTCTCCCCTCGGAGGCGGCGCGAGAGCGCGAAGTTGTTCGCACTTCGCGCTTCGCGCAGCGCGAAGCGCGAAGTTGGGAGCCCTTGGTCTCAGAAGGCCAGGAGGGCTTCTGAGAGCCCCGCCGCCTTCTGAGAAGGCCCCCTCGGCGCGCCGCCGAGATCTGGTTCGATTCGCAGATCGAATATGCGGTCGAACTTGTTCGTGGCCGAGGCTCGCCGTGGCCAGCAACGCCCTCTCGTTGCTTACTCGGCGTTCGCCATGGCAGCAAGATGACTGCAGTTCGATTACAGTGGGGGCCCATGCCGAAACACCTTGCTTGCCTCCAGGGTGCCCCGGATTTCTTGGGCTTCGATTTTTTTGTTATGGAGAGCGTGACGTTCCCACACCAAAAATCAGTGGACGTCCTGGGGTCTCAGGGTTGGGTTTCTTGTGGAAGGTTTCTTGTGGACTGGCCTCCGCGGCATAGTCCGACTGTAGTGTAGCTCGATTCAGGTTCGATTCAAGGTAGGCTGAAGTCGACGGACGTTCGACGCAGCATCGACGACTGAGTGGGGCGGGTTGCTCCTGGAGGGTCCCGAGAGCGAGCATCGAACACCGTGGGAGTCCCGAGTCGCGCTTTTCCTGCACGTCCTGGCCCCGTGGGCGGACGGCGTCCTCGGCTCGGCCTGCATATACTGGTCGCTGATGGTGGTCAGCGCCGGGTCAGGGGCAGCGGGTTTCGACGAGCACGGTGAGACGGACCCTTCAATCACGCTCGCATGCGGGCCCTGGAAGGCGCTATCAGGGACACCGCGGTGCTGGTCGGGCCGTCCTTCCCTGAACAAGGTGCTGATGAGCCAGCCCGTCGGGTAACCGGGGGCGGCCTGACCGACCCCTAGCAAACCATCCTTCCGCGACGTCCCCCTCGCCTCGCCCCAAGACATATGTACGCGGACGGTAGCAAGCTTGAAAGCCGAGAGCGACGTCACGGAAGGGGGCGGTCCAGGGGCAGGGGTTGTGGTTGTTCGGCTAGCCGGTAAGCATTGCCTTTTGCCTCTCAGGGCCCCCTAAGCCAGGACATTGTTAGCCAGGATGTTGAATATGCCACCTGAGGAGAACGAAGAATGGAACACGCCTTCCCACCCACGGCTGCAGTTTTCTGGGGCGCGCCACTGTCTTGGTTTATCAAAGACCCGTTTCGGAAGCTCAGAGCCTTTTCCATCGACATTTGCTGCTTGCTGGGATTCTGGTTCCATGATGGCTCTGGTTGGCAGCTTGAGATTTGCTCGCTCACATCTTAGCCCATGCGCGCCGTTGGGGGTACAGCCCGATTAACCGCGAGAACGCATTAAGACCCCCCCTTCCTGGCGACTATATATATATATATATACACACATACATCCATCCATCCATCCATCCATCCATCCATCCATACATACATACATACATACATACATACATACATACATACCAGGGGACGTGGCCAGGGGGGTCCCGCCCAGGGACCTCGGCGGCGCATGGGGGGCCCGGGGCCTTATTTTCTTTGTGTTTTTGAAGTGTTTCAGCGCCCCGGAGCCAACGGAGCCCCAAGAGGTCGCAGGGAACTCCAAGGGCTGCTCCCGCCTGGTGCCCTTGGTTTCCCACAGGCCTCCCAGAGGCCTCCAGGGGACCTCTCCAAAGCTCAAACATTTTGTTGCACTATAGTTTTTGTTTCAACGTTTTTCTCCATGCAGTTTGTTTTGCGTCCCCACGCTGCACGGCAACCCCAGAGGACGCCCAGACCGTCTCGGTTCGGCCCCCGAGGCTCCCAACCTTGTCCCCAGATGGTTCCGCATGGGAGGATCGGCGCGCACTTTCTTTCCTTTTTTATATCGCACAAATCCCGGCGCTTGCAATCGCCTCGCACGGCCCTGGGGGGGGGGAGGAGGAAGCCTCCCCCAGGAGCGGAGGGTGCGGACCCGACCCATTTGCCCCGCAGCGCGCGGCCTCCTCGAGGCCAAGCGGGCAGACGCCGGTCGGGCCCGTGGGGGAGCACCACCCCCCTCCCCACCCCCAGGGCGGGTTGGGCGGGCCAGCGACAGCACGTGGTCACTATGGACCTGATGAGAGGGCCCCATTGGGCAAGTGAACGCAGCAGGCCGCTATGGGCCGCAACGAAGCCACTATGGACCGAACGAAGCCCCAGCGGGCGGAGGGCCGAAACCCGACACACGGCACGGCATTCATATCCCGCCCCAGTACCAGGCAGAGGACGCGCGGCACGGCACCGCACCACACGACGCGAGCAGGAGGCGGAAACGGGTCGGCCAGCGCGCGGCCGACCAGCCGAGCGAGGGCGCCCCCGCGGCCAGCCGCGGGGTCGTTACCAGCCCGGACGGATTTGTGCCAAGCAATATCTCCGTTATTCCGATTCCGCAAATCCTGGCGCTTGCACTCGCCTCGCACGGTCCTGGGGGGGGAGGAGGAGGAGGAAGCCCCCCCCCTAGGAGCGGAGGGTGCGGACCCGACCCATCTGCCCCGCAGCGCGCGGCCTCTCCGAGGCCAAGCGGGCAGACGCCCGTCGGGCCCGTGGGGGAGCACCACCCACTGCAACGGCGCTCCCGCGGGCCACGCCCGGCGCTGCCACCCATTGCCCCCGCGTGCCGGGGTGCGCCCACGCGCGTCCCGTGCAGACGCGACCACCAGACTGCGCGGGGTGCTCAGCCATCGCCATCGTCGCTGGACGACTCTGCCAAGTGGGCTTCGACGACCGACTGTCGCTCGAACCGGGAAACGTTAAGGCATTTCATCCACGTGGGTTGATGCCAGCCGCCCGCGCGAAGAAGGTCGGTGACCGGTCCGCTCCCGGCAGCAATGTCCTGCGCGCGCCCGCGCCTGAACGCGCGAGCGCCGAATGGCTCCGCGTCGTGGCGCCCCATTTCGCCCAGCGCGCGGCGCAGCCGAGCGCGCGCCGCGCCCGGGGGCCACGCAGCCCAGATGGGCTGGTGAGCTGGCTCGCCGAATAGCCAGGCCCCAAGAACGTGCGCGGGACAGGTGGCCGCGCACTCATCGCGCCAGCACTGCCGCGCCAACGCCGAGCGGCTCTCGCGGTTCTTTATTCTGGAGAGGTGCAGCTCGATCACTTGATCGCCGACGACGAACGCGGGGGCCACGCGAGTTGCGGCCGCGCCATTTTCAACCCGCGCCGCGGGCAGGGCCACCGTAGGTAGCCGAAGGAGGAATGCGTGAGCCGCCAGGCACAACATTGCGGAACGGCGGCCCTCGTGACTGACGCGAAGGTGCGACGCCAGGCGGGCGACGTCGCGGCCCTGAAGGGCCATGCGCGCCTTCGCTTGCCAGGCCGAACGCTTCTCGATGGCGCTCTTAGCGGCGCGAACCGCCGGGTGCCTGAAGACGCCCGCGGGCCTTGCGCGTCGACTGCCACTGCGGGCGGACGCGCGCTGCTGGAGGATGAGAGGTGGGCGCGCGCCTGCTCGCCGCGAGGCGCCCCTTCTTCGCGTGAGTCGCGTAGTTGCTGAAGGTGCCGGCACACCTGAAGGTCGTGGACCACAGAAGCAGCCCTTCGAGAGTGGGCGGCAGTTCTTCCCCACGCCGCTTTAAGACGCCCCATGCGAATGCTATCTGGCACTCGAACCGGCGGCCGCTGCTGAGCGCGGGCAACGTGCGCGGGCAAGCGCCCAGGAGAGCGCTAACCCGGGCCCTGCGCGCCCACGCTTTTCCGGCCGCTGGGGATGCGACGGGGGCTCCGGCCTTAGCAGCTTCGGCCCGCGGCCCGCGCGTGTCTCGGCGACCCTCGCGCCCGGCGATTGAAAGCGCCCGCCGGACAGCGGGCGCAGGGTCCGCCGGGGGGGCTGCGCGCGCCCTGCCGCTGTCCTGGCGCCCGCGCTTAGCGCCGCGATCGACATGCCGCAATATCGCGCGCGCACCGTGGAAGATGACGAGATTGACTCGCTCGAGGGCGTCCGCCTCGCGATGCCGGCCCTGCTCCGGCCGGCGCGGAGCGCCCGCGGGCGAACGCGGAACGCGCGAGAAGACCTGGGGGTAATCCCAGGCGAGGGAGCGGGCGCAGGAGGGGCGCCCATGCCGCCCCTGCCCGGTGCAGCTGGCGCGCCGCCGCGCTGGGCTGCCGCGATAGCCGCGCGGGCCACCTCACGGGCGTCGCTAGATAAAGCCGCGGCGCCCCTAAAGTCTGCCATGGTGACGTCAACCAAATCGCTCGCGGCGTCGGCGCCGTCATCGGCAAGCAGCGCGGCAGCAGCGAACGCAGGAATAGGGCGCGCCCCAGGGCAAACCACGCGAAGCTGAGCGATCAAACCAGCCAGCGCCATCGCGCGAATGCTGAGGAAATTCTCAAGGTGAGCCGACAACGCAGAGATCTTCGCGCGCGCAGGGCGAAGCGCGACCGCGACATGCGCGAGGGAGGACGCCAGCGCCTGCCCGGCCTGGCGGGCGCACCCTGACCGATGAGGGAAGGCCAGATACACTGCGCGCGCGCCCGGCGCCCGAGCCGGCCATGGCCGGCGATGAGGAAGCCGCGCGCTCGAGTCGAACCGCGCATCGCCCAGCGCCGGAGGAATCCACTCCGCCCCCGTGCGACACAGCAGGGAGTACGACTCGCGCGAGGGCAGGTCGGCGACATTGTCCGCCAACGCCACGCGATGAACGTGTAGATTGCAATTCGCACTCAGCGCCATGCGCCAGATTGAGTGGGCCAGGCAAGCGCGGTCAAACTGCTTCGCCGCACCGGGCCGGGCGGCCCGCTCGCTGCCTGAATTATCAGAAAAGATATTCGCGCAACGGCCCGACAGGAGCGGCTCGAAGGTGGCCGGGCCCAGCGCGATGCTGAGCACCTCCAGGCCGCCGATTTGATTGTCGCGCTTCTCCTTGCAGAGCCGAAGCAGAAGCTCAGGGGGGGCGACGTCGATGAAGACAATGCGCCCGTCAATGAAATGAACCGCGGCCGCGCTGGCTGGATGGCCCCGCGCGTCGGAGAGCAGTTGTACAGACCTGGTGTCTGGCGCCTGCCACTCGCGAGTCGCGGTGAAATTGCTGGCGAGCGCTTCGCGCCACCATTGCAGACAGACTCGCAGGTGCGCCGGGATTCTCGGATGGCGCGCCCTCGCGCGCTCAAACAACGGCGGGGGCAGCGCCCGCCCGAACCGCCCGAAGGTGTTAGAGGCGGCCCAACAGAAGCGGCCTGCCAACTTGGACGCGCGCCCGCGCTCGAGCGCGCCCTCTTGAAGGGCGGCGGCGATCTCGGCGCGCCACCGGGCGCGCTTATCCGGCAGCGGCCAACGCGCGAGGCCTCGCTCGTCAATCGCCACAGACAAACAAACCTAGGACTCCGATCGGATTGCCGAACAGCAGCTTACCGTCGGCCACGGCGTTCGGGCCGAGAATGATTCTCACCAGTTCGGCGAATTGTCGCATTGCGTCGCGCGGCCCTCTCTTCCGTTCGGGGCAAAAGAAATTGTCCACATATCGAAGGGCGGGAACGAAAAGGATCCTGCGGCCCAGCGCAGTCAGCATCGCGCCGATGCGCTCCCAACTGCGAACGAATGGGGCGGCGAAGTGTTGAGCCACGTAGACGCAGGTGCCCACGAGGAAGGCGACCCACGCGAATGCGCGATGCTCTGCCGTCAGCGGCACGCGCCGGAACGCGGCGTCAATGTCCGCCTTCCAGAGCCCAGGCGCTGCGCCCACGCGCGCCACAAAGGCTTTGCAAGTGCCGAACAGAGCGTCCATGGCCTCATGGCCGAGACGCTCCGTCGGCTGAGGCGCCGCGTTGATGCGAGAGCGTGACATATCGTCGACGAGCCGCAGCTTCTCAGAGCCGTCTTCTCTCGTTTGCCGGACGCCAAACCGCGGCGTCAAAACGGCCCCGTCGAGCTCGACCGCGCTGATCGGCGCGGGATGGCTCATTCGGCCGAGCTCCGCTTCGGCGACAGTTTTGGTGAGAATCTCGGCGGAGTCGCTGGGCTCCTTGAGCGCGCCGAGCAGCGCGGCGTTGCCTCGCGCCGCGCCCGCGGTCCATTCCGGCAGGCTGAGCGGTTCAGGGAAAGATGATGGCCGCCCGTTCCCCGCGCGCGGGAGCGGGCCCACGAGAAGCGCGCCGCGCCGAAAAAATCCCACGCAGGCCGCGTCCTCGTAGCCGACTTCGTCGAGCAATTCGACGAGAATGGGGCCGTTGATCGACCCTGCGATTGCGCGCGCACTGGCATCGCAGCCCGCAAACCAGGCCGCCGTCGCTCCAGAGGCGCGCAGCTCGGCGCCCCTAGCCCGAATTCGCTCGAGAGTCGCTGGCCGCTCACGGCGCGCCTGCCGCTCCGAGCGCGCAGCAATCCAATCGATCGCCGCCGAAGCGTCGCTGGGCACCGCCGCGGCCTTTTCAAAGGCCTCTTTGTCCTCGAGGGCGTGAGAGCGAGAGAGGACCTCTTCAAGAAAGGCTAGCCTAGGCGCTTCCTCAGCAGACGAAGGTGACGGCAGGCGATAGCAGCCGGCATTGGCCGGCGCGCAACCGCGCGCTTTCGAGGCGGCATTCCGCCGGGCGCGCTAGCCCGAGAGCGTCGCGCGCCACCACGCGCAGCGCCTGATAATCCCATGTGGCAGCGACACTGAGCCCCGTCGCTTCCTGCGCTTTGCGAGCGCGAGCGTGCCAGCGTGCCAGGGGGCGCTCGCGCGCCTCCTGGCCCCGCGGGCGGGCGGCCCTCGCGCCACAACCGCGCCGCGAGTGTCGACTGGCGCCCAAGCCCTGGACGACGCGGCACCATCGCGGCGCCCTCCTGCCAGCGCGCGCGCGCGCCTGCGGGCCCCGCGGGGCGGTGGCCACGGTTGGCGCCCATTCGTCGTTATTCAAATGCCGACGTGGCGCGAGATGCACATCCTCAGTAGCGCGCGCCCCGCACATCGCCGCGCGCTGCGGGCTACGCGTGCCTCCCGCGGGCGTCAGGCGATGTCAGGCGCGCGGCTTCTTCTGAGGTGAATACACCGCCCGCGAATCCCAGGAGCGCTTGTTGCATCCCCCGCGGCAGGAACCGCGGGAATGCCACCCGTCGGCTCTCGGCTCGCGGTCATGCTTCCAGGAGGTGAGGGCGGCGCCCCCCGCGATGCCCGCGGCGCTTGCGGCGCTCGCACTCTGCCCGCGCGCCGCCGCGGCGCTTTTTCCTGCCCCCTTGCCGACTGGCGCAGCAACCTGCGCGACAGTGGCGGCGCAGCGCGAGAAAAGGGGATTCGGCGACGCGGCCTTAACGGGCCCGATCGCTTTCCGCTTCCGCCGCGCGGAGCAGCCCGCTGTCAAGCGACAGCGCAGCTGCGTTCACCTGCGCGCCGACGCGCGCCCAATAGTATCGCGCTGAAGCATGGCGCGAAACTGCGGCCTGGAAGCCTGCCACGCCGGCGGCGGCGCGCTCGGCCCATGTCCTCCGCGCGAGGCGGTCGTGGGCCAAGGCAACATGGGCCTTCCGCCCCTGCAGAGGGGCGCCCAGTGCAACCTGGGCTAGCGCGCTCTCGCCGGCGACCAGCGGACGGGCGCCGATGTCGACTCGCGTGAAGCACGGCGCTTTTGTGGGCCATGGCGCTCGTGTACGAGATCTGATATGTGACCGCCGCCGCCGCGCTCCGCGCGTCGAAAGCTAGGTGCCATGGCGCCCGCGCCAGAAGCAGCTGACACTCCGCCGCGGCCCCCCGCGCGAGCGCTCTGACTAACGCGGCTGCCTCTTTTGACTCGGGCTCGTCATCGTCGGGAGAACCGCCCGCGCCGCCCGCGCATAGCGGCTGAAACTTCGCGAGTTCTGTGTAAATGAAGGGGTGCGCGATGCCCCTGGCATTAGCGCGCTGCACCTCGGTGGCCAGCGCATCGGTCTTTGCCGACTTGAGCGAACGGTGGAAAAGCGCCAGCGCGCCGGGGCGAGGCTGAGCGAAACAGCGCGCCGAAGCCCGCGCGGGCCCCGCGGCCCCCGGCGAACTCGCCTTGGCGCCCGCCACCGTCGCCCGATTCAGAGCGCGCCTCAGGGCGCCCTTCGTCAGCGCCGGCGCGCCGTCGGCGTCCTTCAGATCCTCGAATTGAATGTTGGCCAGATCTTCTGGCGCCATCGGCCCAGTGGCTGCCAGGCAATCAACCGCACCCTTGAACTGGATCTCACTCCACGTCGCGCCCACAACAGGGCCAGATTGCAAGGGGGCAAGCATCGCCATCGCACGCTCAGCGCCACGGGGCGCGCACAATAATCCCGCGCGACGGCGAGGGCTGCGCGCCAGCTGAAGCCCGCGCGCCTGCATACCGGCGCGCCATGAGGACGAGAGGAGAGCTGCGCGTCAGTTGATGGCCACTATGGGCCACAAGGGGCACAACGCAGCAAGCTCCCCTGAGCCACCAAGGACCTGGGACCCCAGCCGGCGCGGTCGCAGTGGACCCGAAGGCAAGTGGCCGCAATGGACCAGGCCCCAACGACAGCACGTGGTCACTACGGACCTGACGAGAGGGCCCCATTGGGCAAGTGAACGCAGCAGGCCGCTATGGGCCGCAACGAAGCCATCATGGGCCGAGCGAAGCCACTATGGGCCGAACGAAGCCTCAGCGGGCGGAGGGCCGAAACCCGACACGGGGCACGGTATTTATATCCCGCCCCAGTACCAGGCGGAGGAAGCGCGGCGCGGCACCGCACCACGCGACGCGAGCAGGAGGCGGAAGCGGGTCGGCCAGCGCGCGGCCGACCAGCCGAGCGAGGGCGCCCCCGCGGCCAGCCGCGGGGTCGTTACCAGCGCAGGCGGATTTGTGCCGAGCAATAACTCCGTTATTCCGACCCAGAAAACGTTTTCGGCGACCCGGAGCCAAAAGAGCCCCAAGGCGTTGTAGGGAGCTCCAGGGGCTGATCCCGCCTGGAGCCCCAGGTCTCCCACAGGCCTCCCAGAGGCCTCCAGGAGAGCTCCCCAAAGCTCAAACGCTTTGTTTCCCCATCGCGTTTTCAACGTTTGTTTCCACGCAGCCTGTTCTGCACCCCCACGCTGCACGGCGGCCCCAGAGGGCGCCCAGACCGTCCCGGTTCGGCCCCAGAGGCTCCCAACGCTGTCCCCAGATGGCTCCGCATGCGAGGATCGGCGCGCACTTCCCCAGTGTCTTTACAAGGTTTCAGCGACTTGGAGCCATCAGAGCCCCGACAGGTTGCAGGGGGCCCCAGAGGCTGCCCCCGCCCGGTGCCAGATGCTTCCCACAGGCCTCCAGGAGAGCCCCCCGAAGCTCAAACACTTTGTTTTCCCATGGTTTTCAACGTTTTTTCCACGCAGCCTGTTCTGCATCCCCGCGCTGCAGCGCAGCCCCAAAGGGCGCCCAGACCGTCCTGGTTCGGCCCCATTGGCTCCCAACCTGGCCCCCGGATGGGTCCGCATGGGGGGATCGGCGCGCGCTTTCCCTGCGGGGTCACAGAGCGGCTAGGGGTGCCCCGAGATCCCTGCGACGCCGACGACCACTTCAAAACAGCCCCCCGAACGACTTCGTCGACAGGGCATGCTTCCAAGAGGCCTCCCCGGAGGGCTCTCTGAGGCCTTGCTCCTTGGTGCTCCCATTTTTTCCACGCTGTTATTCATCCAGCTTGTTCTGCACCCCCACGCTGCACGGCGGTCCAAGAGGGCGCCCAGACCGGTGCGGTTCGGGCCCCTGGGGCTCCCAACCGTGATCCAAGACGGCTCCGCGCGGGAGGACCAGCGCCCCCAAGTAGGTTCCACGAGCCGCCAGACTCGCTTCCAGGCCTGCGCGACGCCGACGATCGCAAACAGCCCCCCGAACGACTTCGTCGACACGGCATGCTTTCGAGAGGGCCCAAGAGGCCCAAGACGGCGCAGAACCACCCCAAGAGGGCCCAAGAGGCCCCCAAGACGAGCCCAAGAAGCCCCGATGACAGTCCGAGGACGCCCCCAGAGAGTACCCGAAGGCGCCCGTCGGGCCGGGGGCCCCAGAAGCGCCCCGAAGGGGCCGCCAATGAACACCAAATAGGCGTTCAATTTGCACCGAAGAGCCTCCTTTGAAGATCCAGAAATGCCCGACAGGAGCCCCGCGAAGACGACCCACCATGCTCTTGAATAAATCCCCAGAGCCTCCCAGTGGCTCAGAAGAGACTTCAAGACGGCCCAGGGGCGTCCCAACAAGGCCCAAGAAATAGCTCGGGTGGCTTAAGAAGCTTTCGCGGCGTCCGCTAATTGTGCCCCAAAAAGACAGCCGTTTGTGCATATATTCGTTTTAAATTTGCCGGGTGTACCCGCGTCGTCGGTTCGTCTCTGTTGGATCCGCGGCCTTGCATTTTCCAGGGCCGCTGTTCAAGGCAGTTGTGGTCAGCGCAGCTGTGAGCTGGCCGCGGATCGGGGCGCGCTAGAACCCAAGCGCGCGCGAAACGCGCGCCGCGGGCATGGGGGCGACACGAACCGAGAAACTAACGAATTCATGAAGGCTGTTCAACGCCGCCCCCCTGCAACTCCGCTCGAATCGTAGCCCAGTGCGCTCTTAGAGAAGGAGGAAGAGGAGGAGGGGGGGGAGGAGGAGGAGGAGGAGGAGGAGGAGGAGAAGGAGGAGGAGGAGGAGGAGGAGGAGGAGGAGGAGGAGGAGGAGGAGGAGGAGGAGGAGGGGGAAGAGGAAGAGGAGGAGGAGGAGGAGGGGGAGAATTGAGGAGGGGACAACGCAAACACTTGAAAGCTGGGAAAGCCTCCGAAGACTTTCAATTTTGATGCCGTCATATGACGTCGACGACGACGACGGCGACGACGGCGGCGGCGATGGCGGGCGCGGCGCTGACAACGAGGGCGGCGAGAGCGCATTGAGCGGCTCGCACAATGTAGGAGATACCACTATAGTTGTAAATTGGTCAAGGCGTCGCGAACAGCTGTGAACAACATGCGCGCATGCGCGCAGACGTGAACACGCCAAGGGTCGATGCTTACTAGAATTTCATTATTATTATTGTTATCATTATTATTATTATTGTTATTATTATTAATATTATTAGTACTATTATTGGTATTATTATTAGTAGTAGTATTCGTGCTCTTAGTATTCTTAGTATTATTATTACTATTATTATTACTACTATTATTATTGTTATGCTTATTCGTATTATTGATATTATCATTATATACGCATATACATATACATTTACATATACATATACATCTACATATATATATACACATACACACATATATATATATATATATGTATATATATATATATATATATATATATATATATACATTTACATATATATATATATATCATTGCTCAAATTCGTGACATCGCGCATCATCCTGTTTTGCCGGCCCGCTTCTACCCCTCGAGCGTCTGACCGGTGCCAGCGCCAGCCGCTGGCCAGCTCTCATCGCCGGCCGCCTCCGCGACGCCGCCGAGGACGCGCTGGCCGCCGCTGGGCTGCGCCGCCGCCGCCGCGAGCCTGCGGCTCACGTTCGCCCCCGCGCGCGCGCCGCCCAGCCCGCTGGCCCCGGGCCATCGCCCCCGCGACTCATGCTTGAACCCCCCAGCCCCCTGGCCAGATTTCTTTTCGCCTTTCCGCGGGGGGTCAATATTTTCGCGGCGACCCGGATTTCCTTCCTTCCTCCGCGCGCGAGTTGCCATTTGATCCCTTGAGCCCTTCCGACTACCGTACAACTAGTGCTTGAGTGCATGTACTAGCGCGCAACTAGAGAGCACTTTGTCATGCCGCGCAAGTATTCGAGTGCAACTGGTATCGTATTACAACTGGTAGAACTGTGCGCCCTAGTACAACTCCTCAGCACTTGTACAACATCCTGGCGCAACTCCCCAGTGTAACTCCCTGGCACAGTTCTTCAGCACAGATAGTACCAGTGCAACTCTTTGATGCAGTTCCCGAGTGTTTGTACAACTCGCTCACGCAAGTCCCTAGTGCAAGTCCCAAGTGCAATCACCTAGTAATCATACAATTCATAGTACAAGTCCGTAGTGCAACCTAGTGATATAATGTAATCGTACAACTCCCTAGTGAAACTTCCTAGTGCAATTCCCTAGTCCAGTCAGTATTCGCACAACTCCTCAGTGCAACTCCCTACTACAAGGCCTCAGAGCAATTCCTGAGTATTAATACAACTCCTTAGTGCAAATCCCGTATTACTAGCACACCTCCCCAGTGCAACCACTGTTAGAGTGTTGCTGCGTTGCACTTACAATCTGGGCTCTCGCGGTTTTCCTTCTCTGGTTGCGCCGGGGGGGGGCGGGGCCCCTCGAGCGGGCGCCCTCGCGGCTGAGAATTCATTCCTCTTCCAGAATTCGAGGCGGGGGTAGCCCCCATGATCGAACCCCTCGCCAGGGATTTGTTCTCCTCCGCGGAAGCCGGGCCCCCTGGGTTCCTGGACGCGCCCCAGAAGTTCTGGCCTGCCGGATGGGCCCCCATGGTTCTTTCGCTGGAGTCGCGGGGCCGATCCCGGGCTGCGCGGCGCGGGCGCTGGAGACCGATGGGCCTCTTTTTCACCGACGCCGCCGCAAGTTGGAGGGGGAGGGGGCCCTCCTCCTCTTCCTCCTCGCCCCCCACCTCCTCCCCCCCATCTAGCTTGTGGTGGTGGCGGTGAAAAACAAGCCCATCAGGAGAACGCGGCCAACCTCGACTCCGCGGGCGGCGGCGCCAACGAGTGGGCCGCGGGGCCCACCGGGCCCGGGGCCCCGCCTGAGCCGCGGAGAAGATAGGGCGGCATGAAGCTAAAAAGTTGCGAGGGAGTCGCGCGGATATCTCTTGGATCGACGCCGGCCCCCCCCTCGCTGGCGCGCGGAGCGAGCCTCCAGCGCCGTCGCGGGGGCCCGGCGCCGATCCCAGAGATATCCTGCTTGGGCCTCCGGAAGTTAACGCTTGTGCCGCGTTGTTTCTTCCTCTTCTTCTTATTCTTCTTCTTCTTCTTCTTCTTCTTCCAGAGCAGGGCCGCGGCGAGCAGGGCGGGGGCTGCTCGGCCATTTGGAGCGAGGGCCAGAAGTTGTTCTACCAGTTCGCGCGTTCCAAGGGCAGGATTGCGAGCTCCTGGGCCATCGACAGCGTCAGCGCCGGAGTCCCCGTCGAGATGGCGCGCGCGGGGGAGCCCGCGCGGCGCGCCCTGCTGCTGCCCCGAGGTGCGCCGGGGGGGATCTGCGGGCGCAAAGTGCTCGAGCTTGCGCAGGAGCTGCTTGCGCGGTGAGGTCATGGCCGTCGCGCGGGCGAGGCGCGCGCTCCAGCTCGCCGACAACGGCCGCGTCAGGGCCGCGGAGTTTCGCTTCCGCGAGGACTGCCAGGAGGCGGCGGAGCGCGGCTGGGTGGCCCTGGCGCCCCATGCCTCCGCTCGTCTGGGGCATCCCCTGTTGAGGTTGGCCCGCTCGGCGGAGGCGCTCGAGGCCCTCCTCGAGGCCCGGCGGTTCGAATGCTTCGTCCCGGAGAGGGATCGCGACGCGGCCATGCAGTTGCCGCTCGGGGTTGAGCGGCCGTGGGAGGCAAGGGGCGACGCGAGGGGGCTCCGGGAGGCGGGAGAAGGGGTCTTCAGTCAGGGCTAGATAGCGGCGGAGGCGTTCGGCGTGCAGCTCCGTGGCCTCCAGGCCGAGATCCGCTTCTGGCAGGCCGCGGAGCTGTCCCCGAGGCGATGCGCGGGCGCTGACGATGTCGCGCAGGCGCTGGTCTGCTTCGGGAGCCACCTTTCTCGCCGTGGCGCGATGAGGCCAGGCGTTTGATTAAGAGACCGATGAGCTGGGCTAGCGCCCCTGCCCCAAGTTGCGGGAAGGCTGGCCCGGGTTCTCGCGCACGTTCGCCCCTGCAGCGTGAACGACAGAACCTGGCCCAGGTTTGTTTTTAGAAGCTTCCAGGGTTTTCAAATTGCGATTATCTTGATCGCCTTTCGGCAACGGCGGCGGAGGCAGAACCCCGACTGGAGGCGGCGCCCGACGCGAGCCGGCGCGCCTTCAGCGGTGGTGGCGCCCCGCGGAGGTGCGACGGCGGCGGGCGGAGGTGCCGGAGGTGCATCCTTGCCCTCCGCCCGGAGGGGGCGGCAGAGGTGTTCGGCGCCCTCCGCAGATTCGCGGATGTGCTTGCGGCTTCTCTGCCCCAGAGGCGCCTGGCGCGAGCTGGCGGTGCTGGGCGGAAAAGGGAAACGCTCACTCTGCAGCACCGCGCTGGCGCACGCCATGCTGGGATTGAACATGCTGGGTTTTGAAACGGACGTCGTCGCGTGGCCACTGGGGCCAGAGTGCGACATCATTCGGGGGCAAGATTACGACACCCACCCCGCAATACAGATGCCGATAGATTTTGATCAGTCGTGACGCGAAATTTGCTTCGAGGCCCAAATATGCCGACTTCGGGGGGTCGCAGGGGACGTCTTGGACGAGTTGCCGACGCTTCGCGGAGGCCGTCTTCGCGGGGGCCCAGGGAGCCCGCCGACTGCGCGCGGCCATGCAGGTCGCCGCCAGCATCGATGATGCTCGTACTCGTCTGCACGGGTTGGACCGGCCCTCGCGAATCCGCGGTATTTCTAGAGGCGTTTCGTTTTTCCGCGGGACAGCGGACGCATACATAAACCACAAAAAAAACATGATGTACACCCGCCCAGACGAAGTGTACACCCACACAGAAATTTATACACCCGGGCAAAATATAAGACATGTTTCAAGAAAGCGCCGTATACACCCACCAAACACGGTGCACCGAATACTGGCGCATTTCTAGAGATGAAAACCTTCTGGCGTTGAGTCGCCATGTCTGTGCCTGCGGCGAGAGCCGCGAGGCTGGCTCATGCCAGCAAGCCGTGGATTGCTTGCGCGTTCTCCAGGACGGAAGCTTCAGGTTTGCGCGGCCCCGCGCGCGTGGCGCGTTCGGCCGCGTGCATCCTGCCAGTCTTACCGACGATGGAAATGCGACGTCGGGATATCATTCGAGACCATCCGCGGGTTCTGCCGAATATATGCATACATGGGCGCTGTAAGGCACGGTGGGTGTCGATATTTAGCTCCCCGACCGTTCCGCGGCTGAACGATGTATGGAGAGCCGTTGAGCTCTACGACGAGGTCAGGCAAGAGTTCCGTCACGCGCCAGTGAGGCATGCTCTCTTGTCAGAGTTACCGGCGCGGCGGAAAGGCTGGGTCTCGTTCCCGGGCTCGCCGCGGCCTTGCTGACTCGTGGCCGGCGCGGCAGTCCCCGGGACTTGACCGCCCGAAGATGAGGACCAAAACCAAGAAGATTGTCAAAGGCAAATCCGCCCCCCTGTCAATGATGAGCGAGCCCCGGGCGCGCAGCGCTCGGCAGACTTCAGATCTCCAGGGCGAAGCGGCTAGGGCTGGAGAAGAAAGATTAAAGGAATGATGGAGCATGGCGCCAAACACCTCGCCTTCGCAATAGAGCTCTCTGACGCGCAGAGACCAAGTGGATTTCGCTGTCTCTCCGAGTACGCCGCGGGCGCGCCGAGTTGGGACGCCGCCCCCGCGCAGAGGTTGCCGGGGGGGGAGGGCGTTGGAACGCGCGGACGTGACGCGCGCCGCGAAGACTTGAGACACGCGGTCAAATGCGAGGAACTGTTCATCAAGAAGCCCACTAGATTCATGACAAGCAGCAGTTGCATCGCCCGCGAGTTAACCCTGAGGCGCAGAGGACAACGTTGGCACGTGGAGTTGACTCGGGGCGGGCGCGCCAAAAGATTGGAAACCTACAGCGACGGACTGCGCAAGGCCATGGCTAACGACTTGTCAAACAGATGAAATTGACGGCGGACAGGGGTGCTCTTGCAGATGCGATGAACAAGTGGGAAGTGAGGTCGACCATCGGGGCGGAGGCGCGGAGAATTACGGTGCCAACGGGGGCGCGGTTAAGCGAAGATCTCAAGTGCCAGCTGGAGTGGGCGCGCAAAGACATGGGAATCACTCGCTTGATGATTCCACGCCATGAAGAACCATGGTGGAGCTCGCGCATCAGACGAGTCACCAAAGACTTAGACAGCGTTCAGGCGATAGAAGACAGATCAGTCAATTTGACCGTCGGACGCTAGCAGAGGCGCACGTTTCAAGGGGAACCCAGAAACGCCAGCACAACGTTCATCGATGAGGCAATCGGGGAAGTCGAGCCGAGTAAGTGGGAGTGCTTGAAGTGTTCACATGTAGGACGGATGATTTTGCTGTGCTTGTGAAGCGCGCGTTGGGCACGGTAAAATCTCGCCCATTAAGACGGGCGGTGTACTCGTTGTGCGTCGCCGAGAAAGCGGCTTTGCATATGCCTGGGATCGCGCCCGTGGAAATGAGTTTGGCCCCGACTCAACCATCGAAGCCTGCCGGGGAGGAATGGGGCATTTCAGGGAACGCGGAGTTCGGGAGGAAGTGGCAGAATATGTGCGCCGCGCAAGCGAGGGGCCGATCGGCGCGAGATGGATCGACATTGGCGAAGCGGGCGAGAACATCCCCAATCGCACATCCAGTTTAGTGGTCCAATAAGTCTAATGTATCTCCATGTAGAAGAACAAACTCGCGGCCGCGTCTCCGCTGGAAGCCTAAGAGCAATTGTTCCTAGTGGCAGCGACAGAGGGGTCGAATTCTGGAAAAGCGAACGTCATGGGGGTCTAACATCGGGGCGCGTCGCAGTCAAGCGAGCTTGTCTCTGTGCTCACACTAGCAGATGCACGCTCGCGAAACTGCCCAGGGGTTGCGCGGGGGAGGGGGGAGGGGGGCGCGAGCCAGGCGCGCGCGGCAAGTTGTTTGAATCCATGTATGGAAGCAGAGATGCCGCCGGCAAGTGGGAGGGCTGTTGCGTGGACATTGCAAGACGCATCGGAATTGCCAGCGGCGTCGCTGTGTGCATTTAGCCACGAGACGAGAATAATGTGGTTCACCGTGCACGGCGATGGTTTCACCCTGTTGGTCAGCGGCCTTGACCTCGACAGGTTCGAAAGAGAAGCGCGCGAGAATTTCGAGGTGAAGGCGCGCGGGGTGTTAGGGCCTAGGGGGGTGACGAGAAAGCAACCACGACGCATGAGACTTCACGGAACCATTGAATTGGCGCGCGATGTTTCACGGTATAAAGCAGAGCGCGCGCGGGAAAACCGCGAAGGAGTTAGGGCTGCATGAGAGCAAAGCGAAGGCAGAGGTGCCAGGAGACAAGCGACCCGTGGACGAAGGAGATGGGAAGGGGTTGCCATTGAACGTGGCCAAGCAGTTTCAGGCCATGACCGCCGGGGCAATTTGCAGACCCCAGGATCGGTCGGACATTCAGTTCCCGGTCAAAGAGCTGGCCAAGAGTGGTGAAACCCACGGTCGGACCCTGGAAGATGAGATTGACCTCAGGAAACCTGTCAAAACGCACGATGGGTCAGGTTACCTCTACAAATGTGAACACAAACCAGGTGCACTTACAGCGTGGGCGGACACGGACCACGCTGGGTGTAAAAGAATGAGGCAGTCGAAGAGTGGGGGGAATAATGCTGTGGGGACTTCATTGGACTTAATTTTCGGAGCACGACACAGACTGTCATGGCAGTGTCGTCCGGGGAGGCAGAGTATCATGGGATAGTGATCGTAGCCTCAGTTGGTATGGTTTGACCGTCGGTGCTGAAGGGTTCTGAGGTAGCAAGCATTAACACCTGAAAGAGCAATGCCGCTGCAGCCATAGCAATCGCAAGCGGGCGAGGGAAAGGTAAAGTGAGACATGATTACGCATGCCAGCTGTGACTGCAAGCAATGGGGACATTCAAGTGATAGAAGTTGGCGCATTTGAGAGCACAGCATATGTGCTCACCAGGTGCGTGAGCAAGGGTGGAGCATGCGCCTGGACTTATCTCGGCAAACAGCACGCGGGGGCAGGCGCAGTTTGGCGCCCGCAACGGAACGTCAGCCATCGCAGCAATCTCGGCTAACTTTTATTTTTACGAGGAATCCCTTTCACAGCTACCGGCCCTTTCCTCTCCCCAGAGGTCTGATCAACAATGGCCCAGGAGACGCCTCGCATCGCAGTCGATGGGCGCGCGTTTACTCGCATCGCAGTCGATGGGCGCGCGTTTACGCCGCGCCGTGCCGCGCAGCGCCGGGCCAGGCCATTAACGGGGTGGAACGCAACGCGCAGGGGCGCATCACCTTCGCCGATGCCGTTCAACGAGAACGTCGCCGCTCTAGGCCCAAAACCCCAACGCGGACATGACATATCACTTCGACGAAGTGGAGACCGCGCGCAAGCAAGCTGTTTCTGTTCACGACGATATCGTCAAGGAGCGCGATCAAGTGGGCAATGGCCCCATGGGTCGTACTCGCGCACGCCAGGAGCTCGTTCAACAGGAGGAGAACTTGGCTAGCCAGCCCACTGTGGCCACCGATGCCAGCAAGGATCTGAGCTTGCAAGTTGATGCCCTGAACGAGTTGAAACATACTACGGAAAATGCGCGTGCCCTCGAATGCAAGCGGACTGCAGCGAGGCGCGTTACGCGCAAGTGGTTGAGGTGCAGGACAGGCTCGCCGATCGGCTGCCAGAGCCCGCGCATCTGATGTCAAGGCCCAGGCGGGAGTCATCCTCGATGCCATTGCCGATTGGTCGAAGAAGGTGGCCGAGGTATTGCGCAACCCTAAGATTAAGTAAGCGCCGCGCTGACTTGCCGAGGGGCCCGGCAGAGACGAGGCTCATTTGACGCGTCGAGCCTCGCTGCGTGCAGCGCCAGTCGTCGCGCGACAGGGGTGCGCCCCACCTGCTCCGCCAGCAGCAGGCAGCTCCGACTCCTTCGGGCGCCTCGAGCCCGAATGTTACCGCGGGCGGCAGCACTGGCAGCGGCGACTCACCAGCCCCGTGGAGGTCCACGCGGAGGCCCCCACGTTCGGGGGGAAACGTGGAAATTGATGGACCAAACCAGCCCGGCCTTCTGCCGCGGCAGCGGAGCCAGCAAAGGACAGGTTACCGAGGTCCGTGGAGGACCGTGTCGGTGGCATCATGAAAGGCCTCAACAGTCGCGAGATGAACGCGGTCGACACGTTTGCGAAGAATGTCATTGGAATGCCCAACTTGAACTTACGATTCGCCTGTTTGAAAAGATCGCAGCTTCTCGGGATGGGGAACGAGTTCTACGACCCCCATTGCCAGACCGAGCCAGACGACCCCGATTGGCTTCCCAAGGCAGTCAGGCACTCTTGGCGTTACTGGCACGGTGATTGGCACAGCGACGCTGCGGCCGGGCCGTTTAACATCGGCGGGGGGACTCCGACCGCGACAGCGCTCACCATTGCCACGCGTTCGAAAGTGTCCTTGGCCTGTCGCGCCACTGGCCCATTTTCGCACGGCGCCTTTGCAGGTCCCCTCATGCGGTTCGACTCTCTTCCGCCGCGCCGCAAGGCGGCGCGCGAGAACCTTGGGTTGCCGAGGTCACGCGAGCGCAGTCGATGATGCCAGAGGGTTGCCGTGGCATCGCAGGTCATAGCGGGCGCGACGAGCCTCGGTTCCACGACGGCACGGTGCCCGACGCGCAAGTCCACGTCGACGGGTTGCCCGAGATGCCGGACCTCGAGCTCGCCAGCATGTTGTTGACGTGCTCTGGCGCGCTCTGGCCATGGAGCTGCACCGTCGTGGCCGTCGGCATTCTCGCCGAGGATCCCAGCGCCAACCATGGCGATCTATCGCATGGCACGTTTGCGATGATACTCATTGCCGAAGAGCTGGTGCAGATGTTTTTTGAATTGGTGGATAGACTCCATAGATACTGAAGCAGCGCCCCACTCAATATTATTAAAGTCTCAGCGACCAGGGGACGCGGCTGAACAACTTGGAACAGCGCTCCTTGGAATGGCACAGCACCTGACTTACCTCAAAACCGACAATTAAAATCAAGATGCGGGGCACCACCAGAGGAGGCCCCCCTCGCCGCAACGCGCTCGTCCGTAACCCCAAGCGCCGCGAGAGCCTATGCTAACAGGCCTGGCTCACGTCGCGCGACTTCGACCAGCGGGCTAGTGGCGGGCAGCAATGGTTGGTTGACCCACAGAGCGGATATGATCACCTGAAGAAGAAGATCAAACCAATTCTGGCACCGTGCATCTGCGCCCCGGGCGCGTCTTATTGGTCAGCCTTCGGCATGTGCCATCCCCGCGCCGACTCCGCCATGCGCCAAAAGGGACTGGGGGCGCTGGATTAGCGAGGAGGAGAGGAACCAGGCGCACAACGGCACCACTTACATGAGCCACGCTCAGATGGAGAGCCGCAGTCCACGCTGCCGCTCGGGCACGCCGGGTCGCCATGCCGCGCAGAAGCAGGCGGGGAGGGCGGCTTCGCGGCTGCCGAGTCGCTGCTGCGATTAATGGGCCATTGGGCGGCCTAGATGAGCTCATCGGCGTCGGAACATCATTGACGGTATCCGACTTTTTCTCCTGTTTATTCCAACGCCGCGTGAGCGTAAACAGCCGCGTTGCGCATGCGCGTAGACATTACTGATTCATTAACAGAGAGTGCTGGCTCGTGAAGTGCGAGAGCAGCCACGATCATCACAGGCTAGCCCTCCGCATAATGTTTCAGTAGAATATGTTGTTCCGAGCGCCACGCGCCCCGAGTTTAACGGGCATTCCAGTTGGCACGGTGACAGCATGAATGCACGCATCCACATGGATCACTTAGGGACAGATCCCTATTGTTGCCGTCGTATATTACTGACGCCTCCCTCGTCGCTTCGACGGCTGTGTCAGCCGAGGGGGGCGTTGAAGCGTGTGGTGGCACATGTGGAAGCACAGTGATTCAGGTGAGCTGAACATCTGTTGTTACCGTCGTTTTTGGCTCAAATTTTAACGTTCGGAAATCTGACGCATCCGACCGTCGCCAGCAAAACGAGAGCTCGCTACTACGCTGAATCGTTCCGGACATTTTGCAAGAGGAGGAGGGGGAAGGAGGAGGGGGCAGCAGGAGGAGGAAGGATGAAGAGGGAGGACGGAGGAATGAGGGTGAAGGACGAGGAGGAGGAAGAGGAGGACGAGGAGAAGGAGGAGGAGGGGGAGGTGGACCAGTGTAACCCTAAAAGTTATCAGCGATGTTTGAATCAACCCTCCGTCCAAACTCCCTCTTCGTAGGCCCCTCATTTCCATTGGGGAAACTGCTTCGTTGGATGACAACCTCTTGAAGACCCTGAACCATATTAAAACATGATTCCCGAGACTCCAATGCCACGGATCAACCAGATTGTTGCGTCTTGACTATTCTGAATCGCGCCGGAGAAACATTCCTGGGACTTCAACGCCGCGATTCAGCAGAACTGGTGCACCCGCGTAATCCAGAATCCCTCCAAAACACATGTTTTGTATTTTGATCGTGGGACCCCCTGAAACTCTTTGCATCTGCTTAACAAAAGTGTGCGCGGCGCCAAGGCGAGAACCACACGTTGAAGAGGAACCGCCCTCAACTTTTGGAACTCTCTGCATTTGTAATGCGAATGTGCGCGGCGCTAAGGCGAGAGCCACAGTTTGAAAACGGGTCGCCCCCGATCCGCGAAACTCTTGCAAGTTCTTCATTTGAGTGCGCGCGGCGCTAGGGCGACAGCCACATTTTGAAAACGGGTCGCCCTCAATCCGTGAAGCTTTTCCAAATTGCTGAAACGGATGTGCGTGGCGCTCATGCGAGAGCCACATTTTGAAAACCACCCGCCCTCAATATGTGAAATTCTTGCAATTGTTTACAGCGAGTGTGCGCGGCGCTGAGGCGAGAGCCACATTGTGAAACGACCCGCCCTCCAAATTTGAAATTGTTATCAATAGTTAAGCTTCAGAGTCACAAATGGTGAGGTCGTCTCAGGCGAAACGCCCGGCCCGCCCTAGAAACCGGCTTCGGGGTACGACAGGGAGAAGTTATTTACAAGGAAATGAATGGATGATGAGGAGGAGGAGGAATGAGAAAGCGGAGTGGGGACGGTGGCGATGGAGTTGCGTATGATGTTGATGATGATGTTGATGATGATGATGATGATGGTGATGATGCTGATGGTGATGCTGGTGATGATGATGATGATTATGATGATGATGATGATGATGATGATGATGATGATGATGGTGATCATGGTGATGATGGTACTGCTGCTGATGATGATTATGCTATCGGTGATGGTGATGATGATGATGATGATGATGATGATGATGATGATGATGATGATGATGATGATGATGCAGATGATGCAGATGATGATGATGCAGATGATGCAGATGATGCTGGCGATGATGATGATGAGGATGAGGATGATGATCGTGGTGGTTGTGATGATGATGATGGTGGTGGTGCTGACGCTGATGCTGATGATGCTGATGGTGGTGACGAAGATGATGTGTTTGATGATGATGGTGATGATGATGATGGCGCTGATGGTGGTGATGCTGATGATCATCAGTATGATGAAAATGATGCTGATGAAGATGTTGGTGATGTTGATGATGGTGATGATGCTGATATTGATTATGATGATGGTGAGGTTGATACTTATGATGATGACGATGATGATGCTGATGATGATACTGCTGACGGTAACGATGATGAGGCTGATGACGATGACAATGGCGATGGTGATGCTGCTGATGATGTTGTTGTTGATGCTGACTATGGTGATGATGACGATGTGGCTGATGATGACGTGGCTGATGATGATGTTGGTGATTGTGATGTGATTGATGTTGATGATGCTGATGATGATGACGACGACGACGACGATGATGATGATGATGATGATGATGATGATGATGATGATGAGGCTGATGAGGCCGATGAGGCGGACGAGGTTGATGATGAGACAATCAGGATTGTGCTGTTGATAATGATGCTGATGATAATACTGCTAATGATGAGGAGGAGGCAGGAGGAGGAGGAAGAGGAGGGAGGAGGAGGAGGAGGAGGAGGAGGAGGAGGAGGAGGAGGAGGAGGAGTAAAAGGAGCGGAAGGCAGGAGGAGGAGGAGGAGGAGGAGAAGGACGGAAGAGGAGGAGGAGGAGGAGGAGGAGCAACCGCACCAACCTGGGAGATGGTTCACCATCGGCCGCTTCTGGCCATCGGCAGAGGTCGGGTGCGACCCCCTCTCGAACAAGAAGTCGGCTTACAAGCTCGAGGAGCCGCCCGCGTTTTCATTATGTCTGGGAATGGGCTCTGGAGGGAGTGTGGGGGAATTGGGATCCTCTTGCTCCGAAGATGCGCAGGAGCAGGAGTGGTAGGGCTGCGGGCTGCGCACCGACAGCATCCCCATGTAGTCCCGGCTGGCCTTAGCATGCCCCATCAGCAGTCCAGGGTTCTGATCGTTTTGAGAGGGTCTTGCGAGGGTCTTGAGGAGCTGAAGAGAGGCTCTCGGGAGGTTCTTGGGAGGGTGACGATAGAATTTTTTGAGAGTCCGAAGGATTGGGAAACGAGAATTTCTTGAAGGACGTGAAGTGGTAATGCTGAAACACCGATGGTGTTGGAAGGACTTTGGCACAAAATGATAGCTTTGTGTTGACATTGTTTGTGGGGCCGGCTTTTGGACGACGCTTGTGGCGAGGGGTGTGGTCCTCAGGTGCATTCGAGAAGCAAGTAATGAAAAGCCAGTCGGCGTTCTGACACGGCCACATCGTTCAAGCACGGTGGCGGACGTCCCCGAGCTGGGCTCCATTATGTTTTCTCTTCAGTCGAAAACCCTACCGGGTCGGGAATTGGGGTCGCCACACCCGTTATCCTTTACCTCAGGGGCAACGCTAGGGGGTGGGATAGGCTCGGCGGGGAGGAGAGCGGAAGGGGGTGCATCGACCCCCAGTTGCCCAGTCATCGCTGACAGGGGCCCGATAGCCCAATCCCCCAAGGGCCTGGCGGCTTCGCCGATAGATCGGCGATGCATCGCAACTTCAGGTCGGTGTTGTCTCCCCTGAACCAGTCCCCTCTTGATCTGATGCTGCCAGAAGCTCCAGGCTGGCCATCTCTCGGGCCTCCGTAGGCCGTTCGTGGCGATCCTGGCATCCCTGGAACGCTCTCGGCGAGGCGCAGCTGCTGGAGAGAACTCAGACCCCACCGCGTCGAGGCGCCCTCGAAGTCGAACGTTGTTGTGAGCTCGGCGGCGGGCCGCTGTGCGTTGAGGCCTGGAGGAGGCTGACTGCTGGCCAGCTTCGAGGGGGCCCTCGCGGGCGACCTTTCGCCCCCGATCCATCGCCCAACGCCTAACGTCTAACCAAGCCCTACGTCAGCATCGTCCAATGTCGAACCAAACCCTCAGCGTCGTCCAACGTCTAACGTCTGACCAAAGCATCGTCCAATCCAACGACGGGTCCCTCAGCATCGTCCAACGTCTAACCAGACACCGTCCCCGCCGGGCCATGGTATCGCAGCCCCGCCGGCCCAGGCCCCCCAGGTGGGTGTAGGCCCCGCGAAACCCAGAGGAGACAGCGATTTCGGGGGGGTAAGTGGTGTCCCGCGGTGTCCCGTTGAGTGAGATCGATCGTGAGATCGATAGTGAAATCGACAGGTGTCCCGTGGTGTCCCGTGGAGGAAGTTCCCTTCTATATCGCCATCGAAGGGGGAGAGGGGAGGAAGTTCCCTTCTATATCGTCATCGAGGGGGGAGGGGGGAGGAAGTTCCCTTCTATATCATCAAGTCGGCTAGTGGGGCCCAGGCCATGCCAGTGGGGACATGGATCTGATAAACGATGCTCAGTTCAGGCCGTTCAGAAAAGGATGGTAGCTCGGTAGCTCGGGGGTACACCTCCGGGGGGGCTGGTCGGGGGCCTTCCCCATCGGGGTTGGACGCGTACCCATCGCATATCCCCGAGATGGGTCCAAGAATTGTTTGGCCAGTCGGGAGTTCCACCTATTCGGGGATTGCGGTTGCCAAATTTCTTGCTATCCTCAGGGGAACGGAAGTCGTGGGCGGGAATCGTATCCACGGCCTCGCGGTCGGGCCTGTATCCACGGCGGTGGATACGGGACCTTTTTGTTCTCGGACCGCGCGGAACGTGCAACCGAGTATCCACGGGATCGCGCCTCGGAGTCCAGACCGCGAGGACGTTGATGAGGATACGTTCGCCGCTTGTGAGGGAGGGCTGGGAGGGACCGCCCTCCGAGGATGCGGTGACGAAGACGAAGAAAGTCCTCTCGGCCAACAGCGAGGCCCCCGTCACGGTGGAGTGCCTCATGGAGGACGGTTGTCGGCCTTTCAATCGGAGGGCGCCAACCACGTAATCACATCACAATGATGCGTACGTACAGGCAAGATGCTGAAGCACATCTCACTTTGGGTTCAGGAGGTGTTCTGGTCTTCGGTTCGCTGCTTAGGTTTAGGCGGGGGCGCCTTCTCGTGGCACAGGACAGCCCCCTTCGTTCCTTACAGTATTCGGCACTTCTTATTCTGGCACGATGACTGTATCACTAGTGATCGTTCTCTATTCATTGATTTGCCGATCGGCGCGGGCCCTCGCACCCCCCGCTCCCCCCCCCTGGAGTGGATCTTGCCTATTTTGGGCGCCTGTTGCGAGCGGGTGGTGTCTCCCCCCGAGGCGAGGTCCGGAGCCAGACCCCCGCCTCCCCCACCCTTCGCCCAATGTCGAAACGCCGAATAAAAAAACGCTCACATTGCATCCGTGCCCCGGGCGGCCCATTCTATCCCTAATTCCTTAGCCATGGGCCACGAACTTGTAACTTCGGCTTTAGTTTGGGCATCCAGGGGCCCTGCCTCGTTACCGCCATCCTCAGGATCTGGTCGATTTGTGTATACCTCTGTGCACTGATCCTTTGCCAGGCCGATCCTGATCCCAGGAGAATGCGCTGTTTTTGCCTTCCTGGCCAGACCGGGAGGGCTTTTCATACCGGGAAGCTTTAGTCGATGGAGTGGGCCGGATTGGGCCAGGTCTGAAATCAAAATTGGAAATGTTCATTGATTTCGTCGTTGCCCCGTGCGCAACTTCATTTTAGATAGTGTTTGCGCTTTTGTTTTTGGCCTTCATTGATTTCTGCTTCCTGGTAGATCTTGGGCCCAGGGTGGGCATGGCCAGGATGGGGGCAGGTGGAAAGTCTGCGTCCTCCTGCCTTTCTGGCATTCTCGTGTCGGCCGCCGTCGCCTCTTGCGCGAACAGGTCTTTCCCTGCGCTGACCGTGTTGGCTTGTCCATCGGGGACAACGATCGGGGGGGATGGGCATAGGGGGGGATGCATCGACGTCCAATCGCCCATTGATCGCCGATGGGGGCCCGATAGCCCCAACCCGCCCAGGAAGGTGCGGATTCACTATCGGGGGCCTATCGCCGATCTATCGGCGACGTATCGCCGATTCCAGGTCGATGCATCCCCCCTATGCCAGTCCTTGCCCCCCAGTTCAGCAGGAGGGAGGACTCGCTTCCTCGCTCCCCCCGTCTCGCTCCACCCCGTAGCCTCCTATCTGGTCCCTACGACCACTCATTCCTGCCCTGCTTTGCCCCTTCATAACTGGGCGGCGTTCATCCGCAAGCTTTTTTCTGCGCGACGGATTTCCACCTGTTTGTCTCCGATCGGTCGGAATGCTTTCCATTCTTGAAGACGGCGCTCCCGCAGCAGCGTTGACCACAGCGTTGGTCGCCTCCACCTTCATCGAGACATCGCAGTCAGGTAAGTGGTCGAATATAACACATGTAACGCAACCAGGGGGCATCACCTTCTCGCCGCGATGGTGCGCCGGTGGCTCCTGAAGTTGGCCATTGAGGCACCGAAGGCCAACGACAAGCGGCTCGGCGGTTCAAAGATGGGGCCATGGGGCATGGGGGTCTGATGGCGATGGGGCCCAAACTGTGTAAGAATTCTTTACGCTTCGCGTATCCCCACCAGCCCATCTCAAAACAGCAACTCTTGCGAAGCATGCCGACAGTCGTGTTTTTCAGGCGTGTTTCCGCCTGCCCCCGCATATCTCCCCTGTTCCTCCTTCCTCCCGCCTCCTTGTACATCCTCCTTGTGGTGGGAGCGGGAGAAGGACGAGGCGGAGGAGGAGGGAGAGAAAGCGCTCCTCGTGGTTTGAGTCGTTTGGGGTTTCTCGTCCTGGTGTGAGTCGTTCGGCCCTTCTTCCTGGTGTGAGTCGTTCGGGCTCTTCGTGGTGTGAGTCGTTCGGGCTCTTCGTCCTGGTGTGAGTCGTTCGGGCTTCTCGTGGTGTGAGTTGTTCGGGCCACTCGTCCTGGTGTGAGTCGTTTGGGCCCCTCCTCCTGGTGTGACTCGTTCGGGCTCCTCGTGGTGTGAGTCGTTCGGGGCCCTCGTCGTGGTGTGAGTCGTTCGGGCTCCTCGTGGTGTGAGTCGTTCGGGCGCCTCGTCCTGGTATGAGTCGTTCGGGCCCCTCCTTCTGGTGTGAGTCGTTCGGGCTCTTCGTGGTGTGAGTCGTTCGGGCCCCTCGTCCTGGTGTGAGTCGTTCGGGCTCCTCGTGGCGTGAGGCGTTCGGGCACCTCGTCCCCTTTTGGGGCGTCTTGGGGGCCTCTTGGCGGCCCCAGGGGCTTCTAGGAGCGTCTTGGGTGCCTTGGGGGAGCCTCTTCGGGCCTCTTGGGAGCCTCTTGGAGGCCGTTTGGGGCGTCTTGGGGGCCTCTTGGCGGCCCCAGGGGCTTCCAGGAGCGTCTTGGGTGCCTCGGGGGAGCCTCTTGGGGCCTCTTGGGGGCCTCTTGGGGGCATCTTGGGGGCCTCTTGGAGGCCTCTTGGGGGCCTCCTGGGGGCCTCTTGGGGCCATCTTGGGGCCTCAGTGTGCCTCCTGGGCGCTTCTTGGGGCCATCTTGGAGGAAGTCGATCAATGAAGAGGGGAGCTTTAATAAGCGCTGCCCCCTCAGAAGGGCGAAATGAGGCCAAAACCTTCGTAAAATAAACGATTTTGCCTTGAAGGAAGAGGGGAGCTTTAATGAGCGCTGCCCCCTCAGAAGGCCAAAACGGGGCCAAAACCCTCGTAAAATCAATGTTTTTGGTTTCAAAGAAGAGGAGAGGGACTTATCTCAGCCCCCCCGTCGGGGCCAGATGTCTCGTGACGGTCGTCGTTTTTTAGCCCTCCCAGGAGTCGAAATTGACCCCCCTGACGACCCGCCGGACCCCCTCTCCAGGCCCAGGGGGAGGGGGTAGGGGGGAGGGGTAAACCCCTCCCCGAAGGGGAAGAAGGGGGGTTGAGGACAGAGCGGGCTCTCTAAACCACTCACGCCCAAAGGGCTGGTGGGATTCATGACGCTTCGCGTAACCCCACCAGTAGGTGAGCGCTGTCCTGGCAAGTGGTTCATCCTTTGGCATGTCGCCGTTGTTCCCCCAGCAGGTCCGCCCCTGCTACTTCGGTTGACGCTCGCATCTTTGTGCCCCCGTCCCCCGTGACGGATAAGCTGCCCGCGTTGTACGCCGACGACTTGGTTGTCTCGCTTCCCACGGCGGGCGCCGCCTTCGAGCTCTTGCTACTGCACAAGTGGTATATCCTTTGGCAATGCTTCTCGGCCCTCCCGCAGGGTGGTCCGTGGTGCTCGACCAGTGCTTGCAGCTGTATCCCCCCGGCTTTCAGAGTCAGGCAGTTGCAGGTTGTGGACCCGGAAGACAGGGCCGCCGTTTCCTTGCATAGGTCGGTCGCTCATGCCCGAGTACTTCCATGAGTCCATGTGAGTAAGGCGATCCTCGGTTCCCCCCCTCTCCTGTCCTCGCGTGCCCTCGCGCCCGCCGCCTTTCCCCGTTCCTTCGCCTCCTCGTCGTGTTGGACGGTGCGGCCTCACTGGCCCCTCTGTGCCGCCACAGCGCGGCGTGACCCACGCCCTTACGCGCTGTTCGGTACGGACTGAGCTGGCGCCACTGTGCGACTTCTCCTCCGTCAGTTTCCTTTTGATGCCTGCGTCCCCGCTTCCGGGTCGCCTGCGTCTTAATGGGGGGCATTTTGTCCTTGGCACGTGCACCCGCTGCGTCGGCCTATGCGCCGTCGCCGTTAATTATTTCGCCCTGTGCCCCAGCCGAGACCGTCCCGTTTCCTGGATCTGTCCTTGGAGCCGCCAATCAAAAAATAACCCCACCAGTCCGTGGCCAGCTTTGGCTCAAGCCATCTCCCGGGGGGGGCCTCCCCCTCTGGGGTTAGGGCTCGAGGTTGGGCGGCGCGGCCTGGGGGCCGCCGTCTCCCCCTGGGCTCGGCCTTGCCATGTCCCCGTTTCTTGGCGCGCCGCGGGCGACGCTGCGCCGCGCTCAGCGCCGGGCGGCGGCCGCGCGGCTCGCCGCCGCCCTGGCTGCCGCCAGCGGCGGCCCCCCTGGCTTGGCTGCGGCGGCTGGCGCCGCCGGCGCTGCGCGTGCGGCCGGCGCCGGTAGCGCTTCCGCTCCCGCGGCCGCCGGCGCCGGCGTCGCCGCCGCAGCCGCGGGCGCGCGCGCCGCCGCCGCCGCCGCCGGCGCTGCCGCAGCCGCCGCCGCCGCCGCCGCCGCTGCGGCCGCCGCCGCTGGCTCCCCTCCGGCGGCGGCCGGCGGCGCCGCGGCCGGCGTCGTGGCAGCTTCCGCTGCTGCCGCTGCCGCCGCCGCTGCCGGCTCCCGCAGGCGGCGGCGGCGGCGGGGGGCGCGGTTGCCGGCGCCGCCGCCGCCGCCGCCCCCGCGGCCGCCGGCGCTGCGGCCGCCGCCGCCGGCGCCGCGGCCGCCGCTGCCGCCGCCGCCGCCGCTTCCCTCCCGCGGCCGCCGCCGCTGGCTCCCCTCCGGCGGCGGCGGCGGCCGGCGGCGCCGCGGCCGGCGTCGCAGCTGCCTTCGCGGCGGCCGCTGCAGCTCTGCCCGACCGCCTGTCGCACCGCCAGCCTCACGGTCAGCCCCGCGGCCTGCCTGGCTACCCGCCCCACGGCCCGCCGGGCGGCCAGCCCGACGGCCCGCCCCGTGGCCAGCCAGGCTGCCAGCCTCACGACTGGCCCCAGGGCCAGCCCTACGGCCGTGCTGCCGCGCAGGGTGTCGTCGACAGCCGCAGCGCGCCCAGCGGCAGCCCCCTGGTGACAGTCAGCAGTCCCTTGGCGACAGCAGGAAGATGGCCCCTGGCAACAGTCAGCGGCAACTGCAGCGAGCAAGGCACCCCTGCACCCCCGCGTCCGAGTCCCGACGCCCTCGCGGGCACCCCTGGCGTCCAGCAGGCCTCTCAAAGAGAAGCAGGGCCCGTTAGGCCAGAAGGGGGCGCAGCGGTGGTGGCATCGGACCCACAATGAGGAGCAGGGCCCGTTAGGCCAGAAGGGAACGGGGGTGTTCCTCACAATTTTGACAGTCAGGAAGACGTACCCTAATTGCACCCTTGCATCCCTGTGTCCTTTGGCGAACAAGACACCCTTTCCTCCCCGCGCCGGGGCCCCGACGCCCTCGCGGGCACCCCTGGCGGCCGGCAGACCTCTCAAAGAGAAGCAGGACCCGTTAGGCCAGAAGGGAATGCAGCGGTTGCGTCACCGGACTCACAAGAAGAAGCATGGCCCGCTAGGCCAGAAGGGAAAGGAGACGTTCTTCCCGATTCTGACAGTCAGGAAGAGGTACCTTTGCACCCTTGCGCCCCTGTGTCCTTTGGCGAACAAGACACCCCTGCTTCCCCTAGTCCGGGCCCTGACGCCCTCGCGGGCACCCCTGGCGGCCAGCAGACCTTTCAAAGAGAAGCAGGGCCCGTTAGGCCAGAAGGGAACGAAGCGGTTGCGACGTCGGACTCATTAGGAGAAGCAGGGCCCGATCGTCCAGAAGGGAACGGATGCGTTCCTCACGATTCTGACGAAGAGGTACCCTTGCACCCCTGTGTTCTCTGGCGAACAAGGCACCCTTGCATCCCAGTGTCCGGGCCCTGGCGCGCGCGCGGGCTTTGGCAGCCAGCAGACTCTTCAAGAGAAGCAGGGCCCGTTGGGCCAGAAGGGAACGCCGCCGTTATGTCATCGGAGTCGCAAGGAGAAGCAGGGCCCGTTAGGCCAGGGGGGGGGGGGCGAGGTTTCGGGCTCATCGGTTCACCAAATTTGTGCTGGGCCCGTTAGGCCAGAAGGAAACGGCGATGACTCGAGCCTCCGCCCCCTCCCTGGCAGCCACTCAGACCCTGGATCGCAGCAGCGCCCCGCAGCAGCGACCCGCGACCGCCCTGGGGGGGGGGCCGCTGCAGGAAGGCGCACGCCCCCCCCCCCCCCCCGACAGAGCCCCCGCAGCCATCAGAAGCCCGCACCTCGGATCGGACAGCGGCGCGCTGGAAGGACAGCCATCCCCGAGGGAGGTGGATGACAGCAGCTCCAGTTCCCTGGCGACAGCCCACTGGTGTCAGCAGCAACCGCAGCAGCAGCAGCCCCCTGGCGACAGTCAAGGAAGATCCCAATTCAGACACTCCTGGAGACAGCTTCGTTGCGACAGCAGGCAGCGCCGCAGGGGGCGCGCCCGCGTTCGGAGACGTCCTTCGCACTTCGGACAGTCAGGAAAAGGTATCCGAAAGTGCGGCCGTTACTCGCGGAGGGGGCGCGCGCCCTCCTGGAAACACCGTCGCGGCGACAGTTGACGCCCCACCAGGCGCCCCTGGCGGCCAGCAGAACTCGCGAGAAGAGACAGGGCCCGTTAGGCCAGGAGGGAACGGGGCGGTCGTGACATCGGATTCGCAAGGAGAAGCAGGACCCGTTAGGCCATCCTTCAGCTGCAGCAGTTCCCTGGGGAGTCTACAGGTGGACGTCCGCCATTGCGCGCCAGTCCCTTCCCTTCCTGGAGATGGGCAAACAGGCGCTCCCACTGCCCCATCACTCCTATCAGCGTCTTGGGGACAGAGCCCTGGAGGAGGCTGAAGAGACGCCCGGAATGGCGCCCACTCCCGGCGACAGTGCCGCGGCGGCAGTCCGGAAGGCTGCAGAGGGAACGCCCGAAAACGGAGACATAACAGAGAGCCAGCATGACGTGAATCCAAGAGCGGCCGCCAGCTGCTACAGCGCCTGCATCGGGGGTGTGCGCGACTGACCGTGACCCAGGGCATCCACGACTGGCTGGCTCGCCCGACTCCTGGATGTGCGCGCGGGCCACAGACGGGCGCGTCTTCGCGATCGGCGCAGACGCTCCGTCCGGCGCCCCCGAGGCCACGCCCGTGGCCGACGGCGCATGCGGAGTCCGCTACCTGGAGAGCTTGGGGTTGTCGTTGCACCCGGTCGGGGGCGAGGCCCAGCGACGCCCCGCGGCGACCCCGCTCGCCGCCGCCCCTGGCGCACTCGAACCCCCCTCTCCGGGGAATAACGGACCAGCCTTGCAGGTGCAGGACAACGAGGCCATCCGCCAGCTTGTCGACAGAAATCCCCACGCGCCCATTCGTCCTCCTTCCCCTGGCAGCGAGTCCGCCCGAGCGGATTGCGAAGCGCAGCCACTCCCTCTCGAAGCCCAGGCCTCGCTGGGGAAGGCGACTTACGCCCTGAAGAACCCGTGCCTGGCAACGCGCCTGCGCCCGGAGCGACCTGCAGCATTCCCGCATCTTGCGACCGCCTCGCGGCGACAGACGGTGGCGCGCCCGCGAGCGAAGACAGGCGGAGGGCCGAAGGCGAACGCCATCGAGAGGGGCCTGCCCCCGCGCGCCACAGAGCAGCGCCCCCCCCTGCCCCAGCTGCCGGAGTCGATCCGGCCCCCGCCTGGGGGCCAGCCAACCGCGCGGCCCGCGCCGACCCGCATGGCCTCGCCGGGCGTTCCTTCCCTAGCAGCCGCCGTGCCGCGCGAAGCCATGGGCGACTCCGGCGGCGGGCCCAACCAGGCGGAGCTGTCGCAGAGTAGCGAGCGAGAGCAGCATGCGGAGCAGGAGCCTGGCGAGCCCGACGATAAGGACGCGCCCGCCGCTCGCGGGGAGGGCGCGGAAGCGGTGCCGGCACAGGAATCGGAGCACGGGGCGCGAACTGGCAACCGCCCACTGCCGCTCTCCCATGGCCGGCCCTCAGCACCCTGGCCCTTCCCCCCTGGCAACGGCGCGAGCTCGAGCACCGAAGAACGGCGACAGCCAGGCCGCGACGTTCCTCCAGCGCGTTCGCCTGGCAACGGGTGGAAGCCAGGCCTGGCCCCGGCGACTGGCGGCTTCCCAGTTTCCTTGCCGCCCTTGGGTCGAAACCCGGCCCCTGGCGACGCCGACGCCGCCCGCGGGCCCGGCGCGCGGCAACCGACAGGCGGCGGGCGCAGCAGCAGCAGCAGCAGCAGCAGAATCAGAAGCAGCAGCAGCCGCCGCTCCAAGGACCAGCCGCCGACTGCCCGCCGACTGCCCCGCCTCGGGAGGCGAGGCCCGCCGCGCGCCAAGGGCCTGAACCAGTAGGCCCCGACGCGGGGTCCAGCAGCATCCAGCGGGGCCTCCCCGGGGAGACCCCCAGCGAGACGATGAAGCGGCTCCAAGCCACCCTGGGCGCGACGTTCGCAGGCGCCCCGCGCGCGCTCGCCAAGCAGCGCATCAGGGGCGCGTTCGACCCGCCGCGGCGCGACCAGCAAACCTGCTTCCTGCGCTCCTTCCGCAACCACAACTGCGATGTGAGGGCCATGAGCGACGCGCTGAACCTCGGCGTCAACTGGGTTCAGTTGCAGCAGCGATGCCCGAGTCGCAGAGACGGCGCGGGCAAGGGGCGCCGGGCGACGAAGGGCCATTCAAACAACCGTGCTCCCAGGAAGGGCAAGATACAGGGGAAAGGTTGTCAGCCCTAGCCCGCCCGCCCTCGACCCACCCCAGCCGCCCGCCTTCTTGCAGAAAATGCCGCCCTCAGCTACTCCCTGGCACCCTGGTTTGCCGGCCCGTTTTTCCACTTGCCCTTCCCATTGCTCGGAATGGCGCTCTCAGCGGTCTCGCGACGAAAAGCAGGGCCCGTTAGGCCTGAAGGATGCGGAGTGTCAGCCCCCCCCATCCTCTGCCTGGCGAACGAGGCGCCCCCTGCGCCCGATGTCCGAGCCCTCGCGTCCACGCGGACAACCCCGGCGGTCGCCAGAGCTCGCGGGACGCAGCAGGGCCCGTTAGGCCAGGAGGAAGGGGGGCGACAGCCTCATCCATCTCAACAAGTGGAACAGGGCCCGGTAGGCCAGAAGGAAGCGGGTGACCGGCTCTCCCCCCCCCTCCCCAGGCGAACGAGGCACCCTTGGCATCCGCCCTCCGCGCTCTGACGTCCAAGGGTGCACCCCTGGTGGCCTGCTGTCCTTGCGAGGAGAAGCCGGGCCCGTTCGGCCTGAAGAAGGCGGAATGGCGCTCTCGCCGGTCTTGCAACGGGAAGCAGGGCCCATTGGGCCAGAAGGAAGCGGAGCGGCGGCCCCATCCTGTCCCCTCACAGGCGAAAGAGGCACTCCTTGCATCCGACGTCCAAGTCCTGTCGTCCTCGCGGACAACCCTGGTGGTCATCCGATCCCTCGAGAGAAACAGGGCCCGCTAGGCCAGAAAGGAGCGGGAACGCGCGTCATCGGTCTCACCGAGAAGAACAGGGCACGTCAGGCCGGAAGGAAGTGGAGCGACAGTCGCTCCCCATCCTCCCGCTGGCGATCGAGGCGCCCTTGGTATCCGAAGTCCGAACCCTGGCGCCCCCGCGGGCAGAACTGGTGGCCAGCAGACCTCGCGAGGAAAGGCAGGGCCCGTCAGGCCAGAGGGTGACGGAGGCACGGTCTCAGCGTCTTCACCAAGAGTAGCAGGGCCCGTTCGGCCAGAAACGGGCTGCGCCACGGCGACAGGGTTGCAGCCCCCCCCATCGGCACCTCCCCGCAGCGAGGCGCGAGCAACGGGCCCGAAGAGACAGCTGTCAGCCACGGCGCAGGCATAGACAGCAGGTCTTGCAGCCCCCCCCCCCGACCGATCGACAGCGCGGCGCGGGGGCAGCCTGCGCCGACAGACGTGGAAGACCCGCCCCCTGTCCGCCCTGTTTCGGACGAGGCCGACAGCCGAGGCCCAGGCGGATCAGCCGCGCGCGACCCAGGACAGCGTGCCGCCGATTCCTGACCGCCCCCGTCCGTTCCCTCCCCTCCTGCGGCCCTCTGCCCCCCCCCCCCCCCTCCCCGTGCCCCAGCTGCCGCAGGGCTCGTTTGGCCAGAAGGAAGCGGCGCGGCAGCCCCGCCCCATCCACTCGCTGGCGAACGAGGCACCCTTTGCGTCCGACGCCCGAGCCCACGCGTCCACGCGGACAACCCTCGCGGTCACCAGAGCTCACAGGAGGAAACAGAGCCCGTTAAGCCAGGAGGAAGAGGGGCGACAGCCTCATCCGTCTCAACGAGTGGAACAGGGCCCAGTGGGCCAGAAGGAAGCGGGTGACCGCCCCCCCCCCCCCCCTCCGAGGCGAACGAGGCACCCTTGGCATCCGTCCTCAAGGGCCCCTGGTGGCCTGCTGTCCTTGCGAGGAGAAGCCGGGCCCGTTCGGCCCGGAGAAGGCGGAGTGGCGCTCTCGCCGGTCTTGCAACTGGAAGCAGGGCCCACTATGGCCAGAAGGAAGCGGAGTGGCAGTCCCTTCCCGTCCCCTCGCAGGCGAACGAGGCACTCCTTGCGTCCGACGTCCATGTCCTGTCGTCCTCGCGGACAACCTTGGCGGTCATCAGACCCACCCAGACGAGGCGGGCCCGGTAGGCCAGAAAGGGGCGGGAACACCGTGTCATCGGTCTCGCCGAGAGGAGCAGGGCCCGTTAGGCCGGAAGGAAGCGGTGCGACAGTCCCTCTCCGCCCTCCCGCAGGCGATCGAGGCGCCCTCGGTTTCCGCAGTCCGAACCCTTACGCCCGCGCGGGCACTCCTGGTGGCCAGCAGACCTCACAAGGAGAGGCAGGGCCCGTCAGGCCAGAGGGAGACGGAGGCACGGCCTCAGCGTTGTCACCGAGAGTAGCCGGGCCCGTGAGGCCTGAAGCGCGTTGCGCCGCGGCGACAGGGTTGCAGTACCCCCCCCCGGCACCTCCCCGCAGCGAGGCGCGAGAGACGGGCCAGAAGCGACAACTGTCAGCCACAGCGCAGGCATTGACAGCGGGCCTCGCAGCCCACCCCCCCGACCGATAGACGGTGCGGCGGGGGGGCGGCCTGCGCCGATGGACGCGGCAGACCCGCCCCCTGTCTGCCCTGTTGCGGGCGAGGCTAACAGCCGGGGCCCACCCGACCGCCCCCGTCCGTTCCCGACCGCCCCCGCCCCTTCCCCCCCCTCCTGCGGCTCTCTCTGCTCTCCCTCTCGTGCCCTGGTTTGCCGGCCAGTTTCTCCACCTGTCCCTCCCACTATTCGGAATGGCGCTCGCAGTGGTCTTGCAACGAGTAGCAGGGCCCGTTTGGCCTGAAGGAATCGGAGTGATAGCCCCGCCCCATCCTCTCGACCGAGGCACCGTCTGCGTCCGATGTGCGAGCACTCGCGTCCACGCGGACAACCCTGGCGGTCACCAGAGCTCACGGGAGGAAGCAGGGCCCAGTAGGCCAGGGGGAAGGGGGGCGACAGCCTCGTCCGTCTCAAGAGGAGGAACAGGATCCGGGGCCAGAAGGGAGCGGATGATCGGCTCTACCCATCCCTTCCCAGGCGAACAAGGCCCCCTTGGCATCCGCCCTCCGCGCCCTGACGTCCAAGGGTGCACCCCTGGTGGCCAGCAGACCTTGCGAGGGGGGGCAGGGCCCGTTTGGCTTGAAGAAGGCGGCGCCCGCGCTCACCGGTCTTGCAACGACAAGCAGGGCCCGGCCAGATGGAAGCGGAGCGGCGGCCCCATCCCGTCCCCTCACAGGCGAACGAGGCACTCCTTGTGCCCGACGTCCAAGTCCTGACGTCCTTGCGGACAACCCTGGTGGTCATGGGGTCCCTCAAGGGGAGGCAGGGCCCGCGAGGCCAGAAAGGGGCGGGAACACCGCGTCATCGGTCTCACCAAGAGGAACAGGGTCCGTTAGGCTGGAAGGAAGCGGTGCGATAGTCCCTCTCCGTCGTCCCGCAGGCGATCGAGGCGCCCTCGGTTTCCGCAGTCCGAACCCTGACGCCTGCGCGGGCAACCTTGGTGGCCCGCAGACCTCACAAGGAGAGGCAGGGCCCGTCAGGCCACAGGGAGACGGAGGTTCGGTCTCAGCGTCCTCACCAAGAGAAGCAGGGCCCCTTAGGCCAGAAGCGGGCTGCGCCGCGGCGTCAGGGTCGCAGCCCTCCCTGGCACCTCCCTGCAGCGAGGCGCGGGAAACGGGCTGGGCGCGACAGCTGTCAGCCACGGCGCAGGCTTGACAGCGGGCCTCGCTGCCCACCCCCCCGACCGATCGACGCGCGGCGGGAGGACAGCCTACGCCGATGGACGTGGAAGACCCGCCCCCTGTCCGCCTTGTTTCGGCCACCGATGGCGCGTCTCTCCCCCGCGCCCCCGGGTGCCCTCCCGTGCTGGGGTGGCCCCCCCGCGGCTGGGCCCCCGGTTCCCCTGCCGGAGTCGGCGGGGCCTTCTCCCTCCAGCCCCGGCCTCTCCATCCCGCGCAAGTCGCGGTTTCGTCTTCCCCGAGGTCGGGGGGCCGCGGGCGCCTGCGGTTCAGCCTAGGCATCCCTCCGTGGTTCCACCACGCTGCACGCTGCAGTGTCGGCTTCCACCCTCCAGCTGTCTCAGGTCGGCTGGCGCGTCACCTCCCCGCGCCCTCGGGCGTCCTCCCGTGCCGGGGTGGCCCCCCCGCGGCTGGGCCCCCGTCTCCCACGCCGGTTCGGTGGAGTTATTCCCCACCAGCCCTGGCTTCTCCATCCCGCGCAAATCGCGATTTCGTTTCCTTGTTCAGCGGAGGCTACGGGCGCATGTGGTTCAGCTTAGGCACCCTCGTAGTTCCACCGCGCTGCGTCCGCGATTTCGGCTGCAGTGTCGGCGTGCACCCCCCCGCCGTTTGTTCGCGTCTGTCGCCATCCCTGGAGTGTCGACCGCGGACTGCGCCCCCCTCTGTCCGGGGCTCGGGTGTGCGACTGCGCTGGCGCCACCACCCGCGCCTGCCAGGCCTTGGCAGGCATCTTGGGTCTTTCTGAGGTGCCCACCCTGGTCACATCGCGGTGCCCCCACGCGCCATTTTGGCCGCGCCGGATCTTCTGCTGCCCAATCCACTCGCATCCAATTCATGTCGTGGCGGTCGGTCCACCTGGCTCTGGCCACCCTGGTGCTCTTGCAGTCCCGTGGGTGGTAACGCCCCTGCGTACAATTCACTCGCAGCTTGCAGACCCTGGCAGCCTGCCACCCTGGCAGTCAGCCCCCCCCCCCTGCAGCTCGTTGCACGCGTGCACTTCTGGCAGTGCAACCACCCTGGCAGCCGCCGCCAGCCCCCCTCTACTCGCCGGCCCGCCCGCCGAGGTGCCGCGTGAGGCTCCGGCCCGCCGCTTTAGGTTAATTCGTCTTTGCGCGGCCCGCTCTGACTCGACTCGCCGCTGGCGCTCTCGCCTGCGGCCGCTGATTTAAAAAGTAACCCCGCCAGTTTTGGTTCTTCTTGGCCTAGCTGGTGTCTGCGGTCCTTCGTGATGGTGCTCCTGGCTTCATCCTGGCATCGCTCCCGCGCCATTTTGGCTGCGCCCCAACCTTGGTTGGCTAATTATGCATACGCTCGCTCCTGGACCTGCTTCCTGGCAGCTGCAGCCCGCACCACCTTTCGCTTCCGGTCCGCTTAGGTGCCGCTTAGGCTCCGTCCGGTTTGCTGGCGCGTTACGCAATTAGGTTCGCGCGTAGCCCGCCCGTCCTGCGGCTTCGCTTGCGGCTGCGACAAAAAAAGTAACCCCACCAGTTCATTCTTGTCCTCTTTTCGCCCTTCTTCCCCCTCTGCGCTAATTTAGGCCGTTGCTTTTTCGCAGTGCCCCGGGCGCCGCCCGACTTGCCTTCGCCGCGGTCGCGATCCAGAAAAACCCATCAGCCCATCCAGAAATTATGCCCAGAAGAATTGCACAGTGTCCCCCAGTGGAGGCCTCGTGGGTGCCTCGGAGAACTTCTTGGGGCCTCTTGGGGGTCTCTTGGGAGCCTGATGGAGGCCTCTTGGGCGCCTGTTGGGGCCTCCTGGGCCCTTTTGGGGCCCTCTTGAAGCGCTCTTGGGAGCCTTAAGAGCGCTCTTGGAACCCTCGTGGGCCATCTTGAAGCCATCTTGAGGCCTCGGATGGCCATCGGAAGCGACAAGGCGAGAAAGCCAATAACATTGATTGTCCTTGGGTTTGGGAAGGATGCTGGCCTCTTTGGGGCCTCCTGGGGGGGGCTTTTTGGTCACTTGGAACCGTCTTGGAGCGGTCTTGGGCCTCTTGGAGCTTCGTGGGAGCCATCTTTGGGCATCTTGGGATATCTTGAGCCATCTTGGGGGTCATCTTGGGCTCTCCCAGGCGCTCTTGGAGCCATCTTACGTATTCCCCCCCAGGAGGCCAAACTGTAACCAAACTTATCCCGGCAAAGCAACCTGACAGCGCTGTGTAGGAGCATATCTGCAAGCATTCCCCTAATATTCAGATGAGAATACAGTTGTAGAATTCTGCTGTTCTCGCAGTCTTGGTCGCATTCGCGATGACAGTCGCAGTGGCAACGGCAGTCGCAGTCACAGCCTCAGCCTCAGCCTGCCTCAGCCTCAGCCTCAGCCTGCCTCAGCCTCAGCCTGCCTCAGCCTCAGCCTCCGCCTGCTTCAGCCTCAGCATCAGTCTGCCTTCAGCCTCGGCCTCAGCCTCAGCCGCAGCCTCAGCCTGCCTCAGCATCAGTCTGCCTCAGCCTCAGCCTCAGCCTGCCTCTGCCTCAGCCTCAGCCTGCTTCAGCCTCAGCCTCAGTCAGCCGTCGGCCTCGGCCTCAGCCTCAGCCTGCCTCAGCCTCAGCCTGCATCAGCCTCAGCCTCAGCCTCAGCCAGCCTCAGCATCAGCCTGCCTCAGCCTCAGCCTCAGCCTGCCTCAGCCTCAGCCTCAGCCTGCTTCAGCCTCAGCCTCAGTCTGCCTTCAGCCTCGGCCTCAGCCTCAGCCTGCCTCAGCCTCAGCCTGCATCAGCCTCCTCAGCCTCAGCCTCAGCCTGCCTCAGCCTCAGCCTGCCTCAGCCTCAGCCTCAGCCTGCTTCAGCCTCAGCCTCAGTCTGCCTTCAGCCTCGGCCTCAGCCTCAGCCTGCCTCAGCCTCAGCCTGCATCAGCCTCAGCCTCAGCCTGCCTCAGCATCAGCCTGCCTCAGCCTCAGCCTCAGCCTCAGCCTCAGCCTCAGCCTCAGCCTCAGCCTGCCTCAGCCTCAGCCTGCCTCAGCCTCAGCCTCAGCCTGCCTCAGCCTCAGCCTCAGCCTGCTTCAGCCTCAGCCTCAGTCTGCCTTCAGCCTCGCCTCAGCCTCAGCCTCAGCCTCAGCCTCAGCCTCAGCCTCCTCAGCCTGCCTCAGCCTCAGCCTCAGCCTGCTTCAGCCTCAGCCAGCCTCAGCCTCGGCCTCCTCAGCCTGCCTCAGCCTCAGCCTCAGCCTCAGCCTCAGCCTCAGCCTCAGCCTCAGCCTGCCTCAGCCTCAGCCTGCCTCAGCCTCAGCCTCAGCCTGCTCAGCCTCAGCCTCAGTCTGCCTTCAGCCTCGCCTCAGCCTCAGCCTCAGCCTCAGCCTCAGCCTCAGCCTCCTCAGCCTCAGCCTCGGCAGCCTCAGCCTGCCAGCCTCAGCCTGCCTCAGCCTCAGCCTCAGCCTGCCTCAGCATTCAAAATGTGGCCCGGGAATGGAGTTCTGGGAACTCGAAGAACACGAAGTGGCCTACAGTTGGCTCCGGGCATTCAAAATCATGCCCAGGAATGGAGTTCTGGGAACTCGAAGACCACGAAGTGGCCTACAGTTGGCTCCGGGCATTCAAAATCATGCCCAGGAATGGAGTTCTGGGAACTCGAAGACCACGAAGTGGCCTACAGTTGGCTCCGGGCATTCAAAATCATGCCCAGGAATGGAGTTCTGGGAACTCGAAGAACACGAAGTGGCCTACAGTTGGCTCCGGGCATTCAAAATCATGCACAGGAATGGAGTTCTGGGAACTCGAAGACCACGAAGTGCGTTACTGTTGGCTAAACTATTAGAAACCTATCAGTCTTCGCTGTTAGTCCAAGAACACGAAGTGGCCTACAGTTGACTCCGGGCATCCAAAATGTGGCCCGGAGAACACGAAGTGGCTTACAGTTGGCTCCTGGCATACAAAATGTGGGCCGGGAATGGAGTTCTGGGAGCACAGTTGGCGCCGCGCATCCAAAATGTAGCCCAGGAGTGGAGTTCTGGGACCGCCAAGAGCGATTTTGCGAGGATGTCCCAGGCGATTTGGGCTCCGACGGCAGCCGCCGGCTTTCCCCCGGATGCCGCCCAGACCCCCTTGGGGAGTCATGATGCTCTCTTTTGACCCTACTAGAAACCTATCAGTCTTCGCTGTTAGGTAAATTACCTAACAGCTCTTGCTGATAGGTTTCTAGTGGTCTCAAAAGAGAGCAGCAGATGACTCCACAGGGGGGTCTGGGCGGGACCCGGACAGGCTGCCGCCGCGGCTGCCGCCGAAGCCGAAATCGCTTGGGACATCCTCGCAAAATCGCTCTGGGTGCTCCCAGAACTCCATTCCCGGGCCACATTTTGGATGCCCGGAGCCAACTGTAGGCCACTTCGTGCTCTTCGACTTCCCAGAACTCCATTCCCGGGCCACATTTTGGATGCCCGGAGCCAACTGTAGGCCACTTCGTGCTCTTCGATTTCCCAGAACTCCATTCCCGGGCCACATTTTGGATGCCCGGAGCCAACTGTAGGCCACTTCGTGCTCTTCAAGTTCCCAGAACTCCATTCCTGGGCATGATTTTGAATGCCCGGAGCCAACTGTAGGCCACTTCGTGTTCTTCTAGTTCCCAGAACTCCATTCCTGGGCCACATTTTGAATGCTGAGGCAGGCTGATGCTGCGGCCGAGGCAGGCTGAGGCTGAGGCAGGCTGAGGCTGAGGCGAGGCTGAGGCTGAAGGCTGAGAGGCTGAGGCTGAGGCTGAGGCTGAGGCTGAAGCAGCTGAGGCTGAGGCTGAGGTAGGCTGAGGCTGAGGCTGAAGCAGGCTGATGCTGAGGCAGGCTGAGGCTGAGGCTGAGGCTGATGCAGGCTGAGGCTGAGGCAGGCTGAGGCTGAGGCCGAGGCTGAAGGCAGACTGAGGCTGAGGCTGAAGCAGGCTGAGGCTGAGGCTGAGGCAGGCTGAGGCTGAGGCAGGCTGAGGCTGAGGCTGAGGCAGGCTGAGGCTGAGGCTGAGGCTGCGACTGCCGTTGCCGCTGCGACTGTCATCGCGAATGCGACTACGACTGCGAGAACAGCAGAATTCTACAACTGGATTTTCTTCTGAATCTTAAGGGGAATGCTTTCAGAGATGCTTCTACACATCGCTGTTAGGTTGCTTTGCCGGGATAATTACCTAACAGCTTTCTGATAGGTTTCTAGTAGGGTCAAAAGAGAGCAGCAGATGACTCCACAGGGGGGTCTGGGCGGGTGCCGGACAGGGTGCCGCAGAAGTCGTTTTAAGCCAACAGTCACACACTTCGTGCTCTTCGACCTCCCAGAACTCCATTCCCGGGCCACATTCTGAATGCCCGGAGCCAACTGTAGGCCACTTCGTGCTCTTCGACTTCCCAGAACTCCATTCCCGGGCCACATTTTGAATGCCCGGAGCCAACTGTAGGCCACTTCGTGGTCTTCGAGTTCCCAGAACTCCATTCCCGGGCCACATTTTGAATGCCCGGAGCCAACTGTAGGCCACTTCGTGGTCTTCGAGTTCCCAGAACTCCATTCCTGGGCCATGATTTTGAATGCCCGGAGCCAACTGTAGGCCACTTCGTCTCCCAGTTCAGAACTCCCTCCTTTCTTTTTTTTGAGGCAGGCTGCAGGCTGAGGCTGAGGCTGAGGCAGGCTGATGCTGAGGCAGGCTGAGGCTGAGGCTGAGGCTGATGCAGGCTGAGGCTGAGGCAGGCTGAGGCTGAGGCCGAGGCTGAAGGCAGACTGAGGCTGAGGCTGAAGCAGGCTGAGGCTGAGGCTGAGGCAGGCTGAGGCTGAGGCAGGCTGAGGCTGAGGCTGAGGCAGGCTGAGGCTGAGGCTGTGTCTGTGACTGCCGTTGCCACTGCGACTGTCATCGCGAATGCGACTACGACTGCGAGAACAGCACAATTCTACAACTGGATTCTCATCTGAATCTTAAGGGGAATGCTTCCATATATGCTCCTACACATCGCTGTTAGGTTGCTTTGCCGGGATAATTTTTTGTGTACAATCCATGATTTTGGTATTATCGCCGAGGCCTCTTGGAGCGTCTTGGGTGCCTCTGGGGGGCTTCTTGGGGCCTTTTGGGGGTCTCTTGTGAGCCTCTTGGGGGCATCCTGGGGGCCTCTTGGGGCCTCCTGGCCACCTCTTGGAGCCCTCTTGGGGCACCCTTGGGAGCCTTGGGAGCGCTCGTGAGGCCATCTCGGAGGAGATCGATCAAAGAAGGGGGGGTCCTTAATTAGCGCTGCCTCCCCAAGGGGCCACAATGGGGCCAAAGCCTTGGTAAAACCAATGATTGCGGCTTCCTCGCCGAGACTGTTTTGGACGCTCCGACCGCTCGCGGAACGCCCCGTCCAGGTCCAGGGGAGGGGGTAAGGGTAGGGGTCAAGTTATCCCCTCCCCGCCCGCAAGCCGTCTCGCTCACTCCCACCCGCCCTCCCAACACATACGTAGCACCCGAGTCTGGCCCGAGCCTCAGCATATTCAGCAGTCGTCTTTGGATGGGCAGCTACTGGGGGCCAATCCGCCGCCGCCGCCGCCGCCGCCGCCGCCGCCGCCGCCGCCGCCGCCCGCCGCCCCCGCCCCCGCCGCGCCGCCGCCGCCGCCGCCGCCGCCGCCGCCGCCGCCGCCGCCGCCCCCGCCGCCGCCGCCGCCGCCGCCGCGCCGGCCCCCCGCTGCCTAACCGCCGCCGCAGTCGCAGCCGCTGCCGCAACCGCCGCCGCAGCCGCAGCCGCTGCCGCCACCGCGGCCGCCACCGCCGCCGCCGCCCCCGCCCCCCCCCGCCGCCGCCGCCGCAGCCGCCGCCGCAGCCGCAGCCGCAGCCGCCGCAGCCGCCGCAGCCGCCGCCGCCGCCGCCAAGTGTACCCTGTATTGTTTTTTGACAGGGATGGTGGGGGGGGGGTCGCATCGGGTTGGCTGCGCATGTTCCGAATCTGGAGGCAAAGTGTGTTATGTATTGTTTGTTACAAGGGATGGGGGGGGTGTCGGCATGGACTCGGGTTGGCCCCCAGTCGCCTGGGGGAGGGGGTGTTTATTATTTCGGAACAGTGATAAACCCCTCCCCGAAGGGGAAGAAGGGGGTGGAAGAGGAAACACCCTAAACCACCTACGCCCTAAAGGGATGGTGGGATTCAACCCAGAGACTTTTTGCCCTATCCATCAGGGCCCCATCCCTCAGGGACCCATCCCTCAGTGACCCCTCCCTCAGGAACCCCTCCCTCAGGGACCCATACCTCAGGGACCCATGCCACAGGGACCCATCCCCAACGGATCCATCCATTCAGGCGATCGCAAACATGGACCAAGGGGGCGTGGATCAGCGTCGGGCCTCGTTTCCATCGGAAATCGCGGATTTTCGCCGCCGAACGAAGCACCAGCCGCACTTTGGGGAGGCACTTCCCCGATCCCTGGATTTGGCGGCCGCGCACCAAATTCATGGATCGCAAATCCACGTTTGCGCGCTCCCGGCAGTTGCCTGGGTGCCCGCGGGTGCCCATACTACGTCCCCCCTCGGCGCCCCGCCGACTGGCGGTTGCCGAGGAGAGCACGCGTGGCGAAGCCCAGCGGCAGATGGGGGGGACGCAGTTCGAAGACTGGATGGGCCCTGGCAGGTCTCAGGAGGTAGAGAGGCCAGGAGGCTGTACTCTCTTACACACCAGCCCCGTACGGCCGCGAGCGAGGGTTTTTTTGGTGGTGTGCAGCTGCAGTTCCAGAGGGGGTAGACCGAAGAATGAATCTGGTATTTCGTGATGGGGGAGGGCGATACATCGGGGGGGATCGACGCTTGCAGGAACGGGGCCATTAAGGGGTCCCCTGCGGCCTCGAAGGTGCACCGAAGGTGCGTCTTTCTTCCCCTTGGTTTAGGGGGGGATCGACGGTTGCAGGAAAGGTGCCGTAACGGACCCTCCTTGGGGCCTCGAAGGTGCACGAAAGGTGCGTCTTCCTACCCCCGTTACGCAACGCCCGAATGGCAAACGGCACGGACAGAAGCTCTCGGAGGTCCGCACGCATCTCGTGGATTGGCGCTGACCCCCTTTGCGCGCGGAGCGCGCCAGAGGCCGCGCCAGAGGCGCCACCAGGGGTTTCCAGCGCCGATCCGAGGAATCCGCGCGGACCACGCTTACGCAGCTTTGGTTCTTCCAGTATCGGTGGCGCGCCGACGAGGGGGAGCGAGAGGGGACAAGCCTTCGCAGAAGGTGGCGCTGCTCAGAATGTGGCGGGGGGCTTCGGAGAAGGCTCAGAAAGTCTCTCGCAAGGCCAGAAGCTTTCTGAGCCCTCTGAGGAGGACCGCCCAGTCTGCCTTCCCCCTGGGCGCTCCGCCGATTGTGCAGTAGGTTCGCGTCGAGTCGACCGGCGGCGACCCCGCCGCCGGCATTTGGCGTTGAGCGCCACCGGCGGCGCAGAATCGGTCGATGTTGAACGATCGGACGTTTCGCAAGTGGCCGATCGTGCAGGGTTGAACGATCCCCGCAGTGTCAGAGGACAACGCCGATGCCGGCACGGCACGAGCTTGCCGTGCAGGTGTCCATCTTCTCCCTCCTCGTGGGCAGATCTGGGGGAGGACACGCTCGTGGGGATGCGTCGACCCCCAGTTGCCCATTCGTCGCCGATGGGGGCCCGATAGCGCGCAAGGCCCAGGAGCGTGCGGATTTGCTATCGTGGGCCTATCGCCGTTATAACCGCATGCCGATGATAATAAAGGGACCCCCCCCCTTCAGTGTTTAGAGTTGATTATCGTCGCCCTATACAAAATTCAAATTGGGCGGCGAGCGCTGAGGCCGAACTTCATTATCACCTCGAAACGCTATGTTGAGATAGCAACATCAAGCGATGTTGATATAGAAACATCAAGCGAAGCGATCACACTTTTTCAAGATGTGTCAAGCGAAACCAATAATTTTGGGAGGCAGACTCAAACGAAACGAGCAATGTTTCAAGGATGTCTCAAGCGAAACCAGCATTCTGTGAGGATGTCTCAAGGATGTTTCAAGCTAAACCAGCAAGTTTTTTTTATTATTATTTGTATGTGTTATTATCTTCCTTTTTATATATGTATCTATCCCCGCGCGCGCCTGAACTTTTTTATATCTGGGGTTGATTATCCATGGAAAGAGGAGCACATGAGCTACCCTACATGAGCACTTTAAAACATCAATTTTCATAAAGCGCTTGTAAATTAAAATTGATAGATTTGGAACTTTCCATTTTTCCGTTATTCTTCTCTTATTCTTCTTCTCTTCTTCTTCTCTTCTTATTATTCGTCTACTTTCCTCTTCTTCTTTTATATTTCTATGTGTCCTCACGCTCGCCTGATATTTTTGTATCCCTGGGGTTGATTATCCATGGAAAATGAAGCACATGAGCTACCCTACACGAGCACTTAAAAACATCAATTTTCATAAAGCGTTTGTACATTAAAATTGATAGATTTGGAACTTTGGAATTTTCCTTTCTTCGTCCTCTTCTTATTCTCCTCTTCTTCTTCTTTCTTATTATTCTTCTACTGTATTCTTCTTCTTTTTTATTTATCTCTGTCCCCACGCTCGCCTGAACTTTTTTATCTCTGGGGTTGATTATCCATGGAAATTGAGGCACATGAGCTACCCTACACGAGCACTTACAAAAAACACTTTTCATAAAGCGCTTATAAATAAAATCTAATAGATTTGAAACTCGAGATTTTGTCTTCTCTTCGTCCTTCTCCTCCTCCTATCATTTCTTTAATTTTATTATTTATTATTTTTATGTTTCTTTTTTATATATAGCTTCCTCCATTCCTCCGCCCGCCTGAACTTTATTATCGCCGCCGTTGATTATCTAGGGACGCCGAGGCGGATGAGCTATTCCGAGGATGTCTCAAGCGAAACAAGCATATACTCGAGAATGTCCGAAGCGAAACAAGCATATAGATGTCTGAAGCGAAACGATGCGTTTCTTAAGAATGTCTCAAGCGAAATACGCAATAGTTTCAGGATGTTTCAGGCGAAATCAGCAATAATTTGAGGACGCTACAAGCGAAAAACACAATTATTTCGAGGATGTTTCAAGCGAAATAAGCAATAGTTTGATTGTGTCTCAAGCGAAATAAGCAATAGTTTGCGGATGTCTCAAGCGAAACAAGGGATTTGTCGAGGATGTCTCCAGCGAGATAAGCCATTGTTGAGGATATTTCTATGAAAACTAAACGCCAAGGATGTCTCAAAACGTGCTCGGCTTGGTCTCCTCTTGATCATCTCTTACTTCGAGATTATGCTGAGGTCTGCTGGGCTACTTTTATTATCTCTCCCTGAACCCCGAATTTTCTTATCCCCTAGTGTTTATTCTCACGGGCATGAGGTTACCAGTGATGGACCGCAGATTCCGGCTCGATGTTCCCCCTCCTGATCCAGCCTTTCCCGAATGTTGTCCTCAATATCGCATAATGTATTCTTCCTCTTCCTTGCAGAACGAAAGTTCTCATAAACATGAACTTCCAGAGGTCCGCGCGGATTGCGTGGATCGTCGCTGGACCCTTTGCTTCCCTGGCGCCGCCCCGATAACTCCGCGCGGACCCTCTATGCAGACATTCCTGCTGATTCTCCCACATCCTTTTCCTGTCTCCCCTGCAGCATGGGCCGGGAGGTCCGGGAGGTCCGACCCCGCTGCGGGTGGGCCCCTCCTCCTCCTCCTCCTCCTTCTTTTCCTCCTCCTTTTCCTCCTTTTCCTCCTCCTTCTTCTCTTCCTTCTCCTCCTCCTACTCATCCTTTTCCCCCTCCACTCTCTCTCTCTCTCTCTCTCTCTCTCTCTCTTTCCCCCACAGGACCTTCGCTGGCCGATGTCGTGGCCATATTTTGTCACAGATTGGAGTGTTGGGGGTCCTCGTCATGACGAGGGGAAGTTTGAGGGAGGCAAGAGACAGGGGGGAGGGCTGGGCATCCATCTCGACCTTCTCCTCGTCCTTCGGGGAAGCGCGGTTATGGACCGAGGCGCGTGTCTGAGCGACGGGTCTCGTTTCTGTGCAGAGTCGGTGCGATCCGTCGCCATATCAGTCGGTACCTGTTGACCCCTGCATTTCCAGGGGGTCATTTCTCTGATCCGTGGATTTGGCGCCCACGCGCCAGGCACGCAGACCCGCAACCCGTGTTGGCGTGTGCTCGAGCCTTGCTCCATTGCACCTTGCCTGGGGCGCGTTCTGACCTGGACTTCGAGGCGGGCCCAGCTGCGGCGACTGGGGACTAGGGCCCCAAAAACACAGCCAACGAGCACTTAGCATTAATTCGAATCACGTACTAGTATTCCTCCTCTCCCAGCTCCCCCTCCCCCTCTGCCACCTTCTCTTCCTTCTCCTCGTTCTCGTCATCGTCTTCGACCTCCTTTTTGCGCCCCCCCTCTACAATTACTCAATATGAATATACTCTCCCTCTTCCCCTGATGGCGTCCGGGTGATGGCCGCGCACCCTCCGCGTACTGTTTTTTTACACAGGATGCCCGGGAAATCCCGGGAAACGACTCTCGCTGAGGCGCCGGCGTCATTTTTTCCCAAAATGCTGCTCTCGCGCCGGCGTCATTTTTTCCCAAAATGCTGCTCTCGTTGAGGCGCCTCCTGGCCTCCCCATTTCTGCTCCCGCCGTCCTAATATGCCCGGGTGATGACGAACAGGAATAATTGGGAAACGACTCTCGCTGAGGCGCCGGCGTCATTTTTTCCCAAAATGCTGCTCTCGTTGAGGCGCCGGCCTCATTTCTGCTCCCGAATCGTTCCGAATCGTGCTCCCGCTGCAGCGTGGGCCTCATTTTCGGATCGGTGCTTGGCCTCCGTCGTTCAGGATGGCGTTCTCGCCCCAGCGCGGGCCTTTTTCTCGCGCGCCCATCCGCCCGCCACCACCGCGCCGCACCACCACCACCACCACCACCACCACCACCACCACCACCACCACCACCACCACCACCACCACCACCACCACCACCAGCACCACCAGCACCACCACCACCACCACCCACCCACCACCACCACCACCACCACCACCACCACCACCACCATCACCACCACCACAACCACCACAACCACCACCAGCACCAGCACCAGTACCAACACCACCGCCACCAGCAGCACCACACCACCACCAGCACCACACCACCACCATCACCACCACCACCACCACCACCACCACCACACACCACCACCCACCCACCACCACCACGACAACCACGCACACACGCACGCACGCACGCACGCACGTGCACCACCACCCACTACGCACGCGCGCGCGGAGCCACAGGTCCGCTACGACACGCGTCCGCGGATAGAGAAAATCAGCGCCATGGTAAGGGATGGGAGGGAGGGGTAGGACGTCAGATATGACGCGAGCGCACCTAGCTTGCCTCCTCCTCCTCCTCCTCCTCCTCCGCCTCCTCCTCCTCCGCCTCATTACCACTCTCCCTCTTTCATCCTTCTCCCCAGTGATGCCTCTGTTCTCTCCTCCTGCCCCTCGCTCTCCTCCTCCTCCTCCTCCTCCTCCTCCTCCTCCTCCTCCTCCTCGTTGTCTTCATCATCGTCTTCGACCTCTCTCGGCCGCCCTCGCCCACCTTGTCATCCTCATCATCGTCTTCGACCTTCTCTTGGCCGCCACCCGCCACCCTCCGCGCCGGCGGGCCCAGGATCACGACTTCTCCAGCAACATGCAGCGCGCCGACCTGGAGAAGATGTGCGAGCCGGCGATCGTCAGGGTCAAGGCCCGCCGCAGACGCCGCTGGGGGGGAATGGAGGAGCAGGAGGAGGAGGAGGAGGAGGAGGAGGAGGAGGAAGAAATAAAAGGAGAAGGACCAGTGCAAGCCCAAAATTACCAACGATGTTGCAATGGACCCACCCTCGAAGTTTTCTCTTCATCATAGGTCCCCACAAGAATCTAATGGCCTTCGGCCCATCCCGCCACCGTGCTTGGGTTGCGGGTATCAAACCCATTGGATGTTCGTTGGGATCTCGTGGCGGGCCTCTCGGGGGCCCGTTAGAGGCAGTTTGGAAGCTTCTTGGGAGCCGTTTTGGGACCTCTCGGGGCCTCTCAGGAGCCTTTTCGGGCCTCTTTGGGGCGAGGCATCGTGGATGTTCGTTGGGATATCGTGGGGAGCCTCTTGGGGGACTCTTGGAGGCAGGTGCGACGCCAGCAACGTCGACGCGCATTGTTTGAGGCCAATTTGCGGGGCGGCGTCCCGCGAATCCGACGCGGAGCGCTCCGGGAATCGCCGGTTCAGCGCGCATCTTTTGAGGCCAATTAGCGGATGCGGCGCTCCGCTAATCCGACTCGGAGCTGTCTGGGAATCGGCGCGCATGTTTTGAGGGCAATTTGCGGAGCGGTGTTCCGCTAATCCGACGCGGAGTTCTCTGCGAATCGCATTTGCATGTTTGAGGCGAATTGGCGGAGCGGCGCTTCCTTAATCCTTCTCGGAGCACTCCGGGAATCAGCGCGCATGTTTTGAGGCCAATTAGCGGAGCGGCGCTCCGCTAATCCGACACGGAGCATTCCGAGAGTCGGTGCGCATGTTTTGAGGCCATTTGGCGGAGCGGCGCTCCGCTAACCCGACGCGAAGTATTCTGAGAATCGGGGTCCAGGCCCGGTAAAGATTTCTCAGGAGTGAGGACTGAGTTCCAGTGGACGAGGCAAAGGACCTGAGGACATGCCCATTCCGTGCCCAGAGGCACGGTGGCGGATATGTTTTTCATTGCAGGAAGTGGCCCAGTGGCCCATTGACAGACAACCGCCCGAAGAATTCACAAAGGAAGGATGTCCTTTGTCCTTCCCCAGACTTCAAAAAGGGAGGTGCCTCTCCAGGACCAGAAACAGGCTTTGGAGTGACTACCCCGGCGTCTTGGCAAGTGGCCGTGGCGCCCGACCTTTCGGGATCGCGGGCGTTTGTAGATATTTGCGCCGTTCGTACCCGACGCGCTCGCATCCAGCCCCCACGGTATGGAGGTCGGGGACCTCCAGACTGCACGTTGGACCCCCCAACTGATCCTGCGTCATTTCCACCCGACAGGGTGGGGCTGGCAGTTCCAGGGCAAAGCGCTCCCGACCTGCCTCGCACACCCTGCACACCGCGGCCGCTGGGCTCCCAGGACACCGGTGCTCCCTGGGTCTCCCGCCTCGCGTCTTCGACGGTGTGCCGCGGTCGCCAGGTCCCCGGCGGCTTGGTGCCTCCTGGAGATCTTGCCTCGCGCTCTCGGGCGGGGATCGCTCGAAGCAAAACTGCCCCAGCTGGTCCTGCCCCACGGCGTGGTTGCCCTGCCCTTCCCTGCTCGGCTCGGGCCGAACGAAAGGGGGGGATAGGGAAAGGGGGGGTCACGAAATCTGCTGCATGCAGCTGGTTTCGGCCCCGCCGCTGGGCCCGTTCCTCGATACATGGGCGGGAGGCGCTGGGAAAATCAGCCACGTGGGCTGATTCTCGACCCCCCCTTTGCTGTCCCCCCCCTTCGCCCAGCCCAATGATCCTGCCCCACTGCGTGGTTGCCCTGCCCGTCCCTGCGCGGCCCGCCTCCCTCGGGCCGCCGCCGGCGGCGGCAGGCCGTGCTGGAGGCCGCCAAGGCTGCGCCGCCCTCGCCCGCCCTCGGCTGCTGCGGCCGCCTCCGGGGGGAGCGACGGGGCGGGGATCGGGCCAGACGACGAGCGTGGGATCGAGGGATGGTCGGACGGGGCCCTCCTCGGAGGTCGACCCTGCCAAATCAAGGGCACCTTTGTGTCCTGTGTCTCGCGACCCGTGCCTCCTGCATTTCTTTGGCAGCGTGGCCCTCGGAAGGGTCTTGTGTCTTCTCGCGTGTCCTCTCCAATCAAGTCCGACTGTATTGTCGGACAGCGACTCAAGATGAAGGACTCGTCCTGGGGGAAGGCCCCAGGGTCCAGGGCTCGTCTCACTCGGAACCCGCTTCCCCCATGCACCGTGGGGGAAACATCGCAGATCGGATGTCGTTCGGGAAGCACCAGGATGGGCCCCGAGTGTCCTGGAGAATTTTGAAGTGAATTTCGTGCGGATTTTTTGACCAGGGATGAAGGCTAAACAAAAAATCCACGTGAACTTCACTTCGTTTTTCGCTCGCCGTTTCGGAGTTTTGCGTTGACAGAAATCCACACTCAGAATCCGTTGCAGGACGTCTGCAAGGTCGGTGCAGTGACGTGCTGATGTTGAGGATGAGTCCGTTCCAGAGCGTTCTGGAGCGCTCTGAGAAGGCCGCGGCGCTCGAGACGTCCTTCAAGATCGCTAAATCTCGGAGATTCTCGATTTGTCCTCGCCCGATGTTATCTTCGTCCTGGCTTCGTCTTAGATTTAAGTTGGGCCCGTCCCTCCGGAGGAATTCAAACATAGTAAAAAATAGTTTGGGGACGATTCCTTTTTTTTTCCCAGTCATCCTGTGGTGTTGGGTCCTCGTTTTGAAGAGACGTCGCCCCGCGTTCTCCTCTCCTCTTCTCCTCCCCCTCCTCCCCCCTCCCGTCACTCCTCCCTCCTCCCTGCGTTTCACCCACCCAGTACAGCGTTTCGTGGCCCCATAGGGAGCTCCACCGAAGGCCCCAGTGGCAGGGTTCGCATGGCGGCCTCGGGCCATTTCGGCACACCCCTGACGAGGATCGTGACCCCATATGGAGCACCACCGAAGGCGCCAGCGGCAGGGTTCGCATGGCGGCCTCGGGCCATTTCGGCACACCCCTCACGAGGATCGTGGCCCCATAAGGGAGCTCCACCGAAGGCGCCAGTGGCAGGGCTCGCATGGCGGCCTCGGGCCATTTCGGCACACCCCTCACGAGGATCGTGGCCCCATAGGGAGCTCCACCGAAGGCGCCAGTGGCAGGGTTCGCATGGCGGCCTCGGGCCATTTCGGCACACCCCTCACGAGGATCGTGGCCCCATAGGGAGCTCCACCGAAGGCGCCAGTGGCAGGGTTCGCATGGCGGCCTCGGGCCATTTCGGCACACCCCTCACGAGGATCGTGGCCCCATAGGGAGCTCCACCGAAGGCGCCAGTGGCAGGGTTCGCATGGCGGCCTCGGGCCATTTCGGCACACCCCTCACGAGGATCGTGGCCCCATAAGGGAGCTCCACCGAAGGCGCCAGTGGCAGGGCTCGCATGGCGGCCTCGGGCCACTTCGGCACACCCCTCACGAGGATCGTGGCCCCATGGGGAGCTCCACCGAAGGCGCCAGTGACAGGGTTCGCATGGCGGCCCCGGGCCACTGCGGCACATCCCTCACGAGGATCGTGGCCCCATAGTTGTGCTGCTTCAACAACCGCGCCTGGGCGTCGTACTCCGTGTTGTCGACGTGCAACGCCACCTCCTCCCTCATGGCTCTCAAGCCCCTCTCCTGCTTCTGCTCCTCGGTGAGAGGGACGCCGTCCTTGTCGTCGTCGGCGCCCGCGAAGACGGCCACGAACGTGTCCCTGAGCATGTCGGGCTCCGGCGGGAAGCCGTGGCCACATATGGGAGCGCGGGCGAAGATGGTATTCACAATTGCGGTATTCACAACTACATGTGGTTGGGTCCTTCGCCAGGCTAATTGTGGCCATTCTTGGGTATTTTTGGCGACTTGCTGATTTCTCTTCAAAATCCGCTCGTATGGGGACATGCCCGTCCTAATATTATCCTCGTCCTGGCTTCGTCGTAGATGGAGGGGTCGAGCGAGGCTCCCGGTTGTTTTGGGGCCGCCGCGGGGCTCCTCGTCGCCGCGGCCGGGTCCGCCCCGAACGTCTGGCCAGGGCGCATCCCGGGAGAGGTCCAGGGGCGTACAGTCGGGGCCTTGAAGAAGGAACCTTTTTCGTTGGGCAGGGGCTCGGTGTTCCTTGCTTGTTTCACAGTTTGCCTCAGGTTTTCCTTGGGTTTTTCGATGGGAAATCGAAGTTCAACTTATGGAGACAAGGGGCCTCGTTCCGTATTTTGGGTTCCTTAGGTCAACGCCCCGACGATATGCTGAAACCCCGAGCCCTTCCCCAGTCGGCCCTGGGCTTCATGAGTTTCGATGGTGTTTTGCGGTGGACAGCGTGGCGTTCCCACGCCAAAGAGCAAGGGACGTCCTGAGGTCTCGGGGTTCGGTTCCTTGTGGAAGGTGTCTGGTGGACCGACCTCCGCTGTATCCCAACCCCCGAGCCATTTCCCAGTCGGGTCGGACGACCGTGGGGGGTCCGTAGGGAAAGGGGGGGTACGACGCCTGCTGCACGCTGCTGGTCTTGGTCCCACCGCCGGGCGCCTTTCTCACGACTGGGACATGGCCACGAAACGAGTTCGGGTTCAGGGGGGGCCATTCCTTCGATCTAATTAGGTCGGGGAGCCCATTCGTGGCCGAGTTTCCTGGCCGCGGCGAGTCTCCGAGGTTCGCCGTGGTCAGGAAAGCTCCTTCGTTCATCTATTCAACGTTCCTCATGGCAGCACTACGATTCAATAGTCGCAACCGCTACTGAGCACAGTATAGTATAGTGGACATTTTCGGGGTAGGTTCGCGAGCGTTGGACGTTCAACAGAGTATGCACACTATGTTTCACGCGAGTGGCCGCGGCTCCAAGAGTCGGAGGGATTGGGAAAGAAGGGTAGCTTGCACGCAGCTGGCCCCGCAGCCCGGTCGCGTTGCTCGGCACATTGGCGCTTCGGGCGCCGCAAGGCGCTCGACATTTGAAAATTCCGCGTGGAGAGCGAATAATGGGCATTTTCGACCCGCGGCTGCAGTTCTTTGGGGCGTGCCAGAAAACCGTGGTCTATCAGCGTCCCCGCTTTGGGGGCACTGAGGAAAGCCAGCTGCTTGCAGCCGGTTTGCTGCCCTCCCGCTTGACTTGGCTGCGCGCACAGGGGGGTAATGTGAGGGGGGAAGGCTTCTCGGAAGGAGGCTGCTTCTTAGAAAACGCGGGCCTTCTCCACAGATGTGGGGCGCCAGGCCAGAGCACCTTCTGAGAAGCAGCCTCCCTCCAAGAAGCCTTTCCACGAAGCGGCTGCACTGGGCGCGCCGGGGCGGGCGGAGCCTGCTCGTGGAGCTCTGCCGCGGGGGCGGCTACGGCGCCTACGGGCCAGGGGAGGAAAATGGTAGCGAGGCCACTGCTCTGCCCTCGTCTTCGTCCTCTAGGGCCTCCAGGGTGGCCCTCGTCGCCACGGCCGGGCCCCCCTTTTTTGCCCCCCTGTACGCGCCAGTGGCTACCCCAAGGGCGCCCTCGAGGGCGCGAAGTCACTCGCGTTTCGCGGTCCTCGTTGCTTCTCCCCCTCCTCCTCGTCCTCCTCTTCTCCCGTCTGGGGGGGCGGCGCGCGAGCGCGAAGCTGTTCGCACTTCGCGCTGCGCGCAGCGCGGAGCGCGAAGCCGGGAGCCCCTGCTGCCCCCACCCTCGTCGCACTCCCAAGAGGAGGGCGACGCGCGGGCTCGCGCCGCCCCGACGGGGCTTCGACGCCCCGTCGCCGGCGTTCGGTGTCGAGCACCCTCCAGGGAGGGGATAGGGACGAGGAGGAGGAGGAGGTATATATATATATATATATATATATATATATATATATATATATATATATATATATATATATTAAAAGAAGAGGCGGACGAGGAGGAGGAGGAGCAGGAGGAGGAGGAGGAGGAGGAGGAAGAGGACCAGTGTAAACCCGAGAGTCATCAACGATGTAGGAATAAGCCCTCCCTCCAAGCTCCTTCTTCAGAGGCCCCTAGAACGGTTCATTTCCACTGTGGCAATTGCCTCTCAGGGACCTCCATGGGCCCAGACGGCACTTGCTCCAGATCTGGACTGAAGTGCCTGCGTTGGGCTGCCTGGGCCGTCTCTAATTTCTCGGATGCGGAGCTTGAGGTAGTCCTTTCAGGCCCTGTTAGTTTCCTCTGCCGCTAACTCCAGAAGGCGGCTGTGCATCTAGGATTCCTTGTTTCTTGTTTTTAGATTCACCAGTATTGTAGCCAGTCTGCTATGTCGGACCTCCTTGCATCCGTCGACCTTTCGTCGGCGGTGGTTTCACAACATACTAATACTACGTGTGCGTCCCCCCCCAGGGGCGACGCGCGCACCGAGAAATCTTATAGTATATGCGTCGTGGCGGGCGCTTTCTGGCCACACCGCTCGAGAAACGATATACTACAAGATGGGTATACTATATGTTCGGGTCGGACGCGCGCCTCCAAGGCGGACATATAGTATTAGTATGTCTCTGTGCGTCCCATGTAAGGAGGACGCTGCTAGCATGTTTATGTTCTTTTGAGGATGCTAGAGGCACTGCCTCGTCTTTCCCGTATTGTGATGGGCGTTTGTCAGGCGTTGATACAGCTCAAGCCTTCGCAGGATTGGCTAAGAGCTGAGCATTTTGTGTGGCGATGTGCGGGTGCTTCTTTCCGCCACCCCGAAGCGGTCTCGAGGCCGCAATGTTTATTGCACCTCTTTTCGAGCGAGTTTAGGGAGCGCCTCAGGCCAGTGCTCTCCCCTCGCGCTCGGCTTGCTGGCATTGTGGAGTCGGCCTGCGGGCCTTCTGTGTGAGGTGGGGCTTTCCTGCCACTTTTGTTTCAGAGGCCTTCTGGCGGAATGCTGGGCCACCAAAGCGTGGCCCTAAGTCAGGCCTTCAAGTGGCTGCTCAATGGTCTGTTTGTGTGGACGGATTGCCCTGCTGGGCGTTGAGCTTTCTTTGCGTTCCTTAGGCTATAGAAGGCCTGCGCCTCCAGCTTCAGAGGCTGGAGGCCTATGGGTTCGCCGACTTCGGAGCGGCGCACCTTCTGCCCATGAGTGAAAAAAAGGAAGACACTCGAATGAGGACTTTGCAGCATGCTAAAACATTGTTCTCGGGATTCCAACGCCACGGATCAACCAGACTGTTGCGTCTTGACGATTCCTGGGACTTCAACACCACGAGTCAGCGTAACTGCTGCACCCTCATAATCCTGAGCCCTTCCAAAACACATGTTCTGGCACGTTGATTATAGGAATCCGTGAAACTCTTGCTTTTTGTTCCCCAACCATCCTGTGGTGTTCGGTCCTCATTTTGAAGAGACAGCGCCCCGCGTTCACTCCTCCTTCCTCCTCCCCCTCCTCCCTCCTCCCATCATCATCATCATCATCATCATCATCATCATCATCATCACCATCACCATCACCATCACCATCACCATCATAATCACCCATGTCGGTACACCCCTCACACGTTTCGTGGCCCCATAGAGAGTTCCACCGAAGGTCCCAGTGGGTGCGTTCGCATTGCGTTCGCATGCGGTTCCACCCCTCGTTTCGGAACACCCCTCACACGCTTCGTGGCCCCATAGGGAGCTTTACCGAAGGTCCCGATGGCTGCGTTCGCATTGCGTTCGCATGCTGTTCCCCCCCCCATTTCGGCACATCCCTCGCACGTCTCGTGGCCCCAAAGGGAGCTCCACCGAAGGTCCCAGTGGCTGCGTTCGCATTGCGTTCGCCTGCGGTCCATCCCCCATTTCGGCACACCCCTCACGAGGATCGTGGCCCCATAGGGAGCTCCACGTAGCAGGATTCGCATGGCGGCCTCGGGCCATTTCGACACACACCTCAGGAGGATCGTGGCCCCATAGGTGCTCCACCGAAGACGCCAGTGGCAGGGTTTGCATGGCGGCCTCGGGTCATTCCGGCACTCCCCTCACGACGATCGTGGCCCCATAGGAGCTCCACCGAAGGCGCCAGTGGCAGGGTTCGCATGGCGGCCTCGGGCCATTTCGGCACACCCTTCAGGAGGAACGTGGCCCCAGACGGAGCTCCACCGAAGGCGCCAGTAGCAAGGTTCGCATGGCGGTTTCGGGCCATTTCGGCATTCCCCTTACCTGGATCGTGGCCCCATACGAGCTCCACCGAAAGCGGCAGTGGCAGGGTTTTCATGGCGGCTTCGGGCCATGTCGGCACTCCCCTCACGAGGATAGGAGCTCCACCGAAGACGCCAGTGGCAGGATTTGCATGGCGGCCTCGGGCCATTTCGGCACTCCCCTCATAAGCACCGTGGCCACATATGGCATAGGAGCTCAACCGAAGGCCCCAGTGGCAGGGTTCGCATGGCGGCCTCGGGCCAATTCGGCACACCTTTCACGAGGATCGTGGCCCCACAGGAGCTCCACCGAAGGCCCCGGTGGCAGGGTTCGCATGGCGGCCTCGGGCCATTTCGGCACACCCGTCTGAAGGATTGTGGCCTCATAGGAGCTCCACCGAAGGCCCCGGTGGCAGGTTCGCATGGCGGCCTCGGACCATTTGGGCACATCCCTCACGAGGATAGGAGCTCCACCGAAGGCGCCAGTGGCAGGGTTCGCATGGCGGCCTCAGGCCATTTCGGCACACCCCTCACGAGGATCGTGGCTCCATAGGAGCTCCACCGAAGGCGCCAGTGGCAGGGTTCGCATGGCGGCCTCGGGCCATTTCGGCACGCCCATCACGAGGATCGTGGCCCCATAGGGAGCTCCACCGAAGGCGCCAGTTGCAGAGTTCGCATGGCGGCCTCGGGCCAATTCGGCACACCCCTCGCGAGGATCATGGCCCCATAATTGTGCTGTTTCAACAACCGCGCCTGGGCATCCTACTCCACCTTACCGACGTGCAACGCCACCTCCCCCCTTATTGCTCTCAGAGCCTTCTCCTGCTTCTGCTCCTCGGTGACAGGGACGCCGTCCCCGTCGTCGCCGGCGCCCGCGAAGACGGCCACGAACGCGTCCCTGAGCACGTCGGGCTCCGGCGGGAAGCCGTGGCCACATAGGGAGCGCGGGCGACGATGGTATTCACAATTGCGGTACCCACAACTTCGTATGGTTGGGTCCTTCGCCAGGTTATTTTTTGAAGAGAAAAGAATTCGCGCGGCGCTCAGGCGAAAACCACATTTTGAAAAGGAGCCGCCCTCAATCCGTGAAACCCTTGCAACTGTTTCAAACGAGTGCAAGTTTTTGAAAACCACCCGGTTTCAATCCGTGAGATGCTTTGCAAATCTTGAAATGCGAATGTACGCGGCGCTGATGTGAGAGCCACATGTTGAAAACCGCCCTCCCTCAACCTTTGAAGCCTCTGCAGATTATTTAAACGAATATGCGCGGCGCTAAAGCGAGAGCCACATTGTGAAACAACACGCATCCAATCGGTTAAACTAGTGTATTTTGTTCCCAACCATCCTGTGATGTTGGGTCCTCGTTTTGAAGAGACAGCGCCGCGCGTTCACTCCTCCTTTCTCCTCCCCCTCCTCCCTCCTCCATCATCACCCATGTCGGTACACCCCTCACACGCTTCGTGGCTCCATAGGGAGCTCGACTGAATGCCCCACTAGCTGCGTTTGCATGGCGGCGCATGCGGTTCCACACCGCTGTCGGCACACCCTTCACACGCTTCGTGGCCCCACAGGGAACTCCACCGAAGGCATGCCCCAGTAGCTGCGTTCGCATGCGGTTCTACCCCCAAGTCGGCACACCCCTTCACACGCTTCTTGACCCCATAGGGAACTTCACCGAAGGCCCCAGTGGTTGCGTTCGCATGCGGTTCCACTTCCTTTTTGCACACCCCTCACACACTTCGTGGCCTCATCGGGACTTCCACCGAAAAAAGCCAAGTGGCTGCGTTCGCATGCGGTTCCACTTCCCTGTCAGCACACCCCTCACACACTTCGTGGCCCCATAGGGAACTCCACCGAAGGCCGCAGTGGCTGCGTTCGCATGCTGTTCCATTTCCTTGTCAGCACACCCCTCACACGTTTCGTGGCCCCACAAGGAACTCCATCGAGGGCCCCAGTGGCTGCGTTCGCATGCGGTTCCTCCCTCCATGTGGGCACATACCTCGCACGTTTCGTTGTTTGAGGCGGCACCACCGAAGGCCGCTGCGGCAGGGTTCCGCATGTCCGTGCCGCCCCATTTCTGCACACCCCTCGCACGCTTCGTGGCCCCATAGGGAGCTCCACCGAAGGCGCCAGCGGCAGGGTTCGCATGGCGGCTTTGGGCCGATTTCGGCGCACCCCTCACAAGGATCGTGGCCCCATAGGGAACTCCACCGAAGGCGCCAGTGGCTGCGTTAGCATGGCTGCCCCGGGCCATTTCGGCACACCCCTCGCGAGGATCGTAACCCCATTGGAGCTCCACCGAAGGCGCCAATGGCAGCCTCTTTCATGGCTCTCAGAGCCCTCTCCTGCTTTTGCTATTCGGTCAGACGGACGCCGTCCCCGTCGTCGTCGGCGCCCGCGACACGGCCACGCACGTGTCCCTGAGCATGTCGGGCCCTGGCGGAAAACCGTGGCCACATAGGGAGCGCGGGCGAAGATGGTATTCACAATTGCGGTGCCCACAATTTCTTATGGTTGGGTCTTTCGCCAGGATATATTTTAGAAAAGAAAAAGAATAGGCGCGGCATTCCGGCGAAAGCCACATTTTGAAAACGACCCGCCCTCCATTTGTGAAACTGTTGTTGAAGTTTCAGTTTCACGGCGAGGGGAGTCTCAGGCGAAACGCCCGGCCCGGCCGAAGATCTGGTTCCGGGGTGCGACAGGGAGACATTATTGAATCATTTCGCTCATTCCGCCGGCCCACATTGCGCGCCGTTGACCGAGTGGTTTTTCGCGGTGCGGAGCTGCAGGGGCGGCGGCTGTTTTTATCAGGCTTTGCGTTCGGCATGTGAGGTCTCTTGGTGGCCGCTGGGGGAGTTTTGAGCGTGTCGCGGGCCGTCCGGAAGCGTCTTGCCGATGGGGACTCTTTCGAGAGGCCTCTTGGTGGCTTCGTGGGGACTCTTAAACGCGTCGGGTCGTTGGGGTTTTCATGCGCGCTCGGAGGGGCATTTAGGGGGCCTCCCGCTTGGGGGCCTCTTGGGGGCCTCCTGAGGGCCTGTTGGCGGCCTCTTGGGGCCTTTGGGGGGCCTATAGGGGACTCCTGGGGCTTCTTAGGGCCGGGGGCTTGACATGTTGTTTCGTGTTCCCCCCTTCTGGGACCTCTCTTGGGGCGTTCTTGGGGTCTTTTTGGGCCGTCTTGGAGGCCTCTTGGACCGGAGCCCTCTTGGGCCGTCTTGGGGCCCTATAGGGGGCCTTTTGGGCCCTCTTGGGGCGGTCTTGGGGTGTCGGGAAACCGAAGTGGTGGAAACGCCAAAATCTCTCCCAAATGTGCCTCTTGGGGCTCTCTTGAGAATGCTCTTGGAGGCCTCTTGGGCCGTCTGGGGGCCATCTTGGGCGTTTTGGAGCGATTTTGTGGCATCTCGGAGCTCTCTTGTATCATCTTGAGGGGCTCTTGGCGGCCTCTTGGCCTTTCTTTGGGCTGTCTGGACGGCCTCGAGGGCGGCGCCCAGGAGGAAAACCGTCTCTGATCCGAGTCGCCCGGGACCTGCCCGGAGTATCTTTCGTCCAGGGACCCCCCATGGGCCGCCCCGCGCGCGCGAAGTACAACTATTGTAAAGCAACTAACGGAGATCCTAGTACGCCTCTGGCCCGTTGGGCCGGCGAATTGATAAGGAAAAGGAATGGAGGAGGATGAGGAGGAGGAGGAGGAGGAGGAGGAAGAGGAGGAGGAGGAGGAGAGGAGGCGGCAAAACAGGGGTGTGTGTTCGCGTCCGTCCCAAGCAAGGCCGCCTACGATCTGCAGTGCGATTCGACTCGCCCGCTGGGGCCGCGATTCCAATTCGATTCGATTCGGGTCGACTCACCGGCATCGCCCGGGGCCAGCTGGAGCTAGGCGCGGCGATCCGATGTTGTCTCGATTCGGAGCGATTCGCTGGCGATCCTCGAAGAAGAACGGAACAAAAATAAACTTTCAGAGGCTCCCGCGGATTTCTTGGATCTGCGCTGGGGCTCCTTGGCGGCGCTTCACCTCTGGCGAGCTCCGTTCGCCTATGGAGGGGGGGGACCCAGCGCAGATCCAGGAAGTCCGCGCGGTGCTCCGAAAGTTCATGCCTATGCAACATTTTCTTCCTCCAGATCCGATCCGTTTGCGATCCGACTCGGCCCCGGGGCTCGCCTGCCTGCAGAGGGCGGCCCGCAGAGGGCCCGCAGAGGGCGGCCCGCGGCGCCACGCAGAGGGCCCCCAGAGGGCCCGCAGAGGGCGGCCCGCGGCGCCACGCGGGCCCGCAGAGGGCGGCCCGCAGAGGGCCCGCAGAGGGCAGGCCCACGCCTGCCTGCCAGGGCCCGCAGAGGGCGGCCCGCGGCGCCAGATCCGTGCCGCGAAGCCAGCGGTCTTCAGAGGCCCGAGGGCGCAGGCCGAGGCGAGGGCGCAGCGACTCCTCCTCCATCTCCTCCTCTTCCTCCTCCTGCTCCTCCTCATCCCCGTCCTCCTCCTCCTCCTCCTCCCCCTCCTCCTCCTCCTCCTCCTCCTCCTCCTCCTCCTCCTCCTCCTCCCCTCCCCCTCCTCCTCCTCCTCCTCCTCCTCCTCCTCCTCCTCCTCCTGCTCCTCCTCATCCCCGTCCTCCTCCCCCCTCCTCCTCCTCCTCCTCCTCCTCCTCCTCCTCCTCCTCCTCCTCCAGGTGTTGTGGTCCGAGGCGCCCCATTTTGGGCTAGCGGCCCGACAGACCACGACCCCAGCCCCGTGGGGCGCGTCAGGGACGGGCGCGCGCGCGATCTGTCTCGCCCGCGTGGCACCGTCGGCTGCGACGCGCGAGGGCCTCGGCGCGGAGGCGTTTGCGCCGTGAGCGTGACCTGCAGCTGCTGCAGGCCCACCACGGCAGCTCTCCCCCGAGCCCGATGGCGTGGCGCAGGAGTGCTCCCTGGCGTGATCGTACAAGCCGTTGGAGCTGGCAGCAGGACCATGCTAGTGGACAACGGAATCAGAGGCGTTACTACAATGTGTGCTCCCTATGCAGCCACTGGGAGTACGCAGCGTGGGGCCACTCTAAGTGCAGCAAGTGCAACGGGCCATATCAGGCTCAAAAGAAGGAGGCAGAGACCGCGACATGGGCTTCATCTCAGAGCACTCCCCCCGCCCCTGATGGCGGGCAAGTGCCAAGTCAGCCTATCGCCATGCCCGCAGAGTTGGTGGCGCAGCTCCAGATGTGGACGGAGCAGTTCCCCGCCTTGCTCGGTGTGGTGCAAGCCGCGGTGCCGAAGCCCCAGCAGATCGTCGAGTACAGCGCTTTGGAGCTCGACCGATTGGCGTCCCAGCAGCAGACTGAGCTCGCCCGTCAAGTCGAAGCAGCAGCCAAGGCGGAACGGTTGGCCCACCAAAATGTCCAGTGGACGCTCGACCGTGTCAACAAGACCCGTCTCCTCCTTGGCGAACAAGAGGAGGCCCATGCAGAGGCCTTGCGCATGCTTCATTCTGCCCAGCAAGAGAAGTTGGCCGCAGATCAGGCCAAGGTTGCTTTCAACCCCGACCAGTTCAAGAAGGACAAGCAGCAGGATATCGCTGCCCAGCGTCAAGCTCAGGCCCAGGCGCAGGCGGAGGCGGCCGCCCATGCCGCCCAGCGGGCGCAGGCAGCGGGCGCCCAGGGTGCTGCTCCAGCCAAGCCTGGCCCTGTCGGAGGTGGCCCAGTCGGAGGTGACGCAGGTGGCAGTTCTCCCGATGTGGCAATGGGTGACTCAGGTGATGACGGCCCTCGTGCTCATGATGTTCCTGCAGCAGTGCCCGTCTTTCCCGAGAATATCCAGTGCTGCGTTCGTGATTTTCGCATTGGCTTCAACTATTTGGAGACTCACCTGCATCAACTGGACGATGCCCAATTGGAGTCCCTCGCCAACTGCACCGCCATCACTCTCGAGCAGTGGAAGCAGTTCCGTGTTCATGTCAACCGTCGTCATAACGGTGGCGGGAGCGAGGCAGACCTCGCCAGCGACGCAGGAAGTGATGCAGTAGACCTCGGCGAGCGGGAGGAGCTCACCAACCTCAAGAAGAGGGCTGCGGAGCAGGGGCTGGATGCCACCCAGGCGCAGCGCTACCAGGCTTTGCTCACCACCATCGCGGAGAACAGGGCTGCGAAGCGCTCTCGCCGCTCCGAGGCCCACGCATGTGAGATGTACCGTGCTTTCTGTGCTGCCGCTGCTAATAATCTTGTCCCTGGGGCGGCCGCTCCACCGCAGCAGCTTTAGCGCTGACCCAGCCCCAGGAGGGGGGGCGGACGCACGTGCACGCGTGCATTCCGACCCTCGCGTTCTGGTCCATGGTCTCCGCGAGCTTGCATGAGTATTGGAAGCTCCTGAAGGCCCCGTTCAGCAGCCACACAAAGAGGCATCGGGAGGTCCTCGTCAGCTTTGTTCCTATGGCGGGATCGCATATCGGGCCCCTGAAGGACCTGGATGAGGCCAAGGCATGGGGGACTCTTCTGGGAGCCCCCCCCCCCTTACAATCGAGAAGATCTCGTCTTATGGTTGATCGTGGCGCTGATATCACTGCACGCGCGTGGGCGCAGGTACATGAGCATGCCCGTAAGGGCATGCGTGCATGGTTGCAGCAAGCCCTTCCACGTGGCGGTAAGCAAGTACATGCATATCTTAAAGCTGAAGATAAAGTGCACGTTGAATAGTTTGAGACTCGTTCGGGTGTTGTGTGCGACCCAGTGGCCATGATGAAGCGCCGTGAGCAGTTCTGGGGGTGCTGGTGGGCGCCAGATCCTCAAGTCCAGCGGTGCCTCAACGCTGGACCTAGATGAGCTGCGGGCACTGGCCCAACTTTCTCTGGTCGAGGCCGAACCCCTCGAGATGAAGGATATGTCTCGTGCATGCGTGCGTTTTGGTGAAGGCGCGCCCGCTGGGGTGGGCCAATGGTCTCCCAGGTCTTTCTTGGCCCCGCCAATCGCCGCGCTGGATCAGCTTACTGACATCTTCGTGGGGGCCGAGGAGACCCTCGCCTTCCCCCCCCCCCCCCCTGTGCTTGTTTTGCCTCATGGCTATGCTGCCGAAGTCTGTCAAAGAGGAGAGAGCGATCACCAAATGTCCTACCTTATATCGTATGTATTGCAAAGCTCATGGTTTTGATATTGACGCTTGGAATGCCTCCCATCTTGAATTTTGGGGCACTGCTGTCAAAAACTCGTCGGCCTTGAGGGCCGCGCTTTTTCGAGAAGTTTGCCATGGCATCGCTCTCTCGTCTGGTATGGCGGCCGTCTCGGCCCACTGGGACATGGGGAAATTCTTCGGCTCCGTTTCGCCCCACAAGCTCATGCACTTGGCTATTAAGCACCAGTGCCCCGCCTACCTCCTAACTCGGCTTGTTGGTGCACGCGTCCCCGAGGGCTCTGGAGGTCTCCCGAATGTTGTCGGCTGTGCTCAAGGCTGGGGAAGCCATCTTAGCGGGCTGTAGTCAGAGCATGCCATGGGTTAAATGCTACCTGTATGGTGTCTTGGAGCGTGCCCACTATCGGGTCCCAGAAGGTCCTCTCGGTGCCCCGATGGTTAGGGTTCCTGTGCGCTCCTATGTCGGCGACATCACTCAGTTCCTCCAAGGGACTCCCAAGTTCCTGGCCAGACATTTCCCGCAGGCGGTGGCTGCTTTTCGTGACGACGTCACGGACCTAGGTTGCTTCGTATCGCGCAAGTCTGTGGCGGTGGCTTCTAGCAAGGACGTGGGGCGTGTCTTGCAGCCGATGTTCGATAAGTATAGCCTGGGCCTCCCCTTCGCGGATTGCGCGAAGGATCTGGGTACAGTCACCGCTCTGTCTAAGAGGCGAGCTACTTGGCAACTTAAGGTGAGAAGAGGTCTAGCGTTCAGGAGAGGTCGTAAACTTAAGCACTTGGCTGCTATCTGTGGGAGGTCCAGGAAAATCTTCAAGCCTGGGGTGCTCTCGGTCGGGGCCTGGGGTCATAACGTCTTGGTTTCACCTTGCCACGAGCTCAAGAAGGTTCGGGCTTCTGCGGCTACCTGTTCTGGATTTTGGGGTTCAGGAGCATGTACGACCACAGTGCTACACCTGCTTAGGGATTTTAATGACGATCCAATCTATCGCCTCAGGGTCGAGCAGTGGTCTTCGCTCGCCGACATCTGGCCTTCCTTGCCGAGTGGCACGCAGGTTGGCGTGCGCAGGGCGTGGGCTCGCATGAAGGATCTCTTTGCTCAAAAAACTCCTGCTGAAAGATGGCGTTGTGTTCGTGGCCCAATCGCGGCCGTGTTCGTCACGGTCTTCGACCTGGAGTGGCCCCCCAGGGCCGTGGATCTCTGGGAGGTCCCTGGTTTCCTGAACCGCCAGATCACCGGCCCAGATTTTCGGCGCCACCTCGCCCGAAGGGTTCGACATGCGTGTTCTCAGCAGGTATGGGCAAAGGCTGCAGAACATATTGTGCGCCAGGAATAGAACATGGCGCTGACCTTGCAGTTTTTTTCGGCGGCTCCATGGGAGTTTGTTGAAGGATCATTATTACCAGCGTGCTGTCATGTTGGTTAACATTGTTTATCTGATGGCCGGAAGGTCGGCTGCGTGACTCTGGTTACGCATCTAACGGTCAATGTCCGCGTTGCGCAGATGAGAAGGCGGATATGAAGCACAGGTGTTGGAAGTGCCCCAGCAATGGTTTTATGCAAAATACCGCCGTTTTGGCTACTGCTCATTTATGTGCACGCGCTGAGGCTGCATCCCCAGACTCTGCCTTGTGGTCTCGGGGGCTCCCGCCCTTGGCTAGTACTTGGGGGATCGCTCCTCCACCTGTCACGCAAGTCTGGTCTCGGGGCCTGTTCGGAGCGCAGCAAGTTATTGAGGGAGGGCAGTGGAGTTTAGATGGATCAGGAGGAACGCGCGCTCTGGATGAACGCTGGAGGAGGTGTGGATGGGCCGTATGTAGGCTCGGTGAACCACAAGATGGCCAAACATGTTTGAGTGCTGTTTGCTGTGGGTCCCTCCCGACTCCTGAGCAGTCCAGTCCGAGGGCCGAGTTGTTCGCTTTCCTGGTCGTTCTGAACCACACGGTTGGAGATATGGTATGCTACACAGATTCCCTGCCCTTGTGCCGCGCGATGTCCAAATCGCGGGCTCATGTTTCCCAGCACTCGCCTATGCTCGATCTGTGGGTCTTGATCTGGGCTGCGATCGATCGGCGAGGCCCTGGCGAGATCACCGTCCTGTGGGCAAAGTTCCATCCTTCTTCTGAGGTGCAGGAGAAATTCGCCATCGGGTCTGATGAGTTTTTCTTGAATTGGTGTGCGGATTTCTTTGCTGGATGGGCTGCGGACGCAGTCGCCATCCCAGAGGATGTAGTCAGATCTGTGCAGGAGAGCGATGGCCTTGCCCACTCCATTATGTGCAGACTTCAACATGGAGGTGGCCACTTCCTGCAGACGATTGGCCGCCCAGAGGGTCGGCCGCGCGGAGGCGAGGCCCCGCGCTCTCTCCTCTCTCGGCACCCGCCAACTCCGCCCCCTCCAGGCGGGGCATATGTGCAGGAAGAGGGGAGAGAATTTGAGCTGTCAGATTTGCAGGCGCAAATTTCCTTTGAGGGGTCTCCTGAGGCGTTTCCTCCCTGGGCCCTGTTGTGGTCCCAAGGCCCTCGCCCGCGAGACCCCATTGGTGCATCCCTTGTTCCCGCGTGTTCACAGTTCTCATAAGTTGGACGTAATTCGCGGTGTGCTGTTTTGTACCCAATGTGGTAGTCACGGCGTTGAGGATTCAGTGAATCTGCGCAGGCAATGCCCGCCCTCTCCCTCCAAGTCAGGGAAGGAAGTGCTCAGTCGGCTGCCCAGGGGCCTCCCGCCCAAGAGCGGGGCCCCCTGGCCCCAGTGATGTGGTGAATCGTGCCCTGGCCTGACCAGGTCTCCACGCTTGCCCAACCCAACCCAATCCTCCTCCTCCTCCTCCTCCTCCTCCTCCTCCTCCTCCCCCTCCCCCTCCTCCTCCTCCTCCTCCTCCTCCTCCTCCTCCTCCTCCTCCTTCTCCTCCTCCTCCCCCTCCTCCTCCCTCCCCCTCCTCCTCCTCCTCCTCCTCCTCCTCCCTCCCCCTCCTCCTCCTCCTCGTCCTCCTCTCCTCCTCCTCCTCCTCTCCTCCTCCTCCTCCTCCTCCTCCTCCTCCTCCTCCTCCTCCTCCTCCTCCTCCTCCTCCCTCTCCCCCTCCGCCTCCGCCTCCCTCCTCCTCCCCCTCCTCCTCCTCCCCCCTCCGCCTCCTCCTCCCCTCCTCCTCCTCCTCCTCCTCCTCCTCCTCCTCCTCTCCTCCTCCTCCTCCTCCCCCCTCCACCTCCTCCTCCTCCACGACAATTATTCCATATGAATACTACTCTCCCTCTTCCCCTGATGACGCGCTGGGAGTGTTCGCCCCCCCCCCCCCGCGTCATTTTTTTACACACAGGTTTGCTGGGAGTTGGGTTTTCGCTTGCATTTTTTTCAAAATGCTGCTCTCGCCGAGGCGCCGGCCTCATTTTCGGGCCC
>CAUYUJ010004247.1:463672-538672 GCA_963575745.1 Prorocentrum cordatum
CTCCCCGCAGATTTTTTTTGAAGATTTTTTTTGAGGGGGGGGGGCGCCAGGAGAAAAAGCAGGAATGCGACGTGGCCACATCTGCCCTCCCCCCCCCTAGAAGGATTCCTATTGAACGCCCCCATAAGAAGGATTCACAGTGAAATCCTCGACAGAAGGGTTCCTATCCAAACCCTCCACTGAATGAGTCCTACTGAAATCCTCCACATGTGGATTCCTATTGAAACCCTCACTGAATGATTCCTACTGAAACCCTCGAATGGCAATGGCAACGGCGATGGTAATGGTAATGACAGTGGTAATGATACTGGTAATGGTTACGGTGATGGTAGTAGTAACGTGGTAGCGAGGCAATGACAATGGCAATGGTAAGGGTAATGGTAATGGCGATGGCAATGGGAATGGCAATGGCAATGGCAATGGTAATGGTAATTGTGAGGGTAAAGGTAAAGGCAGAGGTAAAAGGTAATTGTACAGGTAATGGCAATGGCAGTGGCAATGGTAATGCTAATGGTAATGGGAATGGGAATGGGAGTGGGAATGGGAACGGGAACGGGAATGGAAATGCTAGTGGTAGCGGTAATGGTAATAGCATTGGTAATGGTAATGGAAAGGGAAATGGTAATGGTATTGGGAATGGGAATGGGAATGAGAAGGGGAATTCGAATGGTAATGGCAGCGGTAATGGTAATGGTAACGGTAATTGTAATGGTAATGGGAATGGGAACGGGAATGGAAATTGTGTTGGCAATGGTAATGGTAGTGGCGAATGGCAATGGCAAAGGTAATGGTAATGGTAATTGTAATGACAGAGGTAATGGTACTGGCAATGGTAACTGTAAGGGTAATGGTAACGGGGTAGCGCTTGGTAATGGCAATGACAATGACATTGACAACGGTAATAGTAATGGCAATGGCAATGGGACTGGCAATGGCAATGATAATGGCAACGGCAACGGCAACGGCAATGGTAAGTGTAATGGTAATGGCAATGGTCGTGGGAATGGGAACGGGAATGGGAATGTGAATGGGAATGGGAACGGGAACGGGAATGGAAGTGGTAGTGGTAGTGGCAACGGAAATGGGAATGATAAGGGTAAGGGTAAAGGTAAAGCTAGAGGTAAAGGTAATGGTAATGGAAATGATAATGGTAATGGTCATGGGAATGGGAATGGCAATGGTAGCGGTATTGGCAATGGTAACGGCAGTGGTTAATGGTAATGACAATGGCAATGTTAATGATAATAGTAATGGCAGAGGTAACAGTCATGGTATTGGTAATGGTAACAGTATTGATAGTGGTAACGGGGCAGCGATTGGCAATGACAATGGCAACGGTAATGGTAATGGCAATGACAATGGGAATGGCAATGGTAATGGCCATGGCCATGGCAATGGTAATGGTAATGGTAATGGTAATGGTAATGTGAATGGGAATGGGAATGGGAACGGGCATGGAAATGTGAATTGGAATGGGAATGGGAACGGGAATGGAAATGGCAGTGGTAGTGGTAACGGAAATGGGAATAGTAAGGGTAAGGGTAAAGGTAAAGGTAGAGGTAAAGGTAATGGTAATGGCAATGGCAATGGCAATGGTAATGGCCATGACAATGGCAATTGTAATGGTAATGGTAATGGCAATGCCAATGGTAATGGTACTGGGAATGGTAATGGTGACGGCAACGGTAATGGTAATGGTTATGGCAACGGTAACGGGGTAGCGATTGGCAATGGCAATGACAATGGCGATGGCAACGGTAATGGTATTGGTAATGGTAGTGGCGAATGGCAATGGTAATGGTAGTGGCGAATGGCAATGGCAATGGCAATGGTAATGGTAATGGCAATGCCAGTGCTAATGGTAATGGTATTGGGAATGGTAATGGTGACGGTAACGGTAGTGGTAATGGTTATTGCAACGGTAATGGGGTAGCGATTGGCAACGGTAATGACAATGGCGATGGCAACGGTAATAGTAATGGCAATGGCAATGGCAATGGGAATGGCAACGGCAATGGCAATGGCAATGGCCATGGCAATGCTAATGGTCATGGTCATGGTCATGGTAATGGTAATGGGGATGGGGATGGGAATGGGAATGGGAATCGTAGTGGTAATTGGAACGGGAATGGAAATGGGAGTGGTAGTGGTAATCATAATGGCAATGGTAATGGTAATGGAAATGGTACAGGTAACGGTAATGGTAATGGCAATGGTGATGGGAATGGGAATTGTAATGGTAATGGCAGCGGTAATGGTAATGGTAATGGCAATGGCAATGGCAATGGCAATGGCAATGGCAATGGCAATGGTGCTGGTAATGCTAATGGTAATGGCAATGGTAATGGTAGTGGCTAATGGGAATGGCAATGGCAATGGTAATGACAGTGGTAATGGTAATGGTAATGGTAATGGTACTAGTAATGGTAATGGTAATGGTAATGGGGTGGCGACTGGCAATGACAATACAATGGCAATGGCAACGGCACTGGTAATGGCAATGGCAATGGTAATGGGAATGACAACGGCAATGACAATGGCAATTGTAATGGCCATGGTAATGGTAATGTAAAGGTAAAGGTAAATATAAAGGTAAAGGTAATGGTACTGGTAATGGTAATGTGAATGGGAATGGGAATGGGGATGGGAATGGTAATGGTAATGGTATTGGGAATGGGAATGGGAATGGGAGTGGGAGAGATTGAGAGAGAGAGAGAAAGAAAGCGAGAGAGGAAATATCATAATAATGATGAGGAGCAACGTGCAATATCGTAAAACATCGTCTGAAACCCACAGGGACTCCACAATCCCCCGGCCTCGACTCCTCCTCCTCCTCCTCCTCCTCCTCCTCCTCCTCCTCCTCCTCCTCCTCCTCCTCCTCCTCCCTCCTCCTCTCCTCCTCTCCTCCTCCTCCTCCTCCTCCTCCTTCCTCCTCCTCCTCCTCCTCCTCCTCCCCCTCCTCTCCTCCTCCTCCGCCTCCTCCTCCTCTCCTCCGCCTCCTCCTCCTCCTCCTCCTCCTCCTCCTCCTCCTCCTCCTCCTCCTCCTCCTCCTCCTCCTCCTCCCTCCTCCCCCTCCTCCTCCTCCTCCTCCTCCTCCTCCTCCTCCTCCTCCTCCTCCTCCTCCTCCTCCTCCTCCTCCTCCTCTCCTCCCCCTCCCCCTCCTCCTCCTCCTCCTCCTCCTCCTCCTCCTCCTCCTCCTCCTCCTCCTCCTCCTCCTCCTCCTCCTCCTCCTTCCTCCCCTACCCCCCCCCTCCCCATTATCATCCTCCTCCTCCTCCTGCTCTCCTCCTCCTCCCACCTCCTCATCATCATCATCATCATCATCATCAGCATCATCATAATCATCATCATCATCATCATCATCATCATCATCATCATCATCATCATCTCATCATCATCATCATCATCAGCATCACATCATCATCATCATCATCATCATCATCATCATCATCATCATCATCATCATCATCTTCATTTTCATCTTCATCTTCATCTTCATCTTCATCTTCATCATTATCATTATCATCATCATCATCATCATCATCATCATCATCATCATCACCATCATCACCAGTCATCATCATACTCCCTCTCCCCTGGTCGCCCTCCGCCTCTCCCCCAGCCCATCTCCCCCCCACAGGGGGCCCAGGTCGTCAGCGTTAGGAGGGGAGAGGCTCAGGGGGGACAACGTTCTCGGGAGGAGGGTTTCTGTTATTTTCGCGGGCTCCCGGCGGTTTTCTAGCTTCGGGGTGCGTTCCAGTGGCTGCGCCTCGCCGAGAGCGTTCCAGGGTGTCCCGGACGGCCGCCAGAGAGCCGAGTCATGGCCCGAAAGCCAATGGGGGCGGGGGCAGGCTCAGGGAGGGTCCCGCGTCGATCCCCGACCGCCCATTCATCGCCGATGGGGGATTGATAGCCCACCCCCTCAGGAACGTCCGGATTCACATCGGGGGGCTATCGCCGATCTGTGGGCGATAGATCGCCGATTCCAGGTCGATGTTTCGCCCCCCCCCCACCCACTGAGCGCTGATCCCCCATTGCCAATTCCCTTCAGTGGAGGGGATGCGCAAGCAGACGGTTCTCTTGTCATGTTGTTTCCGAGGGCGTGGCCGCCGATGCCCCGATTGGCCTTCGGTGGGCCACGTTGTGACCCACGAAGCAGCACGACAAATACGTGTCATCGCAGAGAGAGCTGACCCCTTCGAACAAGGAGGTCACGCTTCAGACCAGGAAGTCACTCTTCGAACAAGTAAGGCACCTTGAAGGCACGAGTCAAACAAGGGGGTCACGGACAGTGCTCGAGTCGAGTCGTGATGTGGCACGTTTAGGGTGGCGCAGCAATCGGGCTTGTATTATTGTGGCGTTGCCTCCCCGAATGAGTTTGCCTTGTGGGCTCACTGCCCGCTGTTCAAGTTTTTCTTTGGCGCCCCATACGCCCGTTAGACATTCGTGTGGTGTCATTGCCCTGCTTGCAAAGAGGAGCAGAAGGAGGCGGAGGAGGAGGAGGAGGAGGAGGAGGAGGAGGAGGAGGCGCAGCAGGAGCTGGAGAGCACGGAACGAGAAGAAACAGGAGTGGTGCACAGTTTTTTGATTTGGGTTCGAAGGAGAAATCTAAGACGCGGACGCTTCGTCGGCGAGCATATGATCCCGTGGCTTCACCAGGGTCGCTGCCAGGAGGTCGTGCTGGAGGGGGAGGAGGAGGAGGACGACGACGACGACGAGGACGACGACGACGACGAGGAGGCGGAACGAGGAGCAGCAGCAGGAGCAGGAACAGAGGTGGGAGGACAGCGGCGAAGGTTGCAAATTCATGCGTTTGCACTGCATCATCTCCGCCGCCAGTGCGATCACACGCTGAGATTGGTACAACCGAGGTTACACGGTTCAGAGTAACAAAGTGAAAGGGAGGTGTGGATTCTCCACAGGGTCCATGTTGATCCGATCGATCCGATTCGATGTCGATTCTGGCCCGCTCGATCCGGCGTGATTCCAGTATTCCGACGATGCGATGCAGCTCGGTGTTTGCACGTCGTTGTCGTGAATCACGGCGCATCCGATGCGATTCGATTCTTGCTCAGTGCCGATGCGGCCTGACACGACGCACGTTCCGAGTCGTTCCGAAGTTCCGATTCGATGTTCGTTGATCATGCCGCGGCTTCCAGCAGGGACGTCAACATTTTCTGTAGCCCCTCCGAACTTCGAGCAGATCGTGTGCACATGATCTTCCTGCGACCCCCCGCTCGGTGAGGGCATCATCCCCCGCTGGTCAGCGGACCCTGAGGAACAGGGCGGACCAGGCACGGGCACGACCCCGATATAAGGACCATCATGGGCTTTTGAGGAGCTCTGAATTTCGGTCCGTCCCGCAGATCGAGGTTGGGGAACCTATTCGTGGCCGAGGCTCGCCGTGGCCAGACAAGCCCCTTCGTTCCTTACTCAGCCTTGATTGCGGCAGCACGCCGACTGCAGGAGTGGCGCGGAGGAGCCGCGGCAGCGTCGCAGTCCCCCCCCGTCGAACGAGACCACCGCCAGCCCGTGGCGCGAGCCGCAGCGAAGCGCGCCGTTGGTCCCGTGCGGTTTCCTCAGATGCAACGTTAGGGAGGAGACGAGGAGGAGGAGGAGGAAAAGGATAATGAGGAGGAGGAGGAGGAGGAGGAGAAGGAGGAGCGAGGTGGAGCGAGGGGGAAGAAAGGGAGGAGGAGGAGGAGGAGGAGGAGGAGGAGGAGGGGGGGGATGGGATCAGGGGGGGGGGCGCATCGACCCCCAATCACCCGTTGATCGCCGATGCTCTCCTGCTCGCCCGCCCCGCCCAGGACCGTGCCGTTTCGCTATCCGAAGCAAGCCCACCGCCTATCTATCCGTGATGTATCGCCGATTCCAGGTCGATGTTCCCCCCCTGAGCCAGACCCACCCTAACGTTTCCCCCCCTTCCCAGGCGGCATGCGGCTTGACGATGGAGCAAATAGACTCTGTGGAGATGGTGGGCGGCGGGTCGACCACCCGACTGCCGCAGCCTTCGATCTTTGTATGCCCGAACATCGCGTTGTTGGAGACGCCAGGCGATCTCCACATGGCCGTTCTGCATGTTGCGTATTATCTGTACGTGCGCATGTTGGTTTGTATGTGTAATATTCGGGTAGGCCCGTTGCATGCGTGATTTGTAAATGGTGCTGTGACAGTTGGCTCGTTATACCAAGTCTAGAAATGCATCATGTGTACCATTAGTGTATGGTGCTCCCCCAATGAAGATCACTTATGCGTGTTTCTGGTGTCCACAGCTGATGCGTGTCCTTGGCTGATGCTCTTGATAGCTGCTTAACATTGACTTTAAATGCGGGCTCGTAACATTGACGTTAAATGCGGGCTCGTGAGGGCCGGGTTGCCTATATTGTAGATGTGTTCATGACACGATCGGTGTAGATGTATGTATCGAAGACGTTTACGCCGAATCATTGCCGTCCCCTGCCTTTTGGAATCGCCCGTTCGACATGTGACCGAGCGTTGTGGCACGAGCTTTGCCAAGCTATCGGGCCACGTGTTCCCCCATCCGTTGTGGAAACCCGTCGTGTAACACTTAGGGGAGGATGGCGGGGAAAATCAGGAGGAGGAGGAGGAGAACGAGGAGGAGGACCAGTGTAAACCCAAGACTCGTCAACGATGTTGGGATGCACCCTCTCCCCAAGCTCCCTCATCAAAAGCCTCTTACAAGGGCTCACGTCCACTGAGGGAAGTCCCCCGTTGGGCAACAACCGTGTGAAAATCCTGAAGCGTTCCAAAACACCATTCACAGGACTTTAAAAGCTACGAGTCAACCTGGTTATTGCACGTTGACAATCCTGAATCGTGCCAGAACGCCACTTCAACATCGCGAATCACCGTAACTGTTGCGCCCTGACAGTCCAGAATCGCTCGAACATGCAATTTCTGGAAGGTTAACCATGCAAATCCGCGAAACTCTTGGACGTTTAGACGATTGTAGATGGCGCTAAGGCGAGAGCCAGATTTTGAAAAAGAACCGTCCTCAATCCTTTAACTTCTTGCAGATTTTGGAAACGAATCTGCGCGAGGCGTTACCCACAGATTGAAAACGGCCCCCCCTCAATCCGTGAAGCTCTTGCCTTGTTCCAAGACGAGCGTGCGCGGCGCTGCAGGCGCGAGCCACATTTTGAAAACAAGCCACCCCAAATCCGTGAAACTGTTGCAAAGTTGCAAGACGAATGTGCGCGGCGCGAGGCGAGAGCCACATTTTGAAAACAACCCGCCCTCAATCCGTCACGCTTTCTCCCACATGTTGATACGAATCTGCGCGGTGCTATGGCGACAGCCACATTTTGAAAACCACCCGCCCTCCATCTGCGAAAGTGCTGCCAGCTTCTCAGCCTCAGGCTCATACGTAGTAGGACGTTTCAGGCGAAACGCCGAACCCGCCCTTCCGACCGGCCTCGGGGTGCGACAGATAGAAACTATTCGTGTGCAGCGGGAATGGGGGGAAACATCTTGGGAGCCTCTGGGTGACGATTTCCCGTGAATCCTAGTGAGGTTAAAGGTGGATTGTGATTGTATAGCGTTGCGTTGGACATGTGGCACTCCGTAATCATGTTGGCTTCAGGCACCTCTGTACGCTCGGCTTGGAGGAAACACGTTCCATCGTGCTGTCTGATCGTCCACATCAGTGAAGATTTTTGAGAAAAGCGAGATTCATAGTGGTAGCGGAGCCGGGCTTCGTCCTCCGCTTCAGACACGATCTGCGCATTCCGAACTCTCAGAGCACATTAGTGTGACAAGACGTGTCGGCAGCCAGTGGAGCGGGACCCGGCGCCTCGGAGGCAGCCTGGGTCGACGACGGGACGGCGGATCGGCTCCTGAGGGAGCTGAGTAGTGAAGGACGGCCAAGGACTCCCGTGGACACACAGCCCGTGGCGCTCCCAGCGTGGACCGCGGAGGATCTTGGCCGATTGGTCCGCGAGGTCGTACGCGAGTAGATGAAGGTGTTGAACAAAGGCGCAGACCGATCATCAGCTCACGCACTAGCCGATCGGTCAGAGCCAGCGCGGCCAGCCGGGGACGCTGTGAGTCACTGCTGGGAAGCGAAAGCCTCAAGTTGGGGAGGCCGGAGTGACCCAGCGTGGACAGACAGCAGCGTCGCCGTGTGGAGCACTGATGGCGATGGGCGGAGAGAGCAGCCCAGTGGAGATGAGTGGCACGATCAAGGCACGGACCCATGGAAATGGAATACGCCGACCGACGCCAACAAGCAGCCAACACCAGAGAGACAGCACGACAAGACCTCCGGAGGCGATTGGACGTGGCAGTCGGACGGTTGGAACACTTGGAATAGCTGGGAACGCTGGAGTCGCCCAGGCTGGGCTGGCGATAACAAGAGAGGCGACTACAGCCACCCAGAGCCCTGGATGGGCTGGAGCGATTACCGCCTGTGGAAGAGGAAGATGCTTCGGTGGGCCAGCGGGGCCGACGTGGCCATCACCAAGCGAGCGGATCGCGCCATGAAGATCTAGGCGCAGATGTCCAGCGCAAGCGAGAGTGCGTCACCGACGAGCAGCTGGCAAGCCAGGAGGGCGTGCAGCATGTTCTGAAGCAGTTAGACTTGCTCTCTGGCGAGCGTCGCGATGATGAGAGGCGCTGCACGGCGCCATAATGCTGGCTACAGTGTCATAGGAAGAGCCCCGAGTCGCCGACCAGTTTCGTAGCCAGGTTTGACCAGCAGTTCGACAAGATAGCGACGCAGGGTTTGGAGATGGCTGACGAGCGGGGGGCGACGTTCCTAGTGGAGGGCGCGGGCGCCCCGCCTCAGACCAACCTTCGCGGCGGGCGCGGAGGGCGACCTGCTCGAGTGCGAAGGCGCGCCCCTCCTCGACACCGACGCGGAGCATGCGCCGCTGGGCGTGATCGACCAGAAGGATCTCGACGAGGCAGAAGTTCCTATAACCTTGGCAGCCGCGCATTCAGACAGGGGGAAGTCCTGGGCGGAGAACCGCGAGCTGAAGAGGAAGCTCAAGACCGCCAGGCGCTACTTCCAGCGGCCTCCGCCCGCGCGGCGCGCGAGCGGGCGCCCGCGTCGCCCAGGGGGCCGCCGGAGCGCCCGCGGCGCGCGGCGGAGCAGGGGGCCGAGGCTGGCGCTTGCAGAGATCATCGAGAGATCCAAGTGCCGGATCTGCAAGATGAAGGGCCACTGGGGAGACGAGTGCCCGAATCGCATCGGCTCATCAGGCGTGGGACCTGGCCCGAGGGCCGGCGGCGACCGGCCAGCGCAGTCCCGGACTGCCTGGACAGGAGTGGCATTTTGCTACCCAAACGGCCAGGATGCGTCGTTCGCCCTCGCGTTTCCCGCATGTCTCACCAAGGGAGAGACGGCGCATATAGCGAGTCAGCATCGATAGCAGCCTACACGAGGGAGCAATCCTGCAGGCAACAAAGGCCGTGGAGCCCGGCGGTTTGAAGGCCCCCGCGGGCGCAGCCATTTTGGGCGCCGCGGCGGGCCAGGGCCCGATCGGAAAGGACGCCCTCGCCGAACTCGCTCGCCACCTGAGGTCGATGGGCCCCAGCGCGGCGCGCGCCCCTCCGCGGCGCGCTGCTGCTGGAGGCGTCGGCAGGAGGACTGATGTGATTTCGACTGCCCTCGCCCCGTCCGGCGTCGAGCAGGCCCGCGGCGTTTTGGATATAGCTACGATTGAAATGGATATTCCTCTGCTGTTCCCAGTCTTCATTCTGAGCGCGCTCGGGGCAGTGATTGGCCCGCCGAGGGGGCGGGCGTTTTTTGCTGAGCTGCGCTGCGCTACCGAGCTGTTTTTCTATGTTTCCGGTCATCCTCGCTAATGGATAGGCCGTCCGAGGGCCCCCGCAGATTCTCAGCGCCCCGAGAAGCTCAGCCAGGAGTTTCCCGGAGTTCGAGCGGGGGGCTTTCGCGCGGTCTCTCTCTCTCTCTCTCTCTCTCTCTCTCTCTCTCTCTCTCTCTCTCTCTCTCTCTCTCTCTTCTCTCTCTCTCTCTCTCTCTCTCTCTCTCTCTCTCTCTCTCTCTCTCTCTCTCTCTCTCTCTTCTCTCTCTCTCTCTCTCTCTCTCTCTCTCTCTCTCTCTCTCTCTCTCTCTATGTACATATCTTTCTCTACATTTATCTCTCTCTCGCTCTCTCTCTCTCTCTCTCTTCTCTCGCTTTTTTATATATCTCTCTCTCTCTCTCTCTCTCTCTCCCTCTCTCTCTCTCTCTCTCTCTCTCTCTTCTCTCTCTCTGTTTCTCTCTCTCTCTCTCTATATATATATTGCTCTCTCTCTCTCTCTCTCTCTCTCTCTCTCTCTCTCTCTCTCTCTCTCTCTCTCTCTCTTTCTCTCTTTCTCTCTTTCTCTCTCTCTCTCTCTCTCTTTTCTCTCTCTCTCTCTCTCTCTCTCTCTCTCTCTCTTGGTGGTTTCGAGTCCGTTGGCGAAGGCAACCCCGGCGAGGGCCCCGCGACGACGCGCGGCGCAGACATTTGCGGCGCGACTTTCATCCCGCGCCCCGACGATGACAATGACGACGAAGATGCTCCCCGCAGCTTCGTAGTGGCGCGTAGCTTCTCTTTGCTCTAGCAAGGGCCTCTCGCCCTCGACCGGTGGCTTCGCGGCGTTTGGAGGTCGAGGCCAGGCGTCGGGAGTCATGCCGAAGTGCCGCATGGTTGGCCACCGCAGTCTGACGGGCAAAAAGGTGCCGACGGGCCTCGAGGAGAAGCGGGGGCGCTGGGCGGTGCTCGCGACTCTAATGATGAACATGGCCTGCACCCTGAGCGTAGAGCTACGAAAGATGCTGCGGGCCGATCGTCTCTCCCCCATCAATGCCCGCGAGGCAGACCGCGAGCTCTCGGCGCAGCAGATGGGTTGCCGACGTCCCAAGGCGCAGATCTCCTCGGCAGGGAACGGGGGCGGTCGGCGGCGGTGGAACTGCGAGCTGCGCGGCCAGCGGGCGGCGCATCGCACGATGCGGGAGCGGCAGCAGCAGGCAGCGTGGATCAAGAGCAGCGCTCGCGTGCTCAGCTTCGCGATCGAAGAGGTGGCCCCAGAACCGATGCTGAAGTCAGGGCCGAGGCGCAGCCGGAATCCCAAGACGGCGAAGGAGCGCTTGATCAAGAGCGAGCTGGTGCATGTGCCGGAGGGCGCGCGCGGCCGCAGGCGGCTCGCCCGCCCGACAGCGGGGGGCCGCAGACGACGAGGAGATGCCCATGGAGGAGAAGCAGCCCCCGATTCCAGCTTCCATGCTCGCCAAAAGCCGCGAGGATCACAGTGGCGAGCGGGCGCGCAGGACGCGCGTCCAGGCCGCAGTGCAGCCCAGGGAGTCGACGGTGGCGCTCATGAAGGCACAGATGGAGCAGATCAACACCCCGAAGGCACAACAGCAGACCACAAGCACGATGATGACCAAGAATCGCCAGGCCATGGAGTGGATGATGAGCGTCATCCAGGAGCAGGGCCAGGCCATCCAGGGCCTCGCCAAGGCGCCCCGGCAGGTCCTCCCGGAGACGCCGCCATCACAGGGCCCAGCAACTCCAGGGGCGAGGTCGACTTCGGGGGCAGCGGCGAGCAGCCCTTGGGTGGCGCGAAAGTGAGCCTGACGTTCGTCACGGGCGTCTCGATCGAGGCACGACGCTAGTTGCAGGCGGCCGCAAGCTGCGAGATATGCGACGCAGACTCTGCGACGCGTCGGCCTTCACCTGAGGTGCGCGACGGGCTTCGCAGGCTGGCCCTCTCAGGTGGCGAACAGCCGCCAGTGGAGAGCCTCGGAGAGGACGGCCGCCCAATCGTTCTTTTCCGGCAGCAGGCGCGGGTCAACGCCGCCTTGGGAGATGCCGCCAACGATGACCTTGAGGTTACTATTCCTAAGGATTTGACAGACGGGATGCTGGTGTCTTCCAAGGACCGCCCGTCAGCAGCAAATGAACAGTTTGTAAAAGTATGTCCCCCTCCCCGCGTCTCACCTCACCTCGAGCTTCGGGGGGGGGGAGAGCCGAGAGAGAGCTGGGGCCTGAAGACCAGGTGGGATTTCATGAAGCCCTCTGACCAGGCCAGGGCTGAAAAGTTTGTGGACAAGAAGGAACCTTGCATTGTCGCCCATGAGCCCCCGCGCGACGCCTTCAGTCAGACCCTTGCCTTAGGGCGCGGACGAGTCTCTGCTGAGAAGGCCTTGGAAAAGAGACTCGGGGGCATGACCTTGCTACGTTTCGCGGTCCGCCCGGCGTTGAAGCAGCGTCGAGCAGGTCGGAGGTTCTTCTTTGAACGCCCTCTCGGGGCCGGGTCGTGGGTCGCGGCTCTGGCGAGCCCCGCGGGGATGTTCGTCGTTGTCGTGGACTTTTGCAGGGTCGGCCTGCGCGTCAGTGAAAAAAAGGGTTTTTTCCAAGAAGCCGATTAAGATACTCACCAACAATGAGCAAGTGCATCGGACTCCCCTCGGTTTCAGGTGCAGAAGCATGGAACCCTACATTCATCTGGAGTCTTCCGCCCTGACCCGCCAGTCCCAGATATGCCCCAAGAAGTTTACCAGGCGCCTCGCCCTGGCTGCTTGGAGATGCATGGCAGACAAGGCGTTGCCATGTCTCGCGGAAGCGGAAGTCTCTCTCCTGACCGCTAAGGTCTCCTTTCCCGTCGAGGACGGCGAAACCGGTGGCCGCCCGATGGGTTAGGACACCCTTGGAGGGGGGGGGCCATCCAGGTTCTCAGAGCTGCCCAGGCCAGGCCCTAGGTGTTGGAGTGGGTCCGGGACCATTTTCAGTGCGACGCGTGCGACGCGCGCTGGAAGCCCGCAGGACACCGACAGGTTGCCATCCCCAGGACTCTCTGGTTCAACAGGACTGTCGCCGCCGATTCTTTCTTCGTGCCATTCTGTTCGGAGGTACTTTGTACCTCAACTTTGTCTGTCACGGGGCCAATTTCCAGGCGGTCTCGAGGTGCGCCGTCGGTGCCGAGGGCGCCTGGAAGGAGACTTGGATCAGACTTTTAGGACCTCCAGATGTGCTCATCACGGACGACGGCCTGGAGTTCCAGGGGGAAGTCGAGAGGGGGCTAGAGCGGCAGAGCGCGCTGCAGCACGCAACCAATAGCGAGGCCCCCTGGGGGAAGGGGGCGTGCGAGAGGCACGGCGGGTGGGTTAAGGATTTGATGTTGCGCGGCATCGAGCAGATTGTCGTTTCGGATTCCGCTGAGCTCGACCTTCGTCTCCACAGGATCGTTAGCTCCAAAAATTGTTACTTCCACCGTGGTGGATATGCACCGCGCCAGCTGGTCCTGGGTCAAAATTCACGATCACCGAACGATCTGTTGAGCGACGATGCGCATTCAGAAGTCGGGAACGATGACTTGCTCCAGACCGCCTGACACAGAGACACAGCAGCGGCAGACTACGCCCGGGAGTCGGCCACCCGAGAGTTTGACAGGCGTTCCTTCTTCCAGACCACTAGCAAGCAGCGGGTCAGGGAGACCAGCCGTAGCAGGCTTCACAGGGGGCAAACCTTCGCCGCAGGCCAGTGGGTTCATGCGTGGCGTCGCGCGCCCACCGGGGGGGGGGACTTTCACCCTCCAGGGGGGCCGGCGGGTGGGCACCGGGGTCGCGGCGGTGCAGAGGGGGGGCACGGTCTGGATCGCTATGCGATCCAGACTGTGGAAGTGCGCGACGGAGCAGGTACGTCCTGCCACGGGGGCCGAAGCTAAAGGCGCGGAGCTGCTGTTCGATCCGGAGATCCGGGATCTGATCCGGGACGCTCAGCTCGGTCACCAGCGATCCGGCGTCGACGTGGTCAGAGAGGGCGCCCCCCTCCAGGGGCATAGGATGCCCCGCTGCCGCCTGATTCGGACAGGGGTCAACAAGTTGTGATGCCACTCCCCCTTCCTCTTCTGTCGACATCACGTCGGGGGGGCATAGCGCGGCAGCGGGCGCAGGAAACTCGACGCCGACAGCTCTGGCGCCCCCCCGAGCGACAAGCGCGAGTCCAAGTGCGCCTGCGTCGCAACCCCCGACCGGATCAGCGCCCCCGCTCGGGGCGCAGGGGGGGGCATTTTTTGAGGGCGTGGACACAGCATCAGGTCAGCCACCCGTCCCGGGGCCAAGGCGACAGCTGAGTTATGACTCGGGACAGGCGGAGAGCTCGAGAGGAGTCGAACCGCAGATCGAGGGCGGGATCGAGGCGAGACCACCCCGCGAGACAGCATCCTCTGCAGAAGGTTCAGGCAGACAAACCTCCAGGTCACCAAGACGCGAGACGTCGGGAATTCCCTCTGTCCCCGCCCCGGGCCCTTTGGACCCTGCTTCCTCTGTCGAACGGCTGGGCGCAGCTCGACCAGGAGGTGGCCAGATTTTCCTCTCGCGTCGAATGGAGGAAGCGGCCCGTTGGAATCAGCATCTCGACTTCGGGGCGCCAGTGAGACGCCTGCCTACTCTACGAGAAGACTTCCAGGACAATATTCCAGGTAGGGCGCGCCGGCAGGTCGCCGAGCTTCAGGGAACTACCCCGCCAGAAGGAGGAGGGCGCGCTCGGTCCTGGAGCCCGCCCAGGGAGGTCGACCAAGAGCATCGTCTCACGAGTGCAGTGTTCGCCGCTTTCGCTGAGTCAGAGGAGTTTGCGCCCGTGCTCGGAGATGGCTCCGTTCCTGAGGCTTCTAGAGCTCATCGCTCGTGTGTGACTGAGCAGTTGTGGGAAGATGGCCAGAGCGGTGATTGGCGCGCTTGCACTAGCGGCAATGCGGATGTGCGCGTGGATGGGCAGGGGGCGATTCCTTTCTGATTTGGACAGTCAGGGAAGGGCCGCCTTCGAACAGGCGGACGCTGCCGAATGGAAGGCCATGTCCGATAGTTGCGCGGTCCATGTCCACCCCCCGGACGTCGGGGTCGAGTTGCGCCGCGCCTTCCAGGGCGGGGTCGCGATGGTGCGTCGCTGGAAGTTTCGAGAAGGCACTCTCGCTCCTCCCAAGGCGAAATCCAGGTGGTGTGCTAGGGGGCATGAGGATGAAGACCCGGCGGGGCTCCGTGTATATGCACCCACTACCCATATGTGCGCATTCTCCCATGTACGGACTCGATATGTACGTTGGAGATCTCAAGAACGCGTTCTGTTAGATCGATGAGCTGCATCGTCCACGTGGGCGAGTGTTCGTCGAGCTATGCGAAGGATTGCGCCTGCTCCCGGGTTCGTTCATATAATTCATTGTCCGTGTCTATGGGCTCGATGGCGCGCCACTTGCTCCTCATGAGACGACGCGTGATTTCATGGCCCAGGAGGGCTACCCAGAAGGCCAGCATGGAGCCTTGTAGGTTTTTCGAGCATGTGGAGGGTCGTCTCAGATCTCACGTTCTCGATGCGGTTGATGCATGGCTGACCGCGGTGGCTCCGGAAATCGCGGATGATCGGCTGGCTCGGCTCGCGGGGAGATTCAATTCTGGTGAACTGAATTGCAGGGGACTGGCTTCATAGGACGACGCATGCGTCGGACGGTTGCACGATCGCGTGCTCATAGATGAGGGGAAGTATACTCTCAAGAATCTTCAGAAGGCTTAGCTGCCCAGAGCGCGTCGTAGTAACCACTCCAAGACTTTCCTCCCCCACGAGTTTGAAGCTTTTCCACTCTCTCATCTACCGCCTCAACTGGATCGGTAGGAAATCCCGTGCCGGGGCGGCGGGGGCTGCCTCGATGCTCGCTTCCAGACTGAATCGGGCGCGTATCGAGGACGTGCCGAAGGCCAATCGCATGGTCGAGCATCTCCGGAACGCGGCCCAAGATCCTTAGATCGCGCGGCCTCTCCGTCCTGGCCAGATGGTCTTCGCGACTGCGAGCGACTGCGGGGGCATCGGTGGTCTGGGCCCCGGCAAGGTTCAGCAGGCGTGGCAAGCGTCGCTACCGATTCCCCCATCTCGGAGGGGCGTCTCTCGAGGAAAGCTCCGATCGCTTGGGGCCCCGGCCGAGCCCCACGGCAAGTTCCGCCCACTTTAGGAGGTGAGGTATCGGCGCTCTCTGGGGCGGTGGCAGAGGCCGAGTGGCTTCAGAAGCTCTTTCTGGGCATCACCACGGGGGCCTCCTCGCAGAGCTTTGGCGGGGCTCCGCGGGTCCCTTCACGGCGGTTCTTAGGCAGGACTGCAAGTTGAATGTTAAGCCTTCGAACCTCGAACAACGTTAAGATAGTGGATGCAAAGGGTATTTTCGACAACCTTGACAAGGAGACGAGTGGTTCCAAGGCAGACCGCCTCATAGCCGTCGACCTGGCAGCGATAAGGACCGTGACCGTGATGACCGGAGTGGGCAGCCATACCCGATGGGTGCCGCATCCAAACACGCCAGTGGACTCTCTCACGAAGTCCGATATTCAGAAGGGTAACGTGGCCCACTTTAAGATGTTATCATCGGGAATGCTTCGGCTCGTAGACGAAATGGAGAGCATGGGGGGCAGGGGGGACGGCGACATGGAGGGGCCGGTCTCGAGCTTTTCTCCAGGATGCATTTGGCCAATCTGCACGATGAGAGCAATTCCTTTTTACGGTGTGAGGGATCCGGGGGAGTTTGCGAGGGTGCACTTTCCAGAATGAGAGCGCGTGCATTCACGCGCGTACCTGGACCTTGCGCGCGGTTGAACGCCCACGCGTGCTCGAAGTTCGCCGAGAGAAGAGGACATCTCCATGTCAGGTCGGATGGCTCAGCGTCCATAGGCAGGGTAGCCAGCGACTCCCCCCACGCCCCCCCCCAACTTTCCGACTTTGTGGTGCGTTGGTTTCCCCGAGATGGTTTCTCTCTCTCTCTCTCTTTTTTTGTTTCTCTCTCTCTCTCTCTCTCTCTCTCTCTCCCTTCATTCGATTTGTTGATGCAGTGCCTGACTTCGCACATGCTGCGCGCATCAGCCCGCCCACGGGACGGCAGCGACAGTTTTTGTTAAGCAGATGGAGTGTCCTTGTCCGCCCTCACTCTCAACCCATTTAGACTTCAGAAAATTGGGCTGACGGAAGATTTCTGGTGAGCCCTAGTGAGTTAATTGTGATTGTATAGCGTTGCGTTGGACATGTGGCACTCCGTAATGATTCTGGCTTCAGGCACCTTTGTCTGGTTGGTTTGCAGGAGAACCACTACATCGTGCTGTCTGATCGTCTACATCAGTCAGGGTTTTTAGGAAAAATTAGATTCCTATGGCAATCTTGGTGCCTCTTTGGAGTTTTCTGGGGGCCTCTTGGAGGCATCTTGGGTTTGGAGGCCTCCTTGGGCCTCTGGGGGGCCTTTTCGGGTTTTTCGGGCGCCCGTTTGGCCGTCTTGGGGCATTCCTGGCCCGCCAGACGCCGTCGGAAGCCGTTTTGGGGGCCTTTCTGGGCCGGCCATCCTGGAAGCCAACTTGAACCATTTTGGGCGAATTTGGTGGCCATCTTGGCAATTTCAGTGGCCATCTAAGCCGTCTTGGAGACGTTTGTTTTGCAGCGGTGGGGCCTTTTGGGTGGCCAGCGCGCTGGGCCGAAGCCCCAGTAGTAAGAGGCGAGGCGGGGGGCGGGACATTCGGGATTCTGGATGGACCTGGGGATCTGGCGGCCGCGGTATGCGGGGCGGGTGGTTCGAACCCTGCTTTTTCAATCTTACAGCCCCATCCTATCGGGTGGGGAACCCTCGGAACTCCGCTGAGATTTCTTGGGTCGGAGCTGCGCCGGAGGCGTCGCTAAAGGGGGCGCCGATCCAGGAAATACGCGCGGAACTCTGAAGGTTTATGTTTATGACGTTGTGCGTTCCTCTAGGGAAGCCGTTGGCCTTGACGTGGGCCTTGGGATCTCTCTTTGGGCGCGCTCTGGTCGGGAGATTTCGGGCAGGATCCAGCCGCGGCGGCGGGAGCGTTTCAGGAGGTCCCAGAGATGCTCAGCGGCCAGAAGCAAGTATCGATCCTCGATTGTCATCGTCATCTTCATCGTGCGCTTCCTGCTGATCTTGGGGGAACAATGACACCCTTGCGGTAGTAGACCTTGAACAGCTTGGCACAGTTCGCGAGGGGGGGCGCGACGGGCCACCGGATTTTGGGACCCAGTCTCCACCACTGGGCGTTAGATCAAATATATCATATTGTTATGTATATATAGACATGTACTAGTACAGACATGTATAGAGAGGGATATGTATATATATAGAGAGAGAGATAGAAATCAAATAAACAGTTCCCACACAAGCTGTTCAGGGAAACCTTGTTCTGTCCTCAATGTTGGGCTGTGTGTGGCCGGGGTGTGGCGCCGTCCGCCAGGTCGCGCGTGCCGTGGGTGAAGGAGGTCTGCAAGGAGGCGTTCGGGAAGGCCAGGGCCGCCCACACTTGCGTGGCTCAGCCAGCAGGTCACGGAGCTCAGCGCAAACGGTGCTCGGCCAGAGCGCCGGATCTTGCAGGATCTCGCAAAGCCAGGTTTTGGTCGAGCCGAGTTTGGGAGCCATTCGCGGTCTTGGAGGTGGACTTGCATACTGGCCGAGCCAGGCTTGGGAGGCCCTCTAAAATTTACAGCGTTGCTTTTTCTGCATTGGCTGAGCCAGGTTTGCGCTGAGCCGGGTCAGTCCACGCCCGAGTAGTTCGGTTTGGACGAAAGGGTGGATTAAGGAAATCGGGGGTACCAAATTTGCTGCATGCACCTGGTTCGGCCCCGCCGTCGGGCGCTTCTTTTCATACATCGGGTGCCTCTGGCGCTGGGATGCGCTGGAAAAGACCCGCCACGTGCGTTGATTCGCTAACCCGCCCTTGCTTCTCCCCCCTTTCTTGCGCAGGCCGCTGATCGAGCAGTGGCGAAGAGTCTTGGCTTGCCTATAGGCCCACCAAAGAATGTTCTAAGAGCCTTTTGTGGTCTGCACGAAATGTTCTGAGAGCAGTTCTGGCTGAGACTGTCTTGTTTTAACGCATCGGGCTTTCGATGGAAGGACCCTGCTTTTGTTCTCAAAACATGTTTGGGTTCTAAGAGAATTTCGCGGTAGGCTTATAGGAATGCCGGGACGGTCGGTCCTCGCTCAAGCCGCTGGGCGCTCCGCCCGTAGCGTCAGACGACTCCTCTCCGCCCCGTCCTCTCCGACACACCGTGCGTAGCTACGGCAGGTTCGCGTCGTCGTGTCGACGCGGCGGCGCCCCCAGCGCGTGCGCTCCAGGTTGAACGCCCCCGGCGGCCCGGGATCGGCCGATGCCGAACGATTCGAGCTGCTGGGAGGCTACGATCGCTCAAGGTGTGAGTCGGGCATGTCCCTCTGCAGGAGGAATATTCAAACATGAAAAATATTATGGGGACGACTTTTCCTTATTTTTTTTGATTCTTTTTGAGTATGCTTTGACTAGTTCCTGTTTTTCGCCCAAAATCCGCCTGTAGGGGGACATGCCCGACCTAACTCAAGGTTGAGCGATCCACGCGGTGTCCGACGCCGAAGTTGTCACGACACGAACTTGCCTTGCAGGGCTTGGTTTGCACATGACGGCGGCGACGATTGCAGTGGCGACGTCGACGACGACGGGAACCAATCATAAGGGTTTTAGGAGGATGGAGGATTGAGGATACTGCTCGGGGATTGAGGATGGATGATTCTGGATGAGGCTCCTTGTCTCACCCGACCGGCTGCTTGCCTGCTCCCTGGGCGCACAGGAGCTCTCCACCACCATGAACCAGGAAGAGAGCGTCGCCAGGGGGTGCGCTTTGCAGGCCCCAGCCAGCTTGCGGCGATGAGGAAGAGCATGGATGATGGTGATGGTGATGGTGATGATGATGGTGATGGTGATGGTGATGGTGATGGTGATGGTGATGATGATGATGATGATGATGATGATGATGATGATGATGATGATGATGATGATGATGATGATTATTATGATGATGGTGATGGTGATGGTGACGGCGACGGTGACGGTGACGGTGACGGTGACGGTGACGGGTGATGGTGATGGTGATGGTGATGGTGATGGTGATGGTGATGGTGGTGGTGATGATGATGATTATTCTACATAGTTTACCTCATGTGTCCATCGCCCCCTCACCCGAGTGCTGCCGCGCCGTTGCAGCATCGTTTGTATCTGTAACCCTTTCCGCTCAAGCTTTTTCCCGGACCAGGCTCCGAGCAGTGCATGGCAGGGCTGCTGCCGGGCGCCCTGGCCGGGCTGGCGCAGGTGGGTGGGCAGGCGAGCCTCCTCTGGCTCTCGCGCTGCCCGTTTGTGCCTGCCTGCCCACCCTGCCCCCAGTGCCCAGCGTGTTCTGGGGCCCCGCCCAACCCGCCCTCGCCGCTGGCTAGCGGCGGGCTTGGGGCGTGGGGGTGGCTGCTCTTCGCGGGGTTCGTCACCGGCCTGGCGCTGGGCACGTGGCTGACGCCGACGCGGGTGGTGGTGCAGACGGAGCCGAAGGATGGTGGAGCTCAGCCGGCGGCTGAGAGCGTGGGCGCTCGTGCTGTACAACGACGCGGCCCCGCCTCGCTTATGGCACCAACGCCGAGTGTTGGGGGTGGTGGAGTCGTCGGAGATTAACGTGCTGCTGTGCACGCCCGACGATGACGTGTACAGCGAGCAGCTGCTGGACCTCGACAACCAGCAGGACGTGACCGCCGTGCTGTTCTCAGACCGCCGCTGGCCTCCTCCAGGCGGCGTCCCTCGGGCAAGGCGGAGTGCTACCGCTTCCGGGCGGACCTGGGGGCGACCGACTTGGCGGCCCGTGAGGCGGAGGCTGTGGCTTCGGCGAACGAGATCTACGTGGCGCAGGAGAGGGCCTGCCGCCCCGCTATGCCGCCCCCAGGAGGTGCCCTGAGGTTGCTGGCGGAGATCTTGGCCGAGGGCGCTGCCGCCCCAGCGGGATCACCGCCGGCGAGGGGGGCCGAGGAGGTGGGGCCCGCCGCGCCGCTGGGTTCAGATGCCCGCATCCTGGACCTGCAAATGATCGAGGTGCCCGAGGGCTCGCCCGCTGCCCGCTGTCGGCGGCCGTGGCGCGATGTGGCGATGATGTTGTCGGTCGTGCAGTTCAGCGACTGGCCGATCCCATGCCCACGTGCCGTGGCCTGGTGTGCGGCCTTCATCAATAGGCGCGGTGGAGGCCCCACCGATCATCATCAGTTCTTCAAGCAGGTGTACGGTATCACGAAGACGGACTGGGGCGTGGACGCTCACGGGGTGATCCTGGGGATGCTGGAGGAGGCGGGCTGCTACGACGGCCCGACGTGACGAACGCGGCGGCCCTCGAGGTGGCGATGCGCCACGCCCAGATCGTGGAGTATGTCTATGCTCGGGGCGCTGCGGGCAGCGGCAAGGGCAAGAGCAAGCAGAGCAAGGGCGGCGGGCTCCAGGATCGAATCGGCCTGGTGGACGAGGCGCCCGTCTTTCTGGGCGCCCACCGCGACACGGGCGAGGCGCAATCGCCCCAGACCTCCTCGACTACGTGGCGAAGGAGGTGGAGAGGGACGCGTCGGTAATGGAGCAGGTGAGGAAGGCGAGGGGGGGCGCCGTCTGCTCGCCTCGCACCGGCAGCCAGGCCGGGCCCCGAAGGGCCAAAAGGAGCAGGGGCGGTGTGGGCGAGCTGGGCGGTGGAGGGCTCCGACCGCCGCCCGGCATCTTTGCTGAGTTTTTCGAGGGCGCGCGCCCGCGGCGATGGCCGCCAGCGCGACATCCTGCCCATCCCTCTTGAGGTCCTCGCCGCGGAGAAGGATGCTAATTCGGTGCCGCTATGTCGTTCAGTGCTTCGGCGAATTCAGCGTCGCGCCCACTTGCAATCCGGGGCGGCGGAAACCATCGCCGCCCTCAACCACCTCTACTGCGGCGTTTCCGAGCCGAGAGAGGATCGCATTCCCCGCCTGACGGCGGCCCAGGCTGAGCGCGCGTCGCGGGCCCGCGAGGCCCGGTCGCGCCTCGGCCCGCCGCCGCCTGACATGGAGCCTTCCGGGGCCTTGGATGAGCCGCGAGGTTCGCGGCGATACGATGGCGAGCCGTCGGTTTCGAGCCCGTTGGCTTGGAGTCGGCAGGGGGCGCGGTGGGCAGATTTCATCGTCGACCGTCTGAGAGAGAAGCTCTTGCCGAGACAGCAAGCGGATATCAAGAAGGTGAAGGCGGGCGTCGGTCGCCCGCATTTGGGCCCTGTGCTTCGCCAGCGGCCGCGCGTCTACGCCGCCTTCCTCCGGCGGGCCGATGCGGCGGGGCTCGTCGAGTGCCGGCGCTCGGCGGGGGCGGAGGCGGGCGCGTTCTCGGCCTGGGAAAAGTCGGGGGCGCAGAGAGCGATTATAGATGCAAGGGTCGCGAACTGCGTGTTCGACGAGGCCGGCTCCGTAGAGCTCGCCACGGGGCAGGCCTTCAACGCGGTGTTAGTTGTTTGGCTTTAGCTTAAAAGGTGGGCTTTCTGGGGCCCCAGGATGCGGGGGCTTCTCCTCTGGGGTTCAAGTTGGGGGTTCAAGCTGGGGGCCGACCTCGGGTGGCCCGAGGTTCGGGGCCCCGGCGGTTTCCGCCAGGGCCCGGAAGATCCTGGGCGCGCGCGACGCCGCCGCGCTTGGCGCCCCGCGGCTGCGGGGCGGCGCTGCTGGGCTGCTTTGCCTGAATGCTGCTGCCCGCGCCCGTAGGGCATGCGCGAGGGGAAAGGCGGCGCCGCGCGGCGCTGGGCACCCCCTGCCGCGCGGCGCTGCTGGCCTCCGCTCTGCAGACTGCAGCGGCGGGCTGGCAGTTCCCCCAGGCGCAGCTGGACTACGGGCCGACGCACTACGACGACGTCGACCTGGGCCCGCGCCTGCGGATGGAGGACCACGGGGGCCCGACGATCAGGGGCGCCGAGGACTCAGCGGAGCCAGGGCCAGGCGGGCCAGGGTCGCCGCCGGCGGGGCTTGCCCTGCCTGGCGCGCCACCCGAGCCGCCGTTTGCTCCGCCAGGGAAGGGCGCCACCCACTCCCATGCCCCGAACGGCACTTCAGACACCTCTTGGATCGGGGGGCGGGGCCTGGGCTGTCTCAGCTGGGAAAACCTTGGGAACCACACCTGGTCCTGGAATGCCGAGGGTTTGGGAGGTTGGGCGCACTCTCTTGAAAACCTCAAGGGCGCCTTCTCGACCAACCAGGACTCAGGCTGGCTGCGCTCCGACGGCGGCTGGGTCCTGTACCTGGCCGACAGCTGCGGCGCGCGCCTGTTCGGCGCGGCCTGGCCCATCGTCGGCTGGACCATCATCGTCCTGAGCTGCACCGGCGTCCTCGCACTGACGGCTCACAGCTTGCGGGCCATCTTCGAGCCGCGGGCGTGGGTCTGCTGGGTCATCGGAGCAGCCGCCGGCCTTTGCCGCGCGCGCTGCCGCTGCTGCGCGCGGAGACCGCCAGGCGAGGCAGAGGTGGATCGCCTCCTGCCGCCGGCGCCGCCGCAGCCCATCACAGTCGTCTGGGCCGGACCTGCGACGGGCCCCAGTACGACGACATCTATCTACCAGAAGACAGTCCGCGCTTGCGGGACCGGCAGGGGGCCGAATGGCCTGCTCGTGAAGCTCGACGGGCACGTGGCGCGGATCGGGCTGGTTCACGATGAGCAGGAGCGCGTCGGCAAGAAGGGGCTCTGGGTCCAGCGCCGCAAGATCAAAGGTGCGAGTAGCCGAGTCCCTCGGCAGAAGCTCGAGCAGGGCAAATGGGTACACCTGTGCCGCCATGGGGATTGCCAGCCCAAGGACAAGAAGGAGCTCCACTGCGTGGAATACGCCGCGCTCGGCTCCGCGGCCATCGTCGACATCGGTGCTCGTGCTCGGCTGACCCCCTGTCGGTTCTGCGTCTTGACGGGGCGCGCCCTTGCCAGCGGAGCTCGCCTGTTCGCCGCGAGTTTGATGTACCTTTTCCTGGCTGTCTTTAGGGCGGGTTTTAGTTGAGGTAGTTGCCCCCCCCGTGGTGATGGTCATGGTGATGGTGATGATGGTGGCTATCGTAATGATAATGGCGATGCGGATCATCGTAACGTTCATGCGAGATGGTGATGGTGATGGTGACGGTGATAGTGACGATGCAATGATGATCATGATGATGGTGATGATGATGCTGCTGATGATGATGGTGGAGCTGATGATGATGCTGATGATCCTTCGACGAACGACAATCGAACTTATCATCATCATCATCATCAAGGCACTTGGGTCAAGGCCATGTCCTCCAGCGCGCCCGCGGCCCCATCGAGCAGCCCTGCGGCCTTGTCGACGAGCCCTGCGGCCCCATCGTCGAGCGCGGCCCCGACGAGCCCTGCGGCCCCCTCGTCCTCGTCGAGGGCCCCAACGTCGAGCGCGGCCCCCTCGTCCTCGTCGAGGGCCTCATCGAGAGCGGACCCGTCGAGCCCTGCGGCCTCGCCCTCGTCGAGGGCCTCATCGAGAGCGGCCCCGTCGAGCCGCGGCTGCAACAGCTCGGGCGCCGACGCTGACGGAGCGTCCGACGCCGACGACTCCGACGGAGTTGCCGACGCCGACGGAGTTGCCGACGCCGACGGAGTTGCCGAGGCCGACGGCTCCAAGAACGGCTCCGACAGCGACCCCACTAGCGGCTCCGACGAGGACCCGGGCTCCAGCGCCGAGTCAGCCGCGGCTGCGAAGGCCGCCCCGAGCAAAGTAGTCGAGAAGGTCGACATTGTTTCCATGACCTTGGAGGAGCACGTCGCCAGTCACAACTACCCAAAGCACGTCACGACGTGGCGCGCTTGCAAGTTTTGGAAAACAAGGAAAAGTGGAGCGCCTCTCTGTCTGCGACGAATCCACTCGCCCTGAAGCCTGAAACTTGGATAGGCTGCGCAGGTGGTAGATATGCCATCTGTTTGTTTTGCTCGGTGTTCAAGGGCCCTCGTTGCCAATCCACCATTGGGCAAGGCACTGGGAGTTTCGGCCGTCGCCACAACCTCGCGCGGCACGCGCAGGGCGAGGAGCACCAGGCAGCAGAGGCGGCGTGGAAAGAGCGGATTCGAGCGGAAGGCGCACAACGGCAGGTTCGAGTGGAAGGCCCCACAACGGCTGCAACAGCTGCAACAGCCGCGGCGCAGGCGCCCGTCGTCGTCCACGCCGCCGACCAGCGCGTTGGCGGCCGCGCAGTGGTCGCCGCCCGTGCACTCATGGAGACGTCCAGTTCCTTCAGAAGTTTCGATGTCTGGCGGGATGCGCTCCTCGGGCAGGACCGCGCAGCTTTGGAGTCTTTTCAGCGGCGCCGAAAGGTGGTGGCCACATTGTCTCAGTACGAGAAGATCGTGACGCAGAGGATTCTCAAAGAGGGTGCTGTTTTTCGTTTGGCTGTGGACGGCCTCGACCGCACGTACCAAGTCGAGATTGGCGCGGTGTTGTGGTCGATCCCAAAGGCCCTGGACTTTCTCCCCACGCGCGGTCTCAAGGCAGGCTGGCTGGAGCAGCTGGGCCCCCGAGGGCCCTGGATTGCGGAGCGGGTGATCGGGATGCGGGAGTTCCCGCGGGCCATGGACGGCGACGGCAAGGCTTCCATGCTGGGGGAGTGCGTCCGTCGCGCGTGCCAGGCGGCGGGCGGGGAACTGGACGTGGACTTGCACAAGCACGTGCGAGGGGAGATGCGGGCATGGTGCAGCGATGGGGCTGATCTATCTGTTCCCCTGCTTGCAACGCGCGCGTTCCCTGGGCTGGCATTCTACGCGTGGGGCGAGTCGCAGTCGGCCCCAGAAGCTCCTGGCCAACTCCATGAGAGAGGACAGCGAGATCACGATAACGGACCAGCTGCTGGTCACGGGTAAGAAGCCGCCGAGCCTGGCCAAGTTCCTGACCAACTCCACCGCGTTCCGCAACAAAGTGGGGGTGCAACAGCTGGCAGACGACATTGCGTTCGTCAAAAACTTCGGCTGGGCCCCCCAGCGCTTCAACAGTCGGGCGAGGCCCTTGGCACGGGAGAGCCAGCGTTGGAACGTTATCTTCAATGCGCTCGGAGAGGAGTCCCAGGGGAGTGACCAATATCGGCGCATTCTCGCCCGATCTTTCCTGGAAGGGTTCGGGGGCGAGAACAGTTCGCGCCTGCTCCTGGGGGCGTTGCTGGCGGACTTGCGCGCGGAGCACTACTCCTGGGTCGCTACCGGAGACGAGAGCAACCCCGACGCTGCAATCGTTCAAGCTAGGGCCAACGATTTCATTTCAAGGCTGGACACGCTGTTCGTCCAGGGGACGGTTGTGGGCATGCTCTCCACTTTCACGGGCGAGACCCTGGAGTTTTTGCGGCGCGCGTCCCGCTACCCGTGCGGCAACGGCGTCCAGAAGGTGGGCCTCGGCGATTGGCGCGCGGAGGGCCCAGCCCGCGATGCCATCAAGGCGGCTCTTCGACGGGTGCAGAAGATCGCTGCCAACGTGACGGAGAACATGAAGCTGCATCGGCCAGAGCACTCATGGTGGCACGCATTTACTGCGTTTCGACTGCCTTCTCCCTTGTCTGCGACAGACGCGGGCGCAACGGAGCACGCGACAGAACCTTCCCGAGCAGCGGGCAGTCCCCCAGCTGCGGCAAATTTTGAGGCGCGCCGAGGAGCATCACCGAGACGGGAGCACCACGCGGCAGGCCTGGGGCCGCGCTGCTGCGCAGTGGCCTGAGCTCGCCATCGGCCGTAGTCTCGTGGAGCTCTTCCCGGTTTGGAAAACGAGCACGGGCAACGTGGGGCGGCGATTCCGCCATTTCTCTGAGGTGCATTGCCCCGAGAGGGCTCGAATCTTGGACGTTACCGTTGAGGAGTGCACGCTCGTGGACGAAGCGCCCCCCAGTAAGTTGTTGCGCGCGCAGCTGGACCAACAGGAGCGGGGCGAGAGCTCTGCCAGCACGCGCTGGCACAGACAAGTGCTCAAGTTGCATGAGCGCCTCCAGGGGAAGATCGCAACGACGTTGAGGAGGGCCGAGAGGCGCGACAAGGGAACCACCAGAGAGCCTCGGCCAGGGCGTCGGACAGAGGTAGGCTTCGGCCGCAAGAGAGCAGCTGCCGTCGACGCCATGGCGGCCGCTTCCCCGAGCAAGCGCGCTCTCCTTCTCGCGGGGGCCGGCCCCGATCTCGCTGCGGTGGCGCAGGAAGCGGCCCAGGCGAGCGCGGCAGATCCAGTCCGCCCAGCTGCAACAGTCGTGGCCGCCGTTGCCAAGCGGGAAGCCAAGGTGCGAGAGCGCAATCTCGCAGGGGCGAAGGCCGCCGCCAAGGCCAGGAGTGCGCGGGGGAAGAATGTCTTGCGCAGTCCAGGGCCAGGACCTGTGGGCCGCGACGCCTACATGGCCCCCGCGCGCCCCCCTGGCCTCATGCTGGTTCGCAGGGGAGAGACGGCAGCGCATCGCAAGGCGCAGCGCCTGCACTTCCAGCTGGTTTACGACCCCGTGGACTTCCTGAGACGCCTGGCCAAGCAGGACAGCCACGCAGCGCGGAGGAAGGGGAACGTTGTGTTGGCTGCCGCGTCCGACACAGACTTCGGCATCGCCGCTCAGATTGCAGCGGCGTTCACGGGAGCTTTCTACACGACGCCCACTGATTTTGCACAGCGGGACTCTCCGGAAGGCATCCAGTACACAGAAGCTTCGGAGCTCCAACACAAGCTACCATGTCGCTGTAACAGCGGCTCTCGAAGCAGACCTCCCTACACTCCCCCACATATTGCGAGCCCTTTTTCCGAGGCGCCGAGCGGGTGCGTGATCTACTACCTGGACCCCAAGAAGCTCTGCAGTTTCTTCAAGAAGCATGCCAAAGACATGCCCCGACTGGTGCAGCGGGCTTGCGTGTTGTGCCGCTCAGGAGAAGAGACGGGGGCCAAGAAGTCCTGCAAACAGATCTACAACAGTCCGAAGAATTGGATTCTGCGCTTCGACGCGTCCGTTGCAGCACGGTGCCCTGGCAGTAGTTAGGAAGGCTAAGCGAGCGTAGGGAGGTCCAGGAAAAAAGATCGTATCCGTCTCATAGTCCGTCGTAAGGAGGTTCAGGAGGGGAAAAAAACGCCTCCGTCTCATAGTTCAGCAACATTTATGATGCCAACCTCGCTGGCCGCCTCACGAGACGCGACAAGAGAGGCTAGAGGCTGCGCCGCCCTCACGAGGCGCAACAAGACGATTGCTCCAAACTGATTCGGCACTGCGCACCAAAGCGGCCACTTGAGCCAAAGTGGCCTCTTGCCCGCGCCCCCCGCGCCCATCCCTCCCCGTGCCCCCCGCGCCCCTAAGGGGCGCCGCTGCCGTGGGCGGCGCTGCCCGCCGCTGGGGACCTCAAGGTCGCCAGTTGCCAGGGGCGGAGGCGGGGGGATTGGGGTTCAGATCGTCGGAGAGGCGAGCAGGGCAAGCCAGGTGTGGGCATCGGGGTCGTCTTTCATTGCGCTTGCCCCAGCTTCGGGCGCGCCGCGCAGTCCACGGTCTTCTCAACGAAACCGTGGCAGCTATCCCCGCCGACGGCTGCAACGGCGCAACGCAATCTCCCCCTCTGGCCACAGTTGCGGCAGCTGCAACAGCTCCCCGCCGACAGCGCAACAGCTGCAACAGCTCCCCGCCCACAGAGAAACCTGTCGAGCGATCCCGAGTGAAACCTTTCGAACGATCCCGAGCGAAACCTTTTGAGCGACCTCCCTCTCTCTCGCTCGTCTCCGCAGCTGTCTGCTCGACCGCCAGGCCTGCGCGCCCGGCCCCCAGGCTGCCGCGCCCCCTCTTCGGCTGCAACAGCGCAGCAGATGGGCAGCCGCGGCAAGGGCGGCGCGGGCAAGGGCCAGGGGCGCAAGGGCAAGGGCAAGGGCGGCCAGGAATACTGGCCTCGCGAGGTCAGATCAGCCAGATGCAGGGTAGCTGTGGCACTCCCCGCCCCTCTCGCCACATATATACATATATATATATATACAAGGAGGAGGCGGAGGAGTGACGCAACAACCGGCCCAGAATGGGTGACCGCCGCCTCCCGCTGGCGCCGAACATGGGTGCCGGCTGTCTTTTAGGAGGCCGCTCAGCGCGCCTGGATGGCCCCGTCCAGGGGCAGCGGTTCGGGGGGGAGGAGATGGGGGATTGATGTAAATGTAAGCTTCTATATGACTTGGGCCAGGAAGCGCAGGGGGTCCGTTCGCAGAAGCAGGAGGCGTGTCTGGGGTGTGCCGCATTTGAGCTTTAACATAGCATGATATAGCTCAAGTTGAGATCTAAGAGAGCATGTTAGATCACAACGTGTGATCCAACGTAGCATGTTAGATCACATGTGCGATATAACATAGCATATTAGATCACAAAGTGTTATCGAACATATCATGTTCGATCACAATTTGTGGTCTAACATAACATGTTATATTATATATGTGATCTAACATAGCAAGTTAGAGTCGAAATGGAGAGACAGCGTAGCATGTTAGAGTAGACATGGAGATCTAACCTTGTGTGTTAGATCAGAAAGTGAGCTCGGACATGGCATGTCATAGCATGTTAGATATACCTTTGAGCTCTAACGTAGCATGTTCGGGCCCCCATATCATGGCACTCTGGGGCACTGTTGCACCGCAGCCCCACCCTCAGATTTGGCTAGCCTCCTAGCCTTCAGGTCGGCAACTACGAGTTCCTGGAGAACTACCGCAAGGGCTTGCGCGAGCAATTCGAGCGAAACAGGATCCTGCGGGGATATGCAGCAGAGGTTGGCGACAGAGAAGCAGTTCTGGAATGTGAGCGCCGTGCGCGCTGGATCGCTTACAAGATGCGCAGTTTGAACGAACACGGCCAGAAGATCAGGGACAGGGAAGGAGCCCGGGAAAATCAGTCGGGGCCTTACGGAGGCCTTGATGGCGCAGCAGCGCGGCAGATGAGCGAGGAGGAGCGCACGTGGAACGCCCAAGTGATAATGCACGAGGCGGCCCATCCCCCGCCTCCGCCAAATATCACAGTCCAGAGGCCTCGGCAACATCAACAAGCGCCAGCTCCACCGCCGACGGCGCCAGCTCCGTGGCCCCACCGCCGAGCTCAACCTATGGCTGCAACAACTGGGCCCTCAGGCAACCCGAACTCCATGGTGCCCGACGACGCCGAGGAGCCCCGCGACGCGGAGCCCGAGGGGGGGCGCTCCTCCAGCCGCGCTCGTCGGACCTCGTCCGAGCCGCGCTGGGGCGAGCCGCGCTCGGAGCCGACCTCGCCCGAGCCGCGCTCCTCCAGCGCCACAGGAGGAGGCGCACGAGGAGGGCCCGATGGATGAGGGCGACGGCGCTATCCCTGAGGAGGAGGACGAGTTTGCCGAGGAGGACGGCGTGGCATCCAGTCGCTCGGGCCCGCCATCAGACTGGGGCTGCGGCGATATCCAGCACTGCGCCTACCAGTGCGAGGAGATGCGCCAGCAGGCGGGCGGGGGACGTGATCCTCAGCTCGCCCAGGGGGAAATGCGCGAGCAGGCGGAGGCGCTGGGGAGAGCCTGCCGAGAGTCGATGGCGCGGACGCAGGCGTGGGCAGCGTCGGCTGGGGCATCGTCGGCTGCAACAGCTCCCGTGGACGTGCTGCGTGATGAGCCTGCGCTCTTGATGCCTGGAGCGGCCTCTGGTGCTCCTGTCACGCCACCTATTTCAGGATCACCGTCGGCTCCGCCATCTGCAGATCATCGGGATTGGCAGGCATACGCACCGTGGCGGGAGAAGAAGAGGGGCCAGCAGGACTTAGTCCCTGAGGATTACGGCCTCCCCAGGACGAAGCCGAAGACGCCTGGGCCGCCTGACCAATTGCGTGCTCCAGGCCAGGGGCCATCGCCTGGGCCATCAGCGAAACTGAGGCCCCCGTCGATGGGGCCAACGCTGGGTCCAGCCACGGCGGCCCCAGCACCGAAAGCGAGGCCCGTGAGCCGACCGCCACTGGCTCCACCCATGGCGGCGCCCCATCGGGGCCCTTGCGTGATCGCACCAGCGCCAGCGCCGCAGCGCCTTCCCCATCACGTCCCGCCGCCGGAGGCGCCGCCGCCGCCGCCGCGGGGCCCCCGCGGGGCACCGCCGCCGCGAGCGCAGGTTCGGGCAGAGATGGGCGTGCATAGCTTGGGCTTCGCCGACCAGGAAGAGCGAGATCGGCAGGAACACGTGCAGGCTGAGCGGAGTCGCAAAATTGGTGCATATCGGCGGAGCACGACTGTCTCGACTGCGAAGGCAGGTTAGCTTGAGGCGGAGGGGGCTGCACGACGCCAGTGCGACGAGGACTTGGCGGGCCGGGATTAGATGGCGGCGGCCCGCAGCACTCTTAAGTGGCAGTCAGCTGCAACAGCCCTCCAAGACGTACCAGCGTACTTGCGTGGGAAGGGCCCCGCGAAATACAAGCGGATCGCCGTGATGCCTGCAGCGCAGGCCGCCCAGCTGCCCCCGAAACCGAATCGGATCCCACCCTTGGCGTTGTCAAGCCCGCATGAGGCGGCGCAGGCGTTGCACGCGGACTGGGCGAGAGCACCGAACTCGTACAATGACCCCGACGCGCGGGAGAAGGAGATGAGGCTTCGGGACAAGAGGAACGGGATGATAATGGAGCGCCTCGGGGCGGGCGCTCCCGTCTTCTACTCGAGCTCGGGGAACAGCATGTGGCCTCTGGTGCAGTCGGGCGACCACTGCCTCTTCCACCCGATCCAGGCGATAACAGCGATGGACGGGTCCCCCCACATCATCGAGAAGGACGAGTCCCCCATTGCCGTCGGGGACGTCGTGTTCTGCCGCGTCCAGCCGACTCACCAGTACTACGCCCACTTTGTGCGCCACGCAGAGTGGGACAGCTGCCGCCAGGAGAACAAGTACATACAAGTACTGGATCGGCGGCCTCCAAGTGCGCCACAACTGGAGGCCGTGCAACGGCCACTGCTTTCGTCGTGACATCTTCGGCATCCTCATCAATGTATACGTCAACATAGGCGGGCGATGCCACAGGAGGCCCCGCCCGCAGCCTCTGTACAAGAAGGTCGCGCCCCTGGTTGCGCAGGACGAGTGGAGCAACGCGGCCGAGAGGATGTGCGAGGCGGAGTCAGACGCAGACATGGAGCCGCCCGTGCCCGTCCACGAGGATGATACTGAGACTGCTGCCGCATTGGCGGAGTTTCGCAGTGTCACAGGGCCACCGGGCCGCTTCCGCAAAGCTTGGACCGCTGTAATTTCGGGCGAGCCCCGCGGACAGCTTGACCAGGCATTGGCTGCAACAGCGACCCCACTCTTTAAGTGTTCAGCCGCCAAGGCCAGCAGGCTGGTGCAGTACAGACGTCGCCAGCGAGGCCAGCGTGCTAATCTGCTGCCCACTGCGGCACTTTCGTATTCCACGGCACCCCGCAGGGGATTTGCTTGGAATGAATGCACTTCGCTGGCCGCGCGCCAGCGCGTTTCGGTCCAAAGCGTGCTCTGCGCGCCTTCAATTTTATCTTGCATTGACAAGATTGCGCGCCCCGGCGTCACAACAATCGTCTGCAGGCTGTGCTGCTCTCGCAGGAACTCAGGCCACGCTCATCTCGTGGATTATTGCTTCGCGTGCTCTCCAGCTCCCCTCCCCCTTCCTTCCTGGATGCAAGCTCCCCCATTCCCTATCCTTCTTGCTCCTGCATCCATTTGCCTCCTGGCTGAAACGGCTGCTCATGGCCCTGGCGTTCATCCCCCCCTGTCTTTGCATCCCCTTCCTCCGCCTGCCCCTGCCCCTGATCACCCTCATCCTGCTCCTCCTCCGCCCTCTGTCGGAAGGGCAAGCTGGCGTACGACGGCCGTCGCCAGCCAGGGTTCCATCTCTCAATGCCACTTCCTGCTACTGGTGATCATAGCAATGTCTTTGCGGACCCACGCCCGTTCGGCCTGTTCCCCCCCGCTCAGCTCGTCAGTCAGGGGGGAGCTCCTCATTCGCGCCCGCGTTGGTGGCGGCGCCGTCCGAGGGCTCCGAATCCTACTCAGATTGGGGCAAAATCTGGTCTGACACTTTGAAGTCTTTCGGTCGCGCGTTATCGCTGCCTGAACATCGCCAGTCAGTTTCCCGCATCTTCCTAAGCGCGTCCAGGACAGGTGCCGCGATAAAGGTGCCAAGGGGCTATGATCACCTCGAGCATTTCCTGGATGCTGGCGGCAGCATTCCTGAAGCATGCTGATCTCATTGGTAAGCATGCAGATCCGTTGGCTGCAACAGCTACAAGAAGTTCCCCCTTGGCTGCGACAGGGGCAATAACTCCCCCCTTCAGGCCCCGCATCGTTCCCCCGCTCGTTGCCCCACAGGCCCCGTCGTTGCCGCGGCTCGCTGTCCCCGCCGCATGGCTGCCTCCCGCGGCTGCCTGCGCGCAAGTCAGTGCTGGTGGGGCGGGGGAAGCTCGTCGAGGCAGCTTGATCGCTCGGGGTGCAGTGCCAGGGCCCACCGCGAGCGTGGATGCGGTCTGGGCTGACCGCGACAGACATGCGCCCACCAGCGCTGCCATCGATGCCCCTGCTCTTCCCCGCCTGCCCTGCTCTTTCCCCACCCCCCCGCCGCAGGTCCCCGGCGGCGGGCGGCGCCGCCGCAGGCGTACTGCAGGAGAGGGAGAGCGACAAACAGAGGGAGAGTGGCAAAGAGAGAGAGAGAGAGAGAGAGAGAGAGAGAGAGAGAGAGAGAGAGAGAGAAAGAGAGAAAGAAAGAGAGAGAGAGAGAGAGAGAGAGAGAGAGAGAAAAAGAGAGAGAGAGAGAGAGAGAAAGAGAGAGAGAGAGAGGGAAGGAGAGACCCACATCACAAAGTGTGATCTAACATGGCATGTTAGATCCCATATGTGATCTAACATAGCATGTTAGACCGGCAGATCAGCTCATGCGCAGCTTTAGGCGGTTTCGGTGTCTTGCCGCCTTGTCTTATTTTTCCCCTGTCGCCCGCGGCTTTCTGCCGCTCTCGCTCTGCCCTGATATCCGCCGCATCATCAGGCACGCTGGCGGCGAACTCGCTGCACGGAACTGCGGTAGAAACTGGGGAATCATGCCCTTGCCGCCTGCGCAGTTTGAAGAGCTCCTGGGGAGGACGCCGAGGTAAATGCCTTTCCTGGCAGAAATTGAACTCTAACAGAGCATGCTAGGGCACAAGTTCTGTTCTAACATAGCATGTTCGGGCAAAACTGTTGCTACAACTTAGCCCGGCTCAATTTCAGCTCTAACATAGCATGTTCGAGCACAAGTTGAAGTCTAACATAGCATGTTAGAGCACGACTCGTGATCTAACATAGCAAGTTAGATCACACATTGCGATCTAACAGACCATGTTAGATCACAACTTGTGATCGAACATGGCAGGTTAGAGCACGGTAGATCAGTACTTGAGCTCCAACATAGCATACTAGGGCACATATTTGGTTGTAGAGCACAATTTGTGCTCTAACATGCGATGTTATATCACAAGTTGGTATCTAACATGCCATGTGAGATCACAAGTTGGGATCTAACATGGCATGTTAGATCGCAAGTTGTGATCTAACATGCTATGTTAGATCACAAACTGCGATCGAACATGCTATGTTAGTTCACACGTTGTGATCTAACATACTATGTTAGATCGCAACTTGTGATCTAACATGCTATGTTAGGTCCCACGTGTGATCTAACATAGTATGTTAGATCACAAGCTGCGATTTAACATGGTATGTTAGAGCACATGCTGCGATCTAACATGCTATGTTATATCAGAAATTGTGGACTAACGTGCTATGGTAGATCAGAAACTGAGCTCTAACATAGCATATTTAGCTGTAGAGCACAATTTGTGCTCTAATATGCCATGTTCTATGCAATCTAACATGCTATGTTAGATCACAGTCTGTGATTCAACATGCTATGTTAGGATCACAGTTGGTGATCTAACATGTCATGTTAGATCGCAAGTTGTGATCTATCATGTCATGTTAGATCCCAAGTTCATGCCATGTTAGATCACAACGTGCGATCTAACATGCCATGTTAGATCCCATTCGTAGTCTAACATAGCATGTTAGACCACAAGTTGTGATCTAACATGGTATGTTAGATCACAACTTGTGATCTAACATGCGATGTTAAATCACAAGTTGTGATCTAACATGCTATGTTAGATCAGAAATGGAGCTCTAATATAGCATGAAAGCTCAAATTGATGTTCGGAGGGCCCGCCCCCGCCGCCCCCAAGGGCGCGCGGCGCGCGGAGCGCGCGCAAAAATTGTCGCGCGCTACGCCCCCTCCCCCCCTCCCCCCCCCCACCCACTCCAAAGCGCCTTTCATCGCCGAAAATCGATTTTCGCAGTGCTAAGGGCCCCCCCCCTCCCTCCTAAAGCGCCCTTAACTGGCGAACATCGATTTCCCGCTGGCGAAAGCCCCCCCCCCCCCTTCCCCCAAAGCGCTTTCAACCGCCGAAACATGATTTTCGCTGGCCAAGCGCCCCCGCTCCCCCCAAAAAAAAGCGCCCTTGACCACCGAAAATCGATGTTCGCAGCGCTGAAGGGCCCCCCCCCCAACAAACAAAAATCAACCCTTAACCGCCGGAAATCGATTTTCGCCGTGCTAAGAGCTTCCCCCCTCCCCTCCCCGAAAGCGCCCTAAATCGCCGAAAATCGATTTCCGCTGGTTAAGACCCCCCCCCAAAATGGGGGGGTCTTAACCAATCCGAGATCGATTTCGGAGTGGTTAAGACCCCCTTTTTCGCCGGTTAAGCCCCCCCAAAAAAGAAGAAGAAGAAGCGCCACACGGTATGTTCGATCACAACTTGTGCTCTAGCATGCCATGTTAGAGCAGAAATTGTGCTCTACAGCCAAATTTGTGATCTAACACGCTATGTTAGATCGCAACTTGGGATCTAACATAGCATGTTCGATCCGAAATTGTGATCTAACATCGCGTGTCAGATCACAGCTGTGATCTAACATGATATGTTAGATCAGAATATGTGCTCTATCATGCCATGTTAGAGCAGAAATTGTGCTCTAACATGCCAGCAGAAACTGTCCCTACAGCCAACTTTGTGATCTAATATGCGATGTTAGATCACAATTTATGTTCTAACAGAGCATGTTCGATCACAAAGTATGATCTACAATGCCATGTTATATCACAAATAGTGATCGAACATAGCATGTTAGATCACAGCTTGTGATGTAACATCGCATGTTTGATCGCAAGTTGTGATCTAACATGGTATGTTAGATCACAATGTGTGTGATCTTACATAGCATGTTTGATCACAAGTGTGATCTAACGTGTCATGTTAGGTTACAACTTGGGACCTAGCTTGCTATGTTTGATTACACATGGGATCTAACATAGCATTCTCGATCGCACGTTGTGATCAAACATGGTAGGTTAGATCAGACTGTGCGCTCTAACTTGCCATGGTAGGGCATGAATTGCGCTCTAGAGCCAAATTTGCGCTTTATCATGCCATGTTAGAGCACAGCTTCAGATCTAACATAGAATGTTCGATCGCAACTTGTGGTCTGCATGCCCCATCCTACGCTCCTTCAACCCCCAGCACAGCCCCTAAGCACAACCCCCCAGCACAACCCCCACGCAGCCTCACAACCCCTGGCACTGCCAACAGCACAACCTCCAGCACAAACCTCCAAGGACAAGCCCCCAGCACAACCCTTCGCGCAGCCTCACAACCCCTAGCACTACCTCTCAGCACAAACCCCCAGCACAACCCCCAAGCACACCCCCCCAGCACAACCCCCCCACGCAGCCTCACAACCCCTAGCACTACCTCCCAGCACAACCCCCTACGGCCAAATATGCGTTCTAACATCCGACGTTAGATCACATCTTCTGGTCTAACATTGCATGTTACACAAATTGTGCTCCAACATACCATGTTAGATCACAACTCGTGATCTAACATGCTATGTTAGATCACAAATGGGATCTAACATGCCACGTTAGATCGCACGCTGTGATCTAACATGGTATGTTAGGTCAGAAGTTGTGTTCTAACTTGCCATGTTGAAGCAGAAATTGCGCTCTAGAGCCAAATCTGGGCTCTAACATACCATGTTAGAGCACAATTTCTGAATTAACATAGCATGCTAGATCACACCTTGTGATCAAACATACCATGTTAGATCACAACTTGTGGTCCGCATGCCCCATCCTACTCTCCTTCGACCGCCGAGATGGCTCCCAGGTAGCGCCACGAAACCGCCCTCTTCGCCACGCACACACAGACTGATATTCACGATGTCTGGCTCTGGTGCAGAGTCCAATACGCTGTCGGCGTGGATGCGGGGGGATTGCGCAAAACTGCAACTGCTCCCGCGCCTGCTCCCGCCCGCAACAGCCCCCAGTTGCGTCACCAACATCAACAACATCACCAGCCGCAGCCATTTGGGCACGCATAGATTGCAGCACTGACGATCGAAGCACACATAGATTCGCAATCTTGCAGGAAGGTCTGATGTCGTTCACCAGTTATGATGCGCAGGCGGACTGCGCCCCGCAACTGCAGTTTCCGCTCTTCCATCCCGCGCCATCAGGTTTGGAACTGCACGCGCCGTTTCCGCCGAAGCCGTTAATGACGGACGCCCCGCCGAGCGCCCCGCCGTTGTTTCCGCCGCGCGCCCCGCCGAGCTTCACCTGCAGCTCGCCGAGCATGGAGTTCTCCAGCGATGAGGAGCTCGATCTACTCGAGCCAGCGCTGAAGAAGCACAAGGCGGGGAAGCCCAACGCGCCCAAGCGCGTGCAGCTCCACGCATTCAAGACCGTCTTCAATCTGATGTACACAGAGTGGCCAGGGAGCAAGCCGTGGAGGCTGGTGCCGATAAGGCAACGCGCCGACGAGGGCGGCATCTTGCACCCGTCGTACTGGGCCAAGCTTGCGCACCACAAGAAGATGAAGACACGCTCCTTCAGGCGCTACGTGGAGCAGGGGTGCAACTGCCAGAAGGACAATGAGGGGAAGGACGCTGTGTGCTTCTATTGCAGCCGCGTGCGCTCGCATGTTACGCTGAAGAACCACCAGCGGGACGAGGATGATATCGGGATGGAGCTCGACATCACTTTATGCAGTGCCTTGTGTGGCGCTTTGGATTTGCGGGGCATGCCTCCAGCTGCACCGATGCATGCGCGAAAAGTATTCAAGCCATTCTTTTCGCAGGGGCACTGAACGAATGTGCCGGGACTGCATGGCACGCGTTTTTTTTTCTTTATATATATATATATATAAATGTATATATACACATATAACACAGCATCGCTGCAACAGCGATAGAGAGCCCTTGCGCAGCTGCACCAGCATCATCGCATCGCTGCAACAGCTGCACAGCTGCAGAGCAACGCCTAGCCAGAGATCATCAGGCACGGACGTCGACATATCGATGTATCCTGTAAGTCGGTGCGCAGCGTGAGACTGCCCATTAGACCACCACGGCTTCAACGCTGCCCCCGCGATCCCTACGCGCAGTCGTCGCGCGCGCAAGTGACTTGGGCCGAATGGCTTGAGCCTCGTCAGGATTTGTTGTTGCATTATTGCCGCATTCTTGCGGGTTCCCATGGGGGGGGGCGACAAATTCAAAAGTCATGCCCGCACTCGTTTGCAACATTAGATTTGCACCGCGCGCTTTGTCCCAAGTATCCGCAGCGGGGAGGGGCAAGACTACGGGGGGTATGCTGCGAGGAACGATGGTGGTCCCGAGACCAGCAGCTGGTCCGTCATCGCCATCTCGTTGTCCTGCTTCATGGAGTTGGCCAGGAGCTTCTGGGCCGAAGGTGGTGTCTAAGATGGTGGTCCCGCGCTGGAACCAGGTGTTCTTACGTGCCCTGGCCACCCCGAGGGAGATCTAACATGGCGGCCCCGCGCTGGAACCCTGAGTATTCACGCGTCGAGGCCGCCCAGAAGCAGGCGCGAAGTGGTCTCAAGATACCAATGTGCCGCCTCGTCCGCCCCGCTTCCTCCTCGCTCGCCCCCCCTCCTTTCCCGCGGCACTCTCGGCCAGGGCCAGACTTGCAACAGGCGCGCTAGCTGTGGCAAGCGGCCAGCAGCTGCGACAGTCCGTCAGCGCGCGATGCAGTCGTCCGAGCAGCCGTTCAAGGAGTTCTGGGCCAAAACGATCTGGCCCGCCATCCAGACCGATTACGAGAGGCTCGCGAAAACCACTCCGAAGCGCATCGCCGAGAGAGTGGAGAAGGAGAGGGCGGAAAATAACAAGAAGGACAAGGATGACAAGGAGAAGCCCGAGGGGAAGACTGATAGGAGGAAGGAGAAGGATCCAGTTCAGGAGAAGCTCGCAAGGACCATCGAGGAGGCGAAGGAGAAGGGCGAGCGCAGGAATGCCTACATGAACTTGGCGTGGACAGGGCCGATCGATAACACTATGCTTCAGGATGCGATATCGCTGGGCAAGGTGGAGAACGCGGCTGCGGATATGTTTCTGAAGAACCTGCCGACGAACGCGGCGGCTGAACCAGCGGCCGAGCCTGGGGGGGCGGCCGGCGACGTCGATGGCCCCCCGCAGAGTAAGCCGCAGCGGCGGGCCGTGGAGACCCTAAGCGCGAGCGGTCGGCTGCCTTGGAACAGCCCGAAACAGGTTGAGCAAGGTTTCGAGATCGCAATCATGGTCTCCGGCGCGAACCAGTTTATGGCGCCCGAGCTCGGCAAGTTCAAGCGATTGGCCATGGGCGTCGCGGTGAATGCAGCGCGGATGGCCTTGTATTGGGCGAAAGAAGAAGGCTCAATGGAGGCTGTGACAGCGCTCGAAGTTCTGATTCTTGACTGGCCCTTCGACCTCATCCACATCGAGGGGGGCGCGGCCGAGGAGATCGAGGAAAACAAGTTCAAGTGGGCAGTGAACGCGTCGGCCCACACCGAGCGCCTGCGCGACTTCTTCGGGCTGGAGAACTCGAACCTCCTCCGCGTCGCGGCCAAGGCGGCGGACATCGTCCGGGCCCATGCGACGGGGGGCGGACAGCCAGCGCCAGAGAAGGTTCACGAGTGGCTGGTGAATAACGTGACGTGGGGCGCCCACCACTGTCCTGACGTGGGCACAGCGCAGAGGCACATGCTGAATTGGGCTGCCCTCGCGAAGCGCCCGGCAGCAATTGCGCTCATGGAGACAGCCGTGACCCGCTGGGGGCGAGACAATCTGCTGGATTGGCCAACGAAGCTTGGGGCGATCGTTACAAAAACCGACCACTTCTCGCTGGGTTACGTCGTCGAAGCCTTGTTCGCGAGGATGTGGCGGACGAACAAGAAGGGCCCGTGCGCCAGCGGGTGTGCTCTGAATGACGTAATCAACGAGATCCTCTGGGGGAGGGCCTACGTGTCGGCCTTTCTGCGGCAGTACCCAGACCTGTTCAAATCTGGCACCAGCTGCAACAGGGAAGGGGGCCAGAGCACGCAGGAGTGTCTCTCCAGGGCCAAAGTTGTTCGCACGGCCAGGTCCTACCTCGACAGCCCGCTGCAGTTTTTCCTGCAGACCGAAGGCCCTGACAAGGACCCGACCTGGATCCAGTCCCTGCTGAGCGAGGCGCTGCGGCTGACGATGAGGCACTTCCTCGACTTAGGCCAGGGCTTCTACAAGTCGGAGATCGCAGGCGCTCTCTCGCAACCGAGGAGCGAGCGGTGCAGCTTGGAGAATTTCCACAAGGGCCAGCGAGTGGTGAAGCGTTTCTTCGAGCCCTTCCAGATCGCACACGACAGCCTCTTGGGAGTCTCCAAGCCAGTTCCGGAGGAGAGAAAAGCCGAGGACGAGGCGGCAGCGGGCGGCGCCAAAGGGATCGGGAAGGAGGTGGCTTCCGAGGAGAAGAAGAAAGTCGAGGTCTCTCCGGGCGATGCGACTTCCTTCAGGAAGAAGTGCGAGGAAGCGTGCGCGGCGGAGCTCGAGGGGCGGGTGGTCATGCTCGTTGCGGAGGGTACAGATGTGGAAATCTACGAAAACGTCACGCAGACTCGTTTTTTACCAGAACCTCACGGACGCTGCAACAGTGATTGATGGGTTTCTACGACGTCAAGAATGCGAGGTCGCGCAACGTCTTCGAGGGGCAAGGGGGCTCACCCACCGAGAGCCTGCGCTGGAGGAGGCAGACTTTGAACGCTACCTCAAGTCCCTATCTCCGCCCATGGTCCATGGACGGGACGCGTTGTGGGTGCTCACGGGCCGCGCGCAGTCAAACCTCCCCAAGATCAAGAAGATCCTTAGTAAGAACGGCTACAACTTCTTGCTATTCCACCTTTGCTACAACCTCAAGCAGATGCAGCAGTGCTGGCATTTCAGGAGGGAGGGAGGCGTCGCGAATTCCCGCAGCCACGAGGTGATGTTGCTCGCCTACAAAGGTAAGATCCCGAAGCACCTCCCCAAGGTCAGGGAGCACGTGGACGGAGGAAGCACCGTCTGGTGCGAAGTGGTGAAGAACGTGCCCGTCCCCCCCCAGAAGATCCACGCCCTCGTGTCCAAACAGGTCCGTCAGACGAGCTTGCAGTCGATGGTCGGCACGTGCATCGCCGAGGTGGAGGCCCAGGAGCGCCAGAAAGACGGACTGCTGGAACCCCCGCCGAACGACGACGAGGATGCCCCTGATGCTGCAGCAGCGGATGCTGCAACAGCTGGGACGCCCGAGAAGCAACTCGTGAACGCGGCCGTGACGAAGCGGAAGCTCCACCGCCAGCTCACGGGCACTGAGGTGCCGCGGTTCCCCCACGACAACGCCGCCGAGTTCTTCATGGAGCTGCGTCACGAGGCGGGGAGGCCCCGGCTGGTGCACTTCGGGGCGCCTGCGGGCGGAGCGGGCATGCACGGTTGCATCGAGAAGGGCGCCAGCGTCATTGCGTTGTGCTACGACGATCACCATCGAGCGAATTTGATGCCGTTTCTCACGGAGCGTGCTGTCGAGGCCATGCTCAGCAGCAGTACAATGGTCTTCATTAACGAGGCCCTGCTGCAGCGCTCTGCGCAGTTGCGCTCGACGAAGAAGGACGCGTCGAAGGAGGAACAGAGGGAGGAGAAGAAGGAAGACAAGAAGGCACAGAAGGAACCGCTTGAGGATAATAAGAAGGGTAAGAAGGCGGCGGGGAAGAAGAAGAAGCCGAAGAAGAAGGCCGAGAGCGCCTCGTCCTCGCCCACGGACTCCGACTCCACCTCCGACGACGACGCGCCGAAGAAGGAGAAGCCCGAGACGGAGAAGGACTGAGTGCGTGCTGAGGCAGCGCCCAACAGCTCTCACGAAGAGCTCAGGCAGGAGCCGAGCCCCGCCTCTGCCGCCCGATCGGACACCCCGAACCCTCGGCCCCAAGAAGACCACAGGAGATCCCACAAGGCTGACACGAGGCTCCCAAGAGCGAACGGTGACGTAAACAAGCAGAGAGCGGTGACGTAACAAGTTCCTGGCGCCAAGGCCCAGCCAAGGCTCAGGAACGGGCCTCGTATCCACGCGTTGAAGTCATGATCTGCGACCACCCGGTGTAGATCGTCTTCCTCAGGGACGGAAGCTAGCTTCTGCGTGAAATCTGCCGCGGCTACCCTGCAGTGAGGGTGCAATTTCATCTTGTCCGCTGAGCCGGACATGACGCGGATGTCCTGAACGCCGATGTTCAGACTGTCAGCAATGCTGTCCAAATTGAAAACCATTGGAATATGCCTGCTGTTGGGGTACATCTGCCGCTGGTGTCCACTTGGCAATTTCCCTCGTCGAATAATCGGAAAACCTGGTGGCGAGAAACGCCAGGGCTGTTGCTCACCACGACCCGCCAAGGCCCTTGCATCCTCACGCCGCAGTCCCCGGCTAGGGTCGAGCCAGGAGGGGATGCCGGAGGGCAGGCTCGGGCGAGGGTGAGGGGGTCGGTGATTCAGCAACCCGATGGGCGGGCGCAGGGGGGGGGGACGGCGGAAGCGACCGCAGCAGTTTTTCTTCAGGGCCGCTGCAACAGCCATCGTAGCACTTCGGGGCGTCTGCCCTGACAGCGCCTCGGTGGCGGTGCAGCCAACGAACAGCGGTCGCGACAGGAACGCGGCGAAGTACTCGGCGTGGCACTTTTACATGCGTGGCACGAACGGCGCACAGAACAGCGATGTCGTCAAGAAATTGAGGGATACCTGCAGCGAGTCCATGGCCAAGAAGCCAGGATCATCAAAGCAACCTCTGCTGATGGAGAAGCTCACGAAGACCAAAGTGCAGATTTCGTGGCCCGCGCCATGTGTTTTCGACAACGCCGTGCGGATCTTAAAGAGGGCGCTGGGCGCCAACTGGAGGGATTTCGTGGCCGACCCCGCGGGGGCGGCGGGGACCCAGGCACGAACTGCAACAGCCGGGGGAGCAGCCGAGGGGGAATCCTGTGAAGCGGCGTCGGGGGAAGCGCTGGGGACTGAGGAGGCGCCAGCCAGCGAGCTTTGCCGAGCCAGCGAACACGCAGGTCTTTCTGCGCCATCGGCAGCTCCCGCGCTAGGGGCGTCTGGCTCGGGAGCGAAAGGCTCTCCTGGTGCAGGTGACTGTCGCAGCTCGCAGGCCCCTCTGCTCTCGCTGAGGCTCGAAGCGATCACAAGCGTGCACAACGCCAAGGATCCGCGCAAGCACGAGGACCCGCGATGTTCGTTCGAGGTGGACTGGGAGGCGGAGCTCGGCCAGGGCACTTATGGCAAGGTCTATTTGGGCACGAAGCCCTGCCCAGGGTTAGGCGATGACGTCGTGGATCTCTTTGCCATAAAGCTCCTGCGCGACTTGAAGGAAGATCAGGTGCGGGGGTTAAATTCGGATGCCGCGGGTGCGGCTGAAGAGGAGGTCAGGTGCCGCGTTGCGCTGGGCTGGCACCCGAACGTCGTTCGGTTACTCGACGTGGGCCTTTTCAAGAAGTTGCTTAAGCCTAACCCCCAACGAGAGAACTGCCACAGTTGCCAGCTGCCGCTAGCACTGGAGCAGCGCAGAGGAGGTGGACATGGGAAGCGCACATCGGCCTCGTGTTCAACCTGTACGAGATTGACGTGCGCCAGTTCGTTCAGAAGTCCACCTTGACGCAGACCGGAATCCGCCACGTCCTGAACAGATCTGAACAGCGTGATCGCTGGGCTTGGCTTCCTCCACGACAAAGGCTGTGTCCAGTGCGACCTCAAGCCCGCCAACATCTTGATGCGAGGATCGATGTGCATGCGCGGCTGCTTCGAGAAAGAGGCGTTGACAAAGCGGCAGATTGGCGAATGGGACCCCGTCAATCTTGCCATCCAGAGCAGGCTGGAGTTCCAGTGCCAGATCCCGAGGTGCTTCGAGGTGCTCGGATCGATCACAACGCATGTTAGAGCACAATATGAGCTCCTACATAGCATGTTAGAGCAGAAATTCAGCTCTAACATAGATGTTATAACACAAATTGTGTTTTACCGTAGCTTGTTGGATCACACGTGCGATCTAACATAGCATGTTAGAGCACAAGTTGTGGTCTAACATGGCATGTTAGACCACATTTGTGATATAACATAGCATGTTCTATCACAAAGTGTGATCTAGCATGGCATGTTAGATCAAATTTGTGATCTAACAGAGCATGTTAGAACACAAAGTGTGATATAACATGGCATGTTCGATCATATTTGCGATCTAACATAGCATGTTAGATCACAAAGTGTGATATAACAGGACATGTTAGATCACATTTGCGATCTAACATCGCACGTTCTATTACAAAGTGTGATCGAACATGGTCTGTTAGATCACATCTGTGATCTAACATAGCATGTTAGATCACAAAGTGTGATCTAACTTAGCATGTCAGATCACATAGGTGATCTAACATAGCTATACGGAGCATGTTTGATCAGAAATTGAGCTTTATCATGGCACGTTAGAACTCACATCTCAGTTATACTCAGGGCGGTGTCTACCCTTCCCCCATGAGGCCGTCGTCCTGTCGCAACTCTCTTCCCTCCCCCCTGGAGGTCGCCGTCGCTCCCCTCTCCTCCGTCCGCCTCTCCCGCAGGTGGTGCTCGGCGATCTCGGATGCGTGGAGCCGACGGACCCCCACCACAGGTTGGTGAAGAAGCTGCGCCCCAGCGCCAGCAACGCCGACGTCGGTGCAACCACGCCCCAGCACAGGCCGCCAGATGTCTTCTTGGGGAACCTGCGCTTCCAGGAAGATTTGGACATGTGGTCCCTCGGGTGCGTGGCCGCGGAGTTGTACTCGCGCCGGCCGTTGATCAGCGCGTCAGCTGAAGAAGACCCGCGTGAGCGGCGAAAGGAAGTCATTGGTAAAGACTTCATCGACGCCATCAGGAAGGGCGCGGGGCTGCCTGGCCAGGAGGCAGCGGGAGACTTCCACTCAGCATCGGAGGGGGTTCCACTCAGCAGCGATGCGCCTGGCGTCGAGACCGCAGCCTCGTTTCTGGATTCCTTCCCTTTCTTTGAGAGATGGTTCGGTCAGAAGGGCGCGGCCTGGATAGCGGCTGAAACAGCGAAAGAGAAGAGCGACCCGAAACGCTACGAAGGCTCCCATGCATCGGCAGGCTTCCAAGGCTGCCCCGCAGGCCTCATGTCCATCATCAAGGGTTGTTTGAAGTGGCAGCCAGGCCACAGACTGACTCTCAGACAGGCAAGGCTGTCTGGCTTCATGCAGCCGCCTGGCAAGCTGCAGATCACCGTGAACATGGAGCGGGGCAAGAACGGCGCCGGAACGATAGCGGAGACAGACCTCGACCCAGACTTGCTGCACTTTTTGCAAAAGGACCCTTGCTGGGGCGGCCTGGCCGAGGAGCGCGTGGACTCGGGGGCGACCCACTCCAGATGCGTTCGCGGGGATGAGGCGAAAAAGGGTCAAAAAACACCGAGATCCCAGGCATCGTGGGCGACGAGAACCCCCCGAAGTGCCGCAGCCTGAACAGGGACAAGAAGTTGCAGATGATCCCGTCCGAGCGCTTCGCCGCTTTCATGCGAGCGCTGAAGAAAAAGTGGCGCCCTTGGCTGCAACGGCTGGGAGACCAAATGCGCCTGGCGGTCGCCCTCGACAACATGCCAGAAGACCTCGTCAAGCTGAACGGGAAGCCCATCGTGGAAGAGGACTTCGCCGACAACGCTTTCGCGCGCGCGTCGATCCAGCTCATGGAACCAGGCGCGCGGAACGATGGATGGCACACAGACGATGGCTGTTCGCTGCTGCACGCGGCCGTCACCCTGTGGCGGACACGCACCGTGCAAGTTGAGAATGAAGACAAGCAACAATTCAACCTCGAGCAAAAGCCCGAGTCCTTCTACGTGGGAACCCTCGCCGCCCTGCATCGCAATGTGCACCACCACGAGCGCTGCGACCACACATTCTCCAACGAGTACCTCAAGCAGCAGCCCGAAGGAAAGCGCGACCTGCCGATCGCCGCGATGATCCGCTCCGACGTGTTTCGGGAGATCAGGGCGCGGAGGATCGACGCCACGCCTGGCCCTGTCGAGTTCTTCAACGTCGTGAACCACGTTGTGGCCGAGCACTTGGCCAATGTCCCCGTGGCGCTCCCTGACCTCGCGGATGTGCTCGACGAAGTGAGGCTGACCAGCGCGCCGCAGGACATCGCGTCAACGCCCATAAGTGGCCGCAGGACAGCCGCCCCAACGCCCCGCAGTGCCGCGTCCGACTAGCCACCGCGGGCGGCGAGAGAGATACTCTTGACCGCCCCCCCTCTGCTTCTGCCTCCTCGACTCTCTCATCATCATCACCATCATCATACTGATCATCATCATCACCATGATCATCCCCATGATCGTCATCATGGGGGGTCGTCATCATGAGGATCATCCCCATCATCATCATCATCATCCCCATCATCATGACCAGTCAGGGCGATGATGAGGATCATGATGATGATGCTGATGGCGATGGTGATGATGATGCTGATGATGATGATGGTGGTGATTATGATGATGGGGATGATGATGATGACGACGCTGAAAAAAAAACGAGTGAGTCAGTTGAGCTGCAAAAGCCCGCCCTAAAGACAGCCAGTTTCTACCTGGCATGCTGCTGCGGACGCTGCAGCCGCCGGCGATCGCCGCCGCCGTGAATCGGCAGGCGCTGCGGAGCCAGGCGTAGCTGGTGGAGTGGCAGAGCTCATGGGCCAGGAGTCAGAATCCGAGGTCGAGGTCGAGGAGCGCCCCTGCGAGGCCGTCAAGGTCGATCGGCGTCCTCATCAAGGGCGCGATGCGACCCCTGGCCCCAGGCGGCTGCCGCGATGCGGCCGACACGACCTCCATGACGCTGCTCTGGGAGGACGGGCAGGCCTCGGACCTACCGCCGCCGGCCGACGGCAAGAACGCCACGGTCTGCTTCTGTGAGCACCATAAGCAGGCGTACAAGGCCACACGGCTGAGCGACAAGTGCTCGATCGTCACCTGCTTCCACCAGGCGGTCGGGTCGTCGGCAGGGGTCCCACTCTGCCTCGTCCATCTTGGCGGAGAGGCCGGACGTGCGGCTGGGCGATCAGCCCTGGCCGCCACTCTCCCCGCCGGAGTGTTCGCCGGCATCCGGCGGCGCGTTACGCGGGGCGGGAGAAGCCCAGGGGCCAACAGCCCTGCAGTCCCGCAGAACAACGGCTACAACCCCCCCCCAGGCGCGGCTCGCCCGCCCCCGCAGGCGGCCTCCAGTCGGTGCGCTTCGAGTCGCCGACGGTGCCCGCGCCGGCCCCGAGTCCCGAGGACATCGACCTCGACGACCTGAACTCTGGAGATCTGAAATACCTTCGCATTAGGGCCCGTGTGAATTTGGCGAGCGGCGCCCAGTGGATCATCTTCCTCTGCCAGCGCCGCGAATGCGGCGAGAAGAGGGATGAGGCGCTCTGGGCCGGAGTTACCCATGGCCCTGACGGGGCCAGCCTCGACTTCACCCTGAAGCTGGACGAGGCGCATGCGCACCCCACCCTCAGCGCAGCAGGCAGGTTGCCACACGGCTTCCTTGAAGAGCTTCTCTACCACCCGCCAGCTGGCGCCCGCGAGATGGGGATCGCTGCGGTGGGATCCGCGCTGCCCAAGCTCGCTTGGGAGAAGCTGCAGCCCTGGCAAGGGAAGCCCGTCGGATGTAAGCACCGCTCTCTCAAGGCTTAGCAGTGGCAGCTCATCCGGACCCGCGGCAGCACCATCATCAACCGGCATCCAGCGGGGTCCGCCTCGGCCACAGGGGATATGCCAGCCGGGGAGAGGAGTGAGCTCGACGCCGCGATGAAGGGTCTGGACAACCACTGGAAGCGGCTGGATAGCAGCGGGTCGCCACGAGCCCCCTCCAAGGGGGGCCGGGGCAGCACCAGCGGGAGATCTCAGTCGCGGACGCCCTCCCGTTCAGACCGGCGCCCTTCCCGGGAGAGGGGCGACGGACAGGGCCAGGATTCCGACGCCGACGACCTAGCTCAGGGGGAGGCCATGCTCAGCGTCTACCTCGAGGCCAGGGGCAGCGGGTCCGACGAAGCTGACGCCCTGCAGTGCGTCGCCTCGGGCTTCGACGAGGAGACCAGCACCGTGGTCGAACGCCTCGCCCACTACGCGGACTACTTGGCGGACAACACAGAGGCGGAGGCCGACAAACGCGCGCGCTCCATGCACGCAGACCGCTGGAAGGATCAGCTGGCCCGGATGCGCACCGCCGCAGCCTGGCAAGCCGTGGCGACACCACCACGGCCGGCTGCCGCAGGGCTGCTGCAGCTGGAGGCGCAGTTACCGGCCTCGAAAGCCGCCGACGCATCGCCTGCCGGCGCAACACCGCTGGCAGAGGCGCCGTCCCCGAACTGGCAGGCACCGCTTGCGGACCGGCCGCCCGGTCTTGCCTCACCTACGGGCCTGCGGTTCGGCGTGTCGAGCTCCGTCCCGGGTGTGCTCCCGAGCGTCACGGGCGTCACCAGCCTCTTTGTCAATTGCGGCAGCTACGCGGTTACCGGCTTGGCCCAGATACCAGGACAGCCCGACCGACAGGGAGCCGCGGGCGCCGCCGACGACACGGCAGCCATGCGGGCGCACGCCCAGGCGCTGCAGGCAGGCCAGGCGCAGCAGCGCCAGGACCACAAGCAGCTCTTGCACGTGATCCAGGAGGGGCTCATCCAGAGGGGCGACGGCAAGTCGCGCAGCTTGGCACGCTGGCTGCCATCAAGGAGGCCGAGGAGCTGGACGCGTTCCTGGCGAGGGTGCGACGCGACGGAGGTCGAGATTTGCAAGGGGCTTCTCGACCGCGACTTCTTCCACGGCCTCCGCCGAGCATGCGAGGGCAGCAAGCATTGGATGTTGGCGGTAGGTTGCCCGACGACCGTGACGAACAGGATGGCGCATGGCTCGGCGACGCTCTCATGGGGGGGCCAAGATCACCTTGAGCTGCCGAACTGGAGCCTGTCCGTGGCCGACTTCCCGGTGCGCCGGGGCGAGGACTTCGACGATTGCGCGATGCCGGCGGAGGTCAAGCGCACCGACAGGCCCAGAACGCCATCAAGTTCTGGTGCCTCATTTACGGGCGCCAGCACGGACCCGAGAGGTACGCCGCGCTCGAGAGCCTGAGGAAGTCACATGAGCACGACGAGGACGAGTACCCGTCGAAGTACGTGCACGGGCTGTGGGAGGAGCTCAATGCGGCCTGGCGCGAGCAGCTGCGGGAGAAGCGCCGGGCGCTATGTCTCCTACTTGGCACGCAGCACCCCAGGAGGGATGACCTGAAGCTGCGCGCGCTGGCCCCCGCGGGCCCTGGCGGCCAGGCGGCTTTCAAGTTCCCGAACGTCTTCGATCTGGACGACCCTGGCGGCTACTACCAGATCGTCTGCATCCCTCGGAACGAGCAGAGGCTGCGCAAGCTCTTCGCCGAAGGGGGGATCACACAGTCGGTGCAGCACGCCCCGCGCAACCGGGCAGGCAAGATCCTGTGCTGGGATGCGCGCGCGTGGATGGGCTGCCCCAAAACCAACCAGACATGCGCACATGCGCACGAGGCCATCAAGGGCATGGGGGGCCTGCAATGGACCGCACAGGCACAGTTAGTTGGTCAAGCGCGGAGGCCTGAAGTCCGGGACTCGCGTGGACCCGAAGGGCGCGGACGGGCGCGCGCAGCAGCTTCGCGCACAGGCCAAGAGCGAGGACGAGTCCAAACGAGCTGGGCCCGCGCAGGCGCAGGCTGGAGCCGCGCGGGCGCAACCCAAGGCCGCGGCGGGGGGCCCGCCGAAGCGCGAGGGCTGCGCCGGCCTAGCGGTCGACTGGAGCGCGCCGGCAGCCTACGACGAGATTCAATGCACCGCGATGGAGAACGACCTGAGGGAGGCAGTGCAGGGGCCAGACCATTCCTGGCTCCTCGACACCCATGCGGACCGCCCCTGGGTGCACAGCACCAGCAAGTGCGACCACCCCGAGGCCGTCAAGCGGAAGACCCCGATCGACGAGGTGCAGAGCAGCGGCGCGCTTGACAAGCTCCAAGAGACCAGCGACTACCTCAAGTCCCGCATCCTGGCCAGGCTGACCCAGGCCAAAACAGAGGGGGCCATGCTCGTGCTGGAGCAGGCGCCGCTGGAGGCCACCCGCGATGGAAGGCCCACTCTCGCGGAGGAGGCGGGCGCGGCGCTGGACAGGTTAGTCGCCTTAAGCAGGCAACCTGGGCGGGGAGCACGACGTGGCGATCAGCCCCGCGGCCTGGGACGAGGCCCGCGAGACTGGCACGGGGGTCGTGAAGCTGCTCGGCCAGGCGAGGCGGTATCGGGACTATCAAGACAAGCTGCCCTTGGAACCGGAGCTCGCAGCGCGCCTGGGGCTCCCGGCCGACGCCCGCGAGGAGCGGCAGCGCCTGGTCCTACATCTGGCGGGCGCGCTCTTGGGCGAGCACGGCCGCGACCCGTCCATCACCGAGGTGCGCGAGTTGGCCTTGGTCCTTCGCCGGTCCCTCTGGGGCCAGGCGACGACCGCCGCTGCTGCGCTGGGCGACCCAACTCCCTTCGTCTCTTCGCGGGAGGCGGAGCTGAGGATGTGCTGTCATGACGCGCTGATGCCCCATCACGATAAGGATTTCCGACGCATCACGCTGTTCACCCTCTCGGAGCTCCAGGACGTGACGCTCCGTGTTTGGAGGGTGAACCAGTGGGGCCAGCTGGGCCTGGACACCCTCCCGCCTCAGGTCGGGCAGCGCGAGCTCCACGTGATGATCCACAGGGGATGCGCATGCTTCGACCCCCGCCCGGGATCGACGACGGCAAGCCATTGGGGAGGTGATCAAGACCTGGGCCTTGGCTAGGAAGGAGTTGCGAGAACGCCTCACGACCGGCTGGGCGACGTACCGGGAGACCGAGGGCGGGGCGGGCCCTGTCATTCCCAGCCGCCCACCGCCCTGCGCCCACTGCAAGCGTCAGCAGGCTGCAGCATGCGAGATCAGGGAAGGCGCAGGCGGCGAGACCCCGACGACAGCGGCGGAGGAGGATTTGGACTTTCAGCAGCTGGTACCCCTGCTGCGCCGACCCGCGTTCGCGCGGGGCGTCAGGGCGAGGGGGATATTCGCCGGCGCCGGGCGCTGGTCAGCGGCGATGGCCGATGCCGGATTCCTGGCGCCAGAGTCCGTGGAGCTCTACGAGCAGCCGCTCAGGGCCGCGGGCAGACCACGACGCGCTGCGCCCAGAGGTGCGGGGTGCGGGGGCGCATCCTGCTGGACGCGGGCGCCGGGCCCGGAGGAGGCGAACGTCTGGCAGCTTGGGGGGCCGCCGTGCATTGCCCACGCGGCTTCGAAGCTGGCGAGCGGAGGGGCACGAACATTCGAGGAGCCTGACGGCGACGGCACTGACCCGGAGGAGGTGGCCTCGAACGTCTGCGCCGACTTCGCGGCCGACGTCGCCAAGCGGAGCGACGTGAACGACCGAGAGTGGCCCCTCGAGTCCAGCTGCAGGGGCGGACGGTACCCCAAGATCTGGGACCGCAAGCGCATCGAGCTCCTCATCGAGAGGACGGCGGCGAAGATCATCACGATCGCGATGTACGAGTGGGCCTAGCGTACCCGGACCAGCCGAGCAAGAGGTACTGGAAACTGACGATGTGGCCCGTGAGCAGAGACCTGTACCCGTGGGCCCTCGCCCTGGCGAGGAGGTGCTCGGGGCGCCACGAGCACGTTCCGCTGGAGGGCCCCCTGCCTTACGACGTCTCCGACGGGCAGGCGGCCGCTTTTGACGCCAGAGGCGAGGCCCGCTCACCGGGGCGGAGCGCCGGAGTGTTCGGAGCCTGCTGAACCGCATCACGTTGGACGGGATCGAGGCGCAGGGCCTTGGCGATGACGAGGGGTGGAGGCAGCCAATCCTCGGGGCGGAGATGCTCAGGCCGCTGAATGACCTGATCTTCAAGATGGCGCCCGACAGTTCCCACTGAGCCCTCATCGAGGTCAAGAGCGAGGACCGGCGCCTGCCCCTCCTCGAGGCTGGGAAGCAGGCCCTCTTCTTCGGCTTCGACCAAGACGGGCACTTCCGGACTACCTTCGGCGCCCGAGCCCCATGGCTTCACCAGGGAGCGCGGGCCATCAGCGGGGCACCCGCACCACTGAGCCAGCATCGCAGAGGAGAGCTGGAGGCACTCGGCTTCCGCGCGGTGCTGCGCGGCATGAGGAGGACCCGCCTCGCCGGGCAATGCACGCCCAGGCTGCGTGCGGCGTGGGCCTGCGCCCTGAAGGCAGCAGCCCGCGGCTCCCCTCCCAGCGCGCTCCAGAACGAGCTGGACGCGCTCGGCAAGGGGGCGAATGCGGGGGCAGATAAGGCGGCGAGGGCTGGCGAGAGCCTGGCGGAAGATGCGCCGCGCCTCACAGGACGGTGGCGCAGCGACACTATCGAGCGCTACCAGACCCCCCCCCTACTTTTCGACGACTTCCCCCAGCAGCAGCCAGGGCCCAGCTCAAAGGGCAGGGCGGACCGCGCTCAAAAGGCGCGATCGAAGACGCGGCGGCGGAGGAGGACCTGGCGGACCCGTACTACGGGCGAGGACACGGAGGTGGAGGAGGGCATGCAGATCGGGGAGGTCAGCGGCGAGAAGGTGGGCGCAGCCAAGGGCGACGCGCAGGACAGCAAGCGCGGGGGCAAGCGCGGCCGCAAGCGTGGGGGCTGGAAGCGCAACAAGGCCTCGAAGAGAGAAGCGGAGGAAGGCCAGGCGGGGCGCAGCAAGGCCAAACTCGCCCCAGGGCCGGGAGGCCCACCAGGCGACGACAGCGACGGGGACGAGGACGACGAGGACGAGGACGAAGAGGCGAAGTGCCGAGGCGCCCCTGGAAATCTCGAGATGAGGAGCAGGAGGGTAGCGCCTCGTCGCCAGCTCGCATCCTCCTCCTACAGAGGGGCGACCGGTGGATGGACATCCAGGCGGTCCCGACGACGGTGATAGAGGTCAAGATGGTGCTGATGACCCTGCGCTGGTTGAGGGGCGACCTCGTTCGCGACGTCAGGATGTGCATCTTCTTCTACACCGAGGGCGCCGAGACCGCAGGCGCCGACGGGCCCCTCTGAGGGGCGACGCGCGGGCGCTGGCCTGCGACGCCCTCACCCTCTGGATCGGCGCTGAGGACCCCGAGAACTTCGCGCGCTGGGCGCCGCGCTGGAGCCGCGACCGGGAGAACCCCCAGGCCCCCTGGACGGACGAGGGAGAAGGCCGAAGCACCCAACGGCGCATCACGCTCAGGATAGTGGACTGTGCAGCTTCCCACACGATGAGCCAGAGCTTCTTGACCAATCCCACTCTCAGCAGTGCCGCAGCCTCAGCAGCAGCCGCCTCAGCAGCCGGCGAGGTCGACGTCCCAGCCGCTGCCGGGACCTCCAGTTCAGGGGGCAGCGCCATGCTCAACCAGATCAGGTTTGATCTGGAGGTGGCGCGCGCCCAGGACGAGGGTGACATGGAGCGCGAGGTCAGGGATGTGCAGATGCTCGAGATCAAGCTCAACGAGATGAAGGCGCGCCGAGCCGCACGGCTCCAGAGGGAGGAGGAGGCCAGGCAGCAGGAAGGGCGCGGGACCAGCCAGGACCGAGCTCCCTCCGAGGGGCCGCCGGCTGGGCGAGGGACACGGCGCCACTGCGCGCGGAGCGTCGACAGTCCAGGGTCGATGAGGCCGCCGGCCACTGCCAGGGCCAGGCGAGCCGCATCGGCAGGCTCAGTTCGACCGCCGCCGGCTGGGACAGCCAGGCGAGCAACGGGGCGCGCCAGCGTGGAGCTGACGCCCTCGTGGGAGACGGGCGAGAGGACGGTCTCGCTCATCATCTAGGGCGAGGATCTCTGCCACCGGGCCGAAACCATGCTGGCTAACTACGCCAGGAGCCTTTTGGCCGGGAGCGAACCTCCCAACGAGCTGAGGGCGTCGGCCCGGGACTTCCCGGTGCTCGGGATCACGAAGATGGACGAGGGGCTCCCCCAAGGGGCCAGTTGGACCCGGAACGAGCAGGTGCGGATCCGCAACGAGTTAGGAACCGCCAGCGCAGCCTAGCGCCAACGACGAAGCCTACGACGACGAGGAGCCCAGCGATTGCGAGATGCTCGACCCGCCGTACGCCGGCAGCGCCAGCTCCTCGGCCCGGCAGCTCGCGCCTCGAGGGCCCTCCCCAGGCAGCGCACCCAGCGGGAGCGCCCCAGCGCGCCCGAGGCTGCAGCCCAGGCCCAAAGGCACGCGGAGCGTGCACCTCAGCGACGAAGACGAGGCGCTGCCACGCACGCCCCGCTCCGGTGCAGTGCAGCCGCTCCAGCGGCCGCCACCGGCACGCCCAGCAGGCAGCCGGCGGGCCCCGCCGCCCCCAGATGCGGACGGCCGCTGCGGAGGCCCGCCTCTAGACGAGGGGCCGGCCGTCGCGCCCGCGCGCGGCCAGGCGGAGGCCGCCCAGTACGTCGCCTGGTGCGCATCGCGCCCCGAGTACCGGCCCGAGCTCGCGAAGGAGGTCGTGGACTTTGTGGGCCCCGGAAACGGCAGGGCCGTGTTTTCACCGTTCCCAAAAAAGTGCCCCTTGAAAATGGAAACGGCAAAAAACGGCGACCGGAAACGGCAAAAAAACTGCTCCAGGATTGGAACCGGAACTGGGCGTGGTCAAAAAACGGCGACGGAACCAGTAACATAAACAGCGTCGGAACCGACGAAAAAACGGCAAAACGGAACCGGTAAAGCAATTGCCTTGTCGTTTCCAGGGCCCACTAAGGTCGTGGAGCGCGGGAACCGCCTGCTGCGCGCGGCGGGCTCTGTGGACGAAGCGGCCAAGCTCCTGAAGGCGGCTCGCGAGGAGCAGCACGGAACCCCCTCGGGGGATGTTTTGGCCGCCGATCTCCAGGCCGCGCTGAGCCCCGAGCATGGGAGCTACCTGCGGGCCATGGCTGAAGGAGGGGTGCCATCCAGGACGATCACCCCCAGGGCGCGCGAGGTCCACAAGTCGCACGCCTCAGCCGTGGACCACGCCGGGGAGATGTTCGAGAAGCGCTGGCAATATTCAAGCTTCGGCGTCGTGATCTGGGCCTCGGACGCCGTCAAAGACGCGCTCGAGACCCCCGCCGTCGTCGAGTCGCCCTCCGGCCGCGCCCCCAAGCAGAATCCGGACAGGACGATCTCCTCGGAGGACCGACCAATCCACGACATGAGGTATGCCAGCGTGGACAGCCCCAAAGAACAGCACCCGCCGGCGAAGCAACCGCTCCATCGCGGGCTCGCCAGGCTGTCGTTGCGGTGGGAAGCCCGCCATCCAGGGGTACCGCAGCTGTGCGCAAAGCGAGATGTTGCTCGGGCCTTTAAATGGCACCATCTCGAGCCAGCCGCCGCCCCCGAGTTTGGGACATCACTGCCGGGGGACACGGTCGGCATCGAGGGGAGAGTCGCGATGATTCATTCGGTGCTAGTGTTCGGCTGGTCAGGCAGCCAAGGAGAGTATATGGCATTCTCCTGGGCCGCCAAGAAAGAGCACGAGCGCCATCGGCCTCCCCTGCCATCCATCAACGACGAGGTTAGCGTCGCCAGCAGATGGCTCATGGACGACGGAGTGGTGCTCGAAACCCCTAGTGGGACTTCGTCCCTGGCTCTCTGGGGGCGAGCTCGACCGGGCCACGCGGCGCGTTTGGGGGCCCCAAGCGGTCAACGCCGACAAGCTCGCCGAGTAGGGCGAGTTCGCGCCCGAACAACTAGTGTGGGGATCGCCTATGAACTTCAGCAAGAAGACCACGCGCCTCCCCGAGCAGAAGTGCATCAAGGCGCAGTACTTGCTCGCACTGCCGGAGCTTGCCCACGGATCGCGACGAGCCCCCACGAAGCTCGTACAGGAGCTGAGGGGGTGCGCGCAGCACTGGAGGTCGGCGCAGCCCGCGATCCGCCCGGAGCTCCCGGTGCTCGACAGGCTCCTGGGGCCGCCGAGGGCTCACCATGGACGGGCCCCAAGGGCGACCCCGACGCCGTAGCAGCGGCGTGGGAGGAGCGGGGCCGCACGTTGGAGCTCTTCAGAGTGATGTTCGACGCGCCAGAGGCTTGGAGCACGTCGTTCCAGGCTGGGTTCGGCCAAGCGCTGACCCCGCGCGAGCTGATGGCGCTGCCGGGGATGGCGCGCCGGACCCGCTGGACAGGAGGGGGCGCGACCCTGGGCGCGATCGGGGCCGTCGATTGGGGCCGTGCTGGCGAGGGCCTCGCCGCCGGCCCGCTTTCATACCGGAGGCGAAGCCGCTGCTGGAGCAGCTCAGCGACGCGGTGATCGGGCCGAGCTCGGAGAGCGACTGGATCATCTCCATCGTAGAACTGGTGGCGCTGGTGGCGCTGGCCGCCTGCCAGGGGCACCTGTGAGCGGGCGAGCTCGTCTTCTATGTCACGGACAACGCGAACGTCAAGTCCTGGCTGACGATCGGCCCAAGAACGCGCTGGCCCGCCACTTGCTGCGCGTGATCGAGAGGCTGGAGGCCGAGTGCGGCTTCATGCTTGCGTCCTTCTACGTGCGCACGTGCCACAACGAGGTGGCGGACTGGCTGACGAGGTAGGAGGTGAAGAAGTGCACAGTGAGCTCGCGAGGGCCGGCTGGCACCGCCTGGAGCCACCCGCCGCCTGGGGCTCTATCGCCGCGGACGCCCAGGACAGGCCCCTGTGGATCCCAGGCGATACGCGGCCGCTGGCCGAGGCGGCCCTGCGGCACCGCGCGCTTCGAACGCCCGCTGCACCGAAGGCTTGCCTCCCCCTGGCCGGCCAAGTCGGCATCGTGCTGGGCAATCTGCTTCAAGGCTATCGAGACGCCTTCGTCAAGCTCGGGGGGCGCGAGGCCGACCAAGGGCAGGCTGCCGCTTGGGTGCTGACGCCCCTGACGATGGACCCGCGGGGCTTCGAGACGGAGGCGCTCCTCGTCCGAGTGGGCCAGGACCGCCCCAGCGCGGTCGTCGCAGACACGCCCATGGGGCCCCCAGTCCAGAAGCTCGAACGCCCCCTCAAGCAGCTCGGCTACGCGCTGACCTCGTCCGACCTCTTGTGCACTGAGCACGGGGATGCCACCTCGAGAACCTGGAAGGTGTTGGTTGCCTGCCGCGGCCCACTGGCGCACTGCGTGGCGAGCATCAAATTGCCGCCGCCGCGCCATGTGGCCCACGGGGCCAAGCACTTCCTGGAGTTGGGCCCGGACGAGAGCTGGCAGGACAACCAGGGGGACATCCTCCTCTACCCCAAGATCCGCACCACGGGCAGCCCGCTGCTGCCGAAGCTGGCGGGGCACATCACCATCGAGGGGACTGAGCACCTGCTGCGCAGCCCAGACGGCCCCGCCGGCACCCCTCGGTGGCCAGGACAGGGGCCCGCGGGCCCTGGCGCTACGCTGCTGTATATCCCAGGCGGCGCGCACGGGAGGGCCCGGGCGCTCGCGTGACGGGAGATCTGGCGCATCCAAGGCGGCAGCGACGCAGCGTGGGGCGCGCACTTGGCCGAGGGGACCACCAGCGAGGAGCTGCGTCGAGCAGCGGCACGGGCCCTGCCCCCAGAGTCCGCGCAGACGATACTCAAGGCGGCCACGCAGGCGCTGGACGCGGACGCGGGGATGGTCGGGGCCTGCCACGACCCGGAGGAGCAGGCGGCCTGGGAGGCCACCCAGAGGTGGTTCCGAGCCTGGGCCATCGCCCTGGACAACCCAGCAGCGGAAGTCCTCCGCCAGGAAAGGGAGGCGGCCGGGGGCGCGCTCTCCGAGGAGATCCACGAGAGGCGGCGCAAGAGCCAGGTGATCCGCTTCAAGCAGATCAACGAGGACACCATCCTTGGCCCGGACGCGCCGCCGGCGGCTGGCGAGCTCAAGCTGGACACGACCACGACCCGCCCGCGCGCCCCCGAAGGCGCGCGCCCGAGGTTCGCCCGCAAGGGGCGTGCTGCTGTCTTCGACTGCGTCTGCCCCCCCTAGACCTCCCGCTTGATCTGCAGGTTCGCACTGGAGAGCTGGGCACAGAGAGAGGTTTCTTCGAGGGTCGCTCGCTGCTAGTCGGCGGCGCGCGCCCAGTGGCCTGTCTCGACGCCTGTGCAGATCGTGCCCCCAGGTGTCCGACCCAGAGGGGCCATTGAAAGATAGCGTTCAGAGAACTCGGTCATCGTCCGTGTTGGCAGCAGGGTGTGAGAGGGGGAAGCGTGGGATGATGATGATGATGATGATGATGATGATGATGATGATGATGCTGATGCTGATGCTGATGATGATGATGACGCTGATGATGATGATGATGATGATGATGATGATGATGATGATGATGATGATGATGATGATGATGATGATGCTGATGCTGATGATGATGATGATGATGATGATGGTGATTGTGGTGGTGGTGGTGGTGGTGGCGTTGCTGGTGGTGGTGGTGATGTTGATGGTGGTGCTGGTGCTGGTGGTGGTGGTGATGATGATGCTGCTGATGATGAGGAGGAGGAGGAGGAAGGGCCATGCGTCATTTATTTGCCAAATGATCTGGATGCGGAACAGGAGCAGGTGAGGAGAAGGGAGAGCGAGGACGAGAGAGGATGAGGAGGAGCAGGGATGAGAAGATGAGAGGGGGAGGGAAGGCGGAACGTGGGCTGGAGGAAGGACGGGGGATCGGGGGTCGGGGGAGGTGGGGGGAGGGCGACGATCCAGCGATGAGCAGATGGGGTTTAGCCAGAGCAGAGGGGGATGATGAGGATGATGAGTGGGGGGGAGGAGGAGAAGGGATATCGGAATTTGGAGCTCGAAGGGGAACAGGGGCAGGTCGTAGTTTCGGGGAGATGCGCTGTGGGAAGACGGGGAGGAGGGCGACAGGGAGGAGAGATGATTAGGCAAGCCAGGTGCGCTCGCGCCATATCTGAAATCCTTACCCCTCCCTCCCATCCCTTCCCATTGCGTCGACGCCAGTTCTGTTCGCAGAGTCCAGTGTCGGGAAATACCTTGACTTCGAAATTGCAAATTGCAGTCAAAACAGGCATGAAGGATGGGTCTTTATCGCAAGGGCACCTTGCATCATTCGGCGCGCAGCCTTGGCTTTCGCATGTTTGCGCGCACGCTTTGCGCACGCAGCTCTGATTTTCACGCCGTTCCAAGGGTCTCGCATCCTTGAGCTCCATCCTTTTCGCAGATTCTGACTGCAGTCGAAGATATCCACCCCGGGTGTCAAGAGCGAGGTCGAAGGCGAAGTCGACCTCGCGAGGTGCCTCGGAAGCGGGCGCGGCGCCGAGGCGGCCATCCTGTCGCCGCTCTACAAGGCGCGCGCGCCCGCCGCCGTCGTCGCCGAAAATCAATGGGGGCCTTTTCCGGGTGTCCAGGGTCGGAAGGACGGCAACGGAGAGGCAATCAACGAATGGGGATCGAGGGTTGCAGGGAAGTGGCTCTTCATGGGCCCTGAATTTGGACCCTGTTTGCCCTCGCGGGCTTAAACAATTAACGGTTCTTCTCCCCAGTTTATTGCCGACAGGGGCTACCAGAGGCTTTTCCTGAGTCTCTGGAGGCCGCCGCGGCCGTGGTCCTCGTCGCCGTCGTCGTCGTCGCCGCCGCCACCGCCGCCGCCGCCACCGCCGCCGCCGTCGTTGTTGTCGTCGCCGTCTGGCTGGGCTGGCGCGGCGGTGGCGCTCGGTGAGGTGAGGTCGCGGAGGACTCGGGCGGCCCCATCGGAGAGCGAGCCCTGGACTGCTGTTTGGGGAAGATAGGCTCAGAGGGTGGGGAGTCTCCGAAAGCTTTCAAGGCCCATGGTGGTTTCCATCAGCTGCGCCTCGTCGAGGTCGTTCCCAGGGTGCCGGAGTCGTCGCGAGCGGCCGCCGGAGGCCCGGGATGTGGCCGGAAAAGCCAGTCGGATCAGGGCAGCGGCGCGGGGGGAACAGGCTCGGGAAGGGGGGCGTCGACCCCCAGTTGCGCATTCATCTGCGGAAGGGGCCCGATAGCCCATCCCGCCCAGGAACGTGGTGTTGTGCTGCAGGGGCCCTTGTCGCCGATCTGTCGGCGATGTGTCGCGGGTTCCAGCTCGATGTCTGCTCCCTGAGCTGGTCCCCCTGAGTCCTCCAAGCGCATTGTGGTTTCAACGATTTCAACATCCTGCTTCAAGAAAACCTATGAAACACACACGATTTTCTCACCCAGAAATTATGAAACATCTGCCCTCGCGCTCTCGCCGAATCCTTAAAAACCAATGGTTTTTCAACATTCCTGTCAAATCGGACTTCTTGGGCAACTTTTGCGCGCACGTCGATCTCATTCAACAACGGTCGCGCGCCTGCCAGGGCCACAATCCCTTGTAAAAAATATCATGCGGGGCACATGCGCGCGGCCGCCGCGCGCGCAGGTCGAAATCCTTCCAAACGCATTGTTGTTTGAACAATTTCAAGACCGAGCTTCATGAAATCACACGAATGGTACCATACATCCTCGAAACAAATCTGCAAATAAATCAAACATTCTACCCGCGCGCGCTTTCCGAATCCTAAAAACCAATGGTTTTTCAACATGTTTGTCACGCTAGCAACTTATGCGCGCGCGTCGAACGCCGTCGACATCGGTCGTGGTCCTGCCAGGGCCACAATCCATTGTAAAAAATAGCATGCGGGGCACATGCGCGCGGCCGCCGCGCGCGCATGTGAAAATCCTTCCAAAAGCATGGTGTTTTCGACAAGTTCAGGACCGAGCTTCATGAAATCACACGAATCGTACCATACTTCCTCGAAAACACATTTGCAACACAAATCAAAATGTCTACCCGCGCGCTTTCCAAATCCTGAAGAACCCATTGTTTTCCAATATTCCTGTCATGCGAAGTTTTGCGCGCGCGTCGAACTTCTTCAACATCGGTCGCGCGCTTGCCAGGGACACAATCCGTTGTAAAAAAACACCGTGCGGGGCACATGCGCGCGGCCGCCGCGCGCGGATGCCGAAATCCTTCTCGTCGTCGTCGTCGGCGCCGTCGTCGTCGTCGTCGTCGTCGTCGGCGTCGTCGTCGTCGTCGTCGGCGTCGTTGGCGGCGTCGTCATCGTCATCGTCGGCGTCGGCGTCGGCGTGAGCGTCGGCGTCGGCGTCGGCGTCGTCGTCGTCGTCGTCGGTGTCGTCGTCGTCGCCGTCGTCGTCGTCGGTGTCGTCGTCGTCGTCGAAGTCGTCGGAGTCGTCGTCGGCATCGTCGTATTCGTCGTCGGCGTCGTCGTCGTCGTTGTCGCTGTCGTCGTCGGCGTCGGTGTCGCTGCCAAGTGCCATTTGGTACCTATCGTCACGGTCTGAAGAGGTCTTGCGACCAAGTTGCGGGTGGGAGGGTGGGACGTTTGCATGAGCAGTGGAGAGGACAGTTTCAAGACAGTCAAAGAGAATTGCTCCCCTTACCAGACACCCGATCTGCGCACATATGATGTCGAATCAGAGGTCTTCTGACGATGCGTCCATGCTCTTCCCCAGAGGCGCAGACGGGCGTGAGATTATCCACCGACGCCATGCATGCAGGCAATGGTGGCTAAGGGCAACTTGGCGTTCCCAGCAACTGTACATAATTGCATATATCAGATACATATCGCTGCTGCAGTTCATATTGATGTTCATGGTCTTCTGCCGTCCGATTCACCACCTCTCAATCTTGTTCTAGCGAGTGCAAGGTGCTTCCTGAGGATTTTAGGCTTGAACTGTATGGGTGAGAGCGAGCGAGCGAGCTCCTCATCAGCATCAGCATCATCATCACCACCATCATCAGCAGCAGCATCATCACCTTCATCATAACCATCACCATCATCATCAGCAGCATCATCATCATCAACAACATCAACATCAGCATCATCAGCACCATCTCCATCACTATCATCACCATCAGCATTACCACCATCATCATCCTCATCATCATCGTCACCATCATCATAATCATCATCACCACCATCGCCATCACCAACATCATCGTCTCTCGCGCTCATTCTCTTTCCCTCGCCTTATCGTTCTTGCGAGAGAGGTTCGGGACTTCAAGGTCGAGGACTCCTCGCCCTTCGCGGTCGAGATTGGCTGGACCCCCGGCGCGGCCGCCTGCTGATGCAGCGGCGTCTCAGGCGGCCACGATTCATGCTTCTCATTCACCTTCCCTTGTCCTCATCCTCTCACCCCTCCCTCCTCCTCTTCGGAAATGCACCGCAAGCTCCCAGCATAAGGCACAGCGAGCAAAACGGCACCCCCTGCGCGGCCGCGCTCTCGGGAGCACCCCGCCGCGCCGCGGGCGCGAGGCCCCAGCAGGCCCCGGGGGTGCCGCCACCGCCCGCCCCCCCGCCCCCCCGAGGCACAGCCGAGCGCGCGGCTCGGGCCGAGGGCCCGGCGGGGGGAGCGGGGCACGCCGAGGGGCCCGCCCCCGAACGGGGCCAGCCGACGACGACGCGGCAACGACGGCGACGGTGGAGAGGGGAAGGGGCGAATTGCCACGGCACGACCCCCAAGATCGGGAAACCGGGGTGGGGGCGACCCCTGGCCCGAAGGGGGGGGGCCTGCGCACCAGGCAGCCCCCTCGGGGAACGAGGCCGCGTTTTGGCGTCCCCAGGTGCGGGTGGCCCCACAAAGTGGGGCACCCCGAAGTCCCGACGGTCCCCGCCTCCGTCAGGGGAGCTTTTGGCTCCGACACCCCCCTCCAAGGTTTCTTCCTTCCTCCTCTTACTTCTCCGCATCCTTCCTATTCCTCCTCCCCCTCCTCACTCAAATAGGATGTTCTGCCGCCGTGTGGCTTACGCCGCCTAAGCGCCGCACCAAACATATATTGATGACTGAATCGGCAGCGATCTACGTCTTATTGCCGCGGTGCTTACTTTCGTCAAGCTTCCAACCCCTGCACTTCTAGTCGGTCGTTGAGCCCGGAGCGATCCCAGCTCGCGATCCACGGAACGTGCGCAGAGTGCGAGGCGGACGCTTTTCCTTCCACCTTTGCATTGGTACCACTCTCTAATTCCTGAGCAGCTTGTGCTGATGACAGTTCTGCAAATCTTGGGACAGTTCGCCGTGGACGCTCACAGCCAAACAACGTCGCTCGAGTCGCCGTGAGGCACCGGCTGCGAGGACATGCGGTGTGGAGCACACGCCCACGGGAGCGCCACGACGTCTCTCACGACCCATCGCACCCCGCAGGCACTGGCCACAGTTTCGCGTCGGGCATGATGGCGAGGCTCTCCCCTGGGCTAGCACCGTTCCTCGTGATGTGCGCGACAGTGTGAGCCGTCCATGCGAGCACGACGCACCACTCGAATGAAGCACTGGCGTTTAACGCGCCAGTCTCGCCACCTCTTTGACCGCGGCTGTCAGTACTACTACGGCTGACCCAACTTCGACATGGATTTCGCCCCTGCGCAGGCCCGAGCCCCAAGGCGCCTCCGTAGTTCTCATCGAGGTGGAGTCTTATCGAGGAGGATATCCATCTTGACGCTCCAGGGCAACATCCTCATGTTCTTTGTGCCGCCCTTCTCGGGCTCACCTGCATGATGCTTGGCGGGGCCAGCCCATAGGGTGGCGGCGGCGGTCGTGGCGGGGCCACTTCTCGCCAACCGCCCTCATGGTTACCCGAGCGCGAGTCTGTAGATCTACTTCGTCCTTGGGTGCAGGACTTGCTCGTTTGGAGCGTGCTCGCCACTAACATGAACAGCGCCCAGTCACGCGCTGCCGCCATCTTCAAACTCGGTGGAGCCGTTCGCGAATTCACCCGCTCCATCAGCTTAGCGGAGGCGACGGGGGGAGGCATGCTCAATGGCCGCTACGAGGACGCCGCGACCTACCTCATTGCGAGCGCTGACATTCAGTTCGGTACATTGGGCGAAGAGCGGCCCTAGGCTACCCGCGAGCTGTTTGAGGTCTCGAGGCGCCGCAACCAGACCATCAACGTGCTGCCCCCGCAATTGTTCGCGCCGCGATTTTGGGCTACGCGCGACGGTGGAGCTGCGATGTCTCGGGAAGGCTACAGCTCCTCCGAGCGGTCGGCGTCGCAGCTAGCCAGGTCGCGGCGCCGCCCCAAACCCGCGGCGACCAATGCCCAGCCACGGAGCGTGAGTTCAGCAGTTTCGCGAATATATCTCAGGCGCGAGGGTCGCATCGCGGGGTCGGCGCAGAGCAGCGTCGCCGGCGCCCTTGCTTCGCCGCCGTCGTTTGGAGGCTTCGCGGGCGCGCCCAGCGATGATAATCAAGACGCACTTCCTACCGGCCCTTGGCGCACTCAGGAGCGCCGCCGAGCTCCCCGGCGCCGCGCTCCCCGGAGCCGGAGGCGCTATGACGCGCGCCCTTGGCCCGTCGCAGAGCGCTGCGCCGCCGCGGGCCGCGCGCCCCGCCGCCGCGCGGGCGCCCGCGGGCGGGGCCGACTGCGTCAGCGGAACCTCCTCAGACACCAGCTCGGACCCAGACGAAGTGGTGGGGCCACCGCGCCCCGGTGCTCCACGGTCTCAGTCCCGCCCTGATGGATGCCCAACTGCCTTAGCAGACGAAGTCAGCGAAACGTCAGCGGCGCATGCGCGCGCAACGCCCCGCGCGAGAGGTGCAGAGGCGCCAAGCAACATGCGTTTCTCCAGGAGCTCTCAGCCGCTCAAGTAGATCAGGATTTCTTCGGTGGGTGAGGGCAGGGCAAAGGCGAGCGCCCGTCCGGCAAGGGCGGGGGCAGGCCCCGCGCCCCCCGGGGATATGACGTGACCGCCATGGCGCCTGGCACTGGTGGAAGCGAATACAATTTCCGAACGGACTGCCCCCGAGGCGCCGCGTCGTCACCGCGGCGCAGCAGCAGCGGCGGTCGGTTCGGGGGGCACGTGGACTCAGGGCCTAGATGGCACCCTGAACCAAGGCCCCTTCGCTGGCATCTCTGGGGTTGCCTTCGCAGTCCTCGATGGAGAGCCGTCGTCGGCCGCGGCTGGGATCCAACGGCGCCCCAGTCCAGCCGTCAGTCGACGGCCCCTGGCAGCAGCCTGGAGCTGCCCGCGGCTCGCGGTCGGCAGCCTCGCTCGCCGCGGTCCAGAGCCACCCGCGCTCGGACGCGCGAGCCGCCCTTCCACCGCCTCTGATATTCAATTTTCCAACTCCAGTTTCAGAGCCGCAACAAATGCCAGCGTCTCCGCCGTTCCCCGACACGGCCGCCGCCGCCGAGGGGCCAGCGGCAGCTGCCAGCGGAGCTCGCCTTTCAGCCAGCGCACCTTTGAGGACAGCAGCTTTCCCGGGCCCCCGCGAGATGAACCGTGTCGATCAGCAATGCAGCGGGGGGGGCCACCGCCCTGCCCATGAGCCGACTCGCGGTCCTCGATGAGCAGCGCATCACCATCCCACGCGCCAGCGGCTTCGGTCAACTCGCACGCCCCTGGCAAGGCCAGCTAGCAGAAGCTGCCCTTCAGACAGGCCTCAATGCCGCGGATAAGGGGACCTAGTTGAAGCGCCGTCCGTAGCAATCAGAACAAACGTCAAGCACGACTTGGCCCCCGATACGTCAATCCAGCTGCCTTCCGTGTCCAGATTGGAGAATACACGCGACGCTCGGATGGGGCGGCGGCGTGCCCACATATGATCGGTGCCGTGATGGCTGGCCCTCCAACGATAGCACCACCGCCAACGCCATCGGTTCTACGCGACGAGCCAGAAGTCATAGGAATAGTAGCAGTCGCCGATGAGACGCGCGGCATCCATGTGGATTAGCTCGCCAACTAAGACCTCGCATGCACTCTTCAATGTTGACGCCGTGCCCATCAGTACTGCGCCCGCGCCTGGGCCGCCACGAGCTACAACAATACCCAGTTGCGAACAGTGGAAGAAGCGCCTCGCGGCGACTAGGCGACTTGGCTCGAGCACCCTAATCGCAGTGCCCAACTTGCAGGCTGCGTTCGGCGGCGCGGAGGTCACGCGCATCCATGTCAGCATCGCACCCTGGGTGGCATCCGACGTGCGCGTAGCGCGCGAGGTCGACGGGGCGCTGGTCGCGCCGCGAGACGTACCTGTAGGATTTCACGTTCAGTACTCCTGCATCCACCCGGGGACAGCCGTCTCCCCGAGGCCCGCCGCAAGGCGATGGGGCCGACGCGCTTCCCTGGCGGCCCGCCGTCGGACCTGCCAGTGGGCGCGCCGTTCAGGCATGCCGCAGGCGCGCCCTGCTCTCCGCCGGCCTCTGGGCCCGGTTGAGCAGGCCAATCTCGCGGGGGAGACGCCCGCCCTCGAGCTGCGACAACGAGCCATGCATTCAGAGCACTGGCCGCAGCAGTTCATCATGAGCAAGCCTTTATGCATTCAAGGAGTCGGCAGCGGGACTCAAGAGCGGACCCATCAGTTCAGCGCCCCCGCTGCCGTCGCGGATGATCAGGGCGCGGGCAATATCCACAGCTTCACGGCACCCATTATCAGAAGGTCGGGCATAAACCTGCCTGGCCTACTCGGACAACGCCGCATAGGGTCCACGCGCGCGATTCTGGACACTCGCCGACACGAGCTGATCCTACAAGGCGGAGGCGACATCCACATCCAGGTTCCATGGCCAGCAGGCGCCGCCCGCGCGCCGTTGCAGACGGCTCCGAGCGGGCACCTGGCGATGGTCATCGACGACTTCGAGAGGACCGCGCAAGCGCTGAGCGGCGCGCCCGACCGCGGCGCGCAACTGCGCGCCCGCGCCCGCGATACGGAGACGGATGTAAAGGACGCGACGCCGGCGGCTACCACCTCCTCCCAAGAGGCCGAGCAGCGGTCGACCTTCGGCTCTCACGGAGTTGACGAGGCCCCCTTGGGGGACTCGCTGGGTCTCCTCGCAGAGGAGCCAACGTCGCGCCCCTACCGCGCCCTATCCATAGAGCTCGCACCGTCGGTTGCTCGAGCTTTTGAGCGGGGCGGATGGCAGACGCGAGAACTCCATCCAAGGCCATTCGTCTGTTCATGTGTCTCCCTCATCGTCAGCGAAACCACGCGATCTGTCTACCAGCTGGTGTGCATAATGATGCCGCCCCGCCACATCTATCGAGGAGATCATTATTACCGAACTCTTGAGCAATTATTATTTTTCCGTGAGGGCTTCGCCTCATGCCGCCGGCCCCTTGTCTCGGATAATGTGAGATGCTCCCCTCCCTCCTCCCCCCCTCCATCCTTCATGAGGGGGGACGCCAGCGGGGAGGACCTGCTCAGGGGGGAAGCATCGAACTGGAACATCGGCGATGCATCCTTGCCTCGTCGGCCCATCCTTGGCGGCTTTCGCTGGCCAGCCCTTTTTGTAAAAACGTAAACATGGCCTTCCAAGGCCCTTGCATCCTTACCGCGTTAGCTTGTCGCACGTTTGTGTTGGCTCGCCCATGAGTTGCCGCAGAAGGGTTCGAAGGTCCAGTTCTTCGGGCGTCTCCAAGGTTCAGGGAGGTGGGCTCAGTGGGGGGGTACGTTAGTAGGGGAGCGAACAGTGACATAAACATAATAAGTCGGAGGTCTGCGCGGATTTCTCGGATCGGCGCTGGGCCACCTGGCGGCGCCTCCGGCGCCGCCCCTGGCGCGCTCCGCGCGCCAGGGAGTGGGGCCCAGCGCGGATCCGAGAAATCCGCGCGGACCCCTCACGCAGATCGGCGGGGTCAGGGTCCAAAAACATGGGGGATTTGCAACATTTCTGAAATTCGGCGGCACCCCTCACGCAGATCCGTAGGGTCAGGGTCCAAAAACACAAGGGATTTGCCACATTTCCGAAATCCGGTGGCACTCCTCACGCAGATCCGTAGGGTCCAGGTCGAAAAACAAACAAGTCCCGACACTGCCTCACGGAGGCGCCCAAACCTCATGATTTAGCTTTAAGATTTCCGAACCATTCTTCCAGAGCTCGTCAGCCTAGCGCGTTGACTTTTAACTGCAGGACAATTTGCGAAGTCTGTGGGTCTGTCCAGATGCTCTGCTCGTCGACTGGCCTCTCTGGGCATCCAACAGGCGCGAATCTCTCTTCCCTTGTTGCTGATGGTTGCGGCCCTCAATCACTATTTGTCGGGGCTCCCGTTCATTCTGGTGGCGCCATCCCGAGCATTCCGCCGCGCGTTTGCCCTTGGCAGCCCTTGCCCAGCACTTGATCCGCTCATGTATTTTGCCCTGCGTTCGCGTCGTTCGCTTGGCATGCTCACTTGTCGCGAGTCGCCCACGATCGCGCGTCTTCTGCCGTCGGGCCTCTCTCTTCGTCGCCAGCCCGGGCGTCCATCTCTCCGTGGCTTCCAGGGCCTTGCCGCCGGAGCTGCAATCCGTGAGGTGAGCTGGCTGCGCAATGCCATCGACCCAGCGAGTCGCTCCACTTAGTCTCGCGCGCCATTTGGGCCTGCGCGCGAGCTATCTCATCATCCGCAGATGGCTGCCCACTCGTTCTCGGATGCACTTCTCAGCGCATGTTCCGATCAGGTCTTTTCTTCGCCTGCGCTGATCGCTGGTCAAGCACTCTCGTTGCGGTTCTCCTCCAATCGCCGTCTTGTCTGCCGCCTCGCCTTTCTCCTCCCTGCTCATTCCGGGCGCCCTCCTTTCTTCGGCTTCCAGGGCCATGTCGCCGCAGCAGCAATTCGCGCGAAGTGAATGTAATTCGCGAATGCAGAATTTCATCCCATCGGACCGTTTCTCTCAGCCTCGCACGCCATTCTGGCCAGCACCCGATGCATCTGCGCATCCCGGAGAGTTTGCTTGTCCTCTCCTGCCCCCATCTTCCGCGGCCCCCCCGCCGGCCCGCGCCCCCCCCCCCGTGCGCGCAAGCGCTGCTGGCAGCTTCGCGCGGCCTTGGCACCTCGCTCTTGCGCTGACAGCCCCTGGCGCGTCTGCATTTTACCGAATTCCAGAAATGTGGCAAACCCCATGTGTGTTTGCACCCTGACCCCGCCGATCTGCGTGAGGGGTGCCACCGAATTTCAGAAATGTGGCAAATCCCATGTGTTGTTGGACCCTGACCCCGCCGATTTGCGTGAGGGGTGCCACCGAATTTCAGACATGTGCCAAATCCCATGTGTTTTTGGACCCTGATCCAGCCGATCTGCGTGAGGGGTGCCAGCAAATTTCAGAAATTTGGCAAATCCCATGTGTGTTTGGACCCTGACCCAGCCGATCTGCGTGAGGGGTGCCACCAAATTTTACAAATTTGGTAAATCCCATGTGTGTTTGGACCCTGACCCCGCCGGTCTGCGTGAGGGGTGCCAGCAAATTTCAGAAATGTGGCAAATCCCATGTGTGTTTGGACCCTGACCCCGCCGATCTACGTGAGGGGTGCCAGCAAATTTCAGAAATGTGGCAAATCCCATGTGTTGTTGGACCCTGACCCCGCCGATCTGCGTAAGGGGTGTTAATTTTCACCCACCCCAGCAATTCAGACAACACGCTCAGGGCGTGCTACACCTGCCCGTTTGGGCCTCCCCCCCCTCGCGCGGTCTATCAACAAGGAACAGCAAGCAGCAAGAAGCAGAACTGTAACAGTGGAAACTGGAAGCTGCAACTGGTACAGGAAACTGCGAACCTTCGGCCTACAGCCTGGTGGCCCCACAAGGGGGTCGGCGGATTTGTAATAGAAACAACGCACCCCGTGCTGCCATGGATTTGGCAACTAGGCTGGCTTCAACCATCGCTGTGGTCACGGGCCCAGTAGTAGGCATGAGGCTGTCACAATCAGGCTCTGGCCGGCGCTTGCATCAGAAACCCGCGCCAAAGCGCCCGCCAGGATTGCAACCCGCACAGTTGCGACGATTGAAGAAGTCCTCGGAGATGAGGTCGGCGAATTCTTCCGACTGAATGCGAGCAAACTAGAGGTCCTCGAGTTCCTGCCGAGCACCCGGGTTAGCCGTAGGGTGGATCGTCAAATCTTCGTTCAGGTTGGGGACCCCATTGAGGTTGCCCAGGATACTCGGTCGTACTTGTCTGTGGGCATTGGGGATTATGAGCCAAGATTGGTGCCATCGGAGACGACGGAGTCGAAGTACGTCGGCGATGTGGAGAAGTTGCCAGTAGTCCCAGGGAGGAGGAGGAGGAGGAGGAGGAGGAGGAGGAGGAGGAGGAGGAGGAGGTAACGAGGAGGAGGGAACGAGGAGGAGGGAACGAGGAGGAGGGAACGAGGAGGGGAGGAGACGAGGAGGGGGCGAGGACGAGGAGACGGGGAGCAGAAAACGAGGAGGAGGAGACGAGGGGGAGGAGACGAGGAGGAGGAGGAGGAAGAGGAGGAGGAGGAGGAAGAGGAGAAGGAGGAGGAGGAGGAGGAAGAGCAACAGGAGGAGGAGGAGGAGGAGGAAGAGCAAAAGGAGGAGGAGAAGCAGCAGGGCACCGAGCAGGAGGGCGCAGAGGTGCTGATCCCCCCCCCGAGCAAGGACTGGCAGCGCGGCCGACGCGCAGGCCACGAAGGAGGGCCCCGCCCCGCCGCGCGCAGGGGCGGCGCCTGCTGCGTCGTCGGTCTTCCTCAGGCCTCCTCGAGGGGGGGGGACTGACTCACCTCCTCCTCCCTCCCTCCGCTGCCTCCCTCCCTCCTCGTCCTTCCCTCCCCCCTCCCTCCCTGCCTACCTACCTCCTCCTCGTTATTCTCCTCCTCCTCCTCCTCCTCCTCCTCCTCTTTCACCCCGCTCCTCTCTTCCATCATCTTCCCATCCCTTTTTCCACCTTTCTCCTTCGTCTTCTTCTCCCCCTGCCCTCCCTCCTTCCTTCCATCCTCTCCCCCTCCTCCCTGCAGACCTCCCTCCCCCCCCTCCCTCCTGGCGTCGGGGAGGGGGTCTCTCCCACGTTTGGGTTGGCGCGCTTCGGGCCCGAGGGCCTCCAGAGAACGATCAGGGTTGACAGGCCGTGGCCGTGGCCTTGGCCGTGGCCGTGGCCGTGGCCGTGGCCGTGGCCGTGGCCGGTCCCAGCGAAGGGGTCGATAGATCCAGGGGACCCACGGATGAGTTTAGGCGACGCTGGAGTATCTCACCGGTAGGTTCTCGACTTGCAGCTTCGGCATTTGGGGGCCGTTTTTGGGCCCCCAGTCACAGTGGGGGCACATGCCAAGGAACACCCTGCGTGCCTCCAGGGTGCCCTGGGTTTCTCGGGTTTCGGTGGCTTCGCCATGGAAAGCGTGACGTTCCCACGCCAGAAATCAATGGACGTCCGAGGGTCTCAGGGTTGGGTTTCCTGTGGAAAGTTTCTTGTGGACTGGCCTCCACTGTAATCAATCAAGACTCGCGACTCGCGACGAAGAGCCCGTCCATTCTTCGGGAGGGGTCAAGAGTTCTGGGGCCCACGTCGTGTGAATCACCACCACGTCTGAGGTCTAGGCCCTCGTGGCTCCTCCACATTGTCACCTTACGGAGCCATTGCCAATGGAAGGGGCCGAGGCTCTCCCTACGGTCCCTCGGCCAACGAAGACGGCCGTAGGGAGGGGTGCAACGTACCTCCACAATTTTCAGACCTTCAAGACCGTAAGGCGCCAATTGCTACCATTCTCTGTTTTCCTCCCTGCCGTCCCCATCCACCTCCCCGAACCCCATTCCCGGTCCATTTCTTCGGTAGCAAATCATGGGAGCCCTGTGTACAATTGCGATTCCGTCTTTAGCGTCGATTGGCGTCGATCTAACGTCTGGGAGTCGATGAGGTAGCGCCCATCTAGTAGCGTCGTTTAGCGTGGAGTGACGTCGATATAGCGTCGATTAGCGTCGATTCAGCATCGATTCAGCGTCGATTCGCAAGAGCCGACAAGATGGTATGGTAGACTCCCATGAGTTACCACAGAACGCTTCTTGTCCCCTCCCCCTTCCCCCGCCCGCTTTCCCAGATCTCTGACCCATGACCTCCCTTGGAGCGCGTTTTGACCAGGATCTCGGGCTGCACCTGGCCGTGGCAACGAGGGCCCTCCCCCCCCTCAACAGGTTCGGAGGGGGGAGGCGGGGAGGATATTTTTCACCCCCGAGCATCGGGGGCCCAAAAGAAGCAGTGACCCCACCGTGTGGTGAGTCAGTGGGGATTCGGGGTGACCGCATGGTTTTTGGACTTGGGACTTGGGTCGTTCTCAAAGGATGTCTCCGCCATTTGCACCGCCAAGGTCCCAACACGGTTCGGTGACAGACCATGCGGTGAGGTCGTTGTGGATTTCGAGGTCGTCGCACGGTCTGTCACCGCACCGTGTTTCGACCCCCGAAACGGTGCTTGCATTGGAGGGTTTCTTTAGGGGGCCCTACCCCTACCCCCCACGATTTCTGAGGGGGAGGGTGGGGTTCACTTCGTTCGGGAGCTCTCGAGCGAAGTGAACCCCACCCTCCCCCTCAGAAATCGTGGGGGGTAGGAGCAGGGTTCGCATGTGGTCTCCTATTCTTCCCCGGTCCACGAGGCATTCGCTGGGGTGCCGAGGTTCCGCCCGGTGGGCGGCCGTGGGCGCCGCGTGGGCGCCCCGTGCGCTGGCCGGGTTTGCCAAGGTCTCGCCTGGTGGGCGCCTGCGCCCAGTTCGCGCCTCGAGCGCGGACCGTGTCTGCCGCGGTTTCGCCCGGTGGGCGGCCGTGGGCTCGTCGTGGGCGCCTCGCACTGCTCTGAGCTGCAGTGCTCTGCTTCCACCGCGCAGGTTGCGCAGCATGGCCTTCACCACACAGCCTGCGCCACGCAGCTTGCACCACGCAGCGTGCACCGCGTGCAGGGGCTCACTGCTTGGGGTCCACGCTGGCAAGCTTGTTTGCTTTCTGCCTGGAGGCGGGGGGGGGGCCTCCAGAGGGACCCCCCAAATGTGAAAAACGTACAACACATGCCCCAAAAGGAGGAGGAGGAGGAGGAGGAGGATCTCCCGCCGCCCCCCGATGAGGAGGAGGAGGTCAAGGAGCCATGAAGGGGCGGAGGGCGGCTGCCCCATGAATGCGCGGCGCCCCGAAGTCGCAGGCGGCCACGGCAGCGAGGGGCCACACGAGCATGCCGCCGGCCGCTTGCCCACCCAGGAGCCTCAAGACGCTCGAGGAAGACAACGTGGACCGACTAGAGGAACCTATTCGGGAACTGTTCGATCAAATGGATGACCTAGCTGTGCTGCGCACCCATTGCGCTGCCCTCAACCTCGAGGCGCTGCGACATGCGGCTCAGGGCGAGAGCCGCCAACACTACAGGCAACTCGCACCCTGCACGGCTCAGCTGCGTCACTGTGGGTCGAGACCTTGTCCTGCCAAGTTTACTGCGAAAAACCCTGCGAGGGGAATAGGAGTACGGAGCAGCAGGAGGAGGAGGAGGAGGAGGAGGAGGAGGAGGAGGAGCAGCAGGAGGAGGAGGAGGAGGAGGAGGAGAAGGACGACGACGATCTTCCCTCCCGCTCCCGCTACCCCCCCCCGGGTCCCGCGGCACCTCCGCCGAGAGCCCCGCTCTCGGCGCGGGCGGCCCGCCCCCTGGCGCGGCAGGACGACGACTTCGGCGACACCCACATGGCTGGCGGGGAGGGCGAGACCAAGACGGCCACGGCGGCGGGCTCAGCTTCGCTCGGCGGCGGAGGATCTCGCATCCGAGAGGGAGGCCGTTGCCGCGGGGGCCGCTCTGGGCCTCGCTTCCAACCGCATTTCGCCCGCCCCTTGGGCGCACGTCGAAGACCCGGGCGCCCGCCATCAGACGAGGGGCGCCGCCATCAGAGGAGGAAAAGGTACCCATACAGCTACCATTCCTTCGATTCCCCCTTTTTGGGGCTTCCTGGGAGGGCTGGATTCGCTTAAAAATCCTGGTCTGAACGCGCCCCCCAGGAGAGGTCCGGGGAGTAGCGGTATCGGTACCTTCTGGTATCCCCGCGCCAGCATCCGCTGCCCCCACCCAGCGTGCACTGGATGAGCGGGCACCCTTGGCGCTGGCCGGGCTCTAGATCTCTAGATGGAGCTTCGCCGCCAGTTTGCGTAGCAGGGTCAGGCAGCGCCTGCGGCAGCGCCCTCGGTGGCGGCTGGGAGTCGGCCGTCCAGCAAGCGGTCGGCGCCAGCTACCGCCTGGCGCAGCCGCATGGAGCAGGCAGGCCCCACGCCTAGGCGCAGGGAGCCGCCCTGCCTAGGCGCTGGCCGCGAGGGGGCGGGCGGCCGCTCGCGCGCTCCCCGACGGCGCCGCTGCCGCGGAGGCCGCCGAGGGCGCACGAGCACCCACGGCGGCGGGCCAGACAGGGGCGACGCCCCGGGAGCTCGCGCCGAGGTGCCCGCGGGCTGCTCCGGCAAGTGCCTGGTATCGCTCGGACGTGTGCATTTTTTTCGGCCGGGATTATTAAGGAGCATCCTGGATCATCCTGCGAAAAAAACACGCACGAAACCGAAAAAAGCACAGGGAATGGGCGTCCGAGCGATGGCCAGAGTGGCGCGGCCCTCGCCGGCAGCTGCTGGGCTCCATCGACGCGGCGGCTGGGGCTGAGGCTTGGCCGGCGGCGTGGGGCCGAGGCGGCGCCTTCGTCGAGCCAGATGCGGGGGCATCGCTCGCCGGCGCGTGAGGGCAGGGCACGGGCCCGCTGTGCGAGTGCCACCTGTGCGAGGGAGCGTTGCGCGCCGGCTGGGGGCCGACGTCCAGGCGCAGACGCCGCCCGCGGTGTGCGCCTTCTATCGCGATCGGAGCCCACTAGAGTCGAGACGCCGCTGAAGTTCCGGCGATCGCAAACATGGATCAAGGGGGCGTGGATTGGCGACGGGTCCCGTTTCCGTGAGAAATCGCGGATTTCCGCCGCCGAACGGTGCGGCACCGGCCGCATTTTGGTGCTTGCGCGCCCCTGAGAATTGAGGGCCGCTTTGGTCTCAGGAGCCGCTCTGGTGTTCGGACTGGTCCGTCGACCCAGGCCAGGGAGCGCACTCGTGGCCGAGGCTCGCCGTGGCCAGAGAAGCCATTTCGTTCCTAATTTAGCTTCCCAATGGTAGCAGCACGATGACGGTCGTGGAGGCAGCCTGGTTCCTTGTGGATTGGAGAAGTCCCAGAGCTGGTTGATTCTCACCCGTGAGATTGGCTCCTCGTTTC
>CAUYUJ010004247.1:543672-570858 GCA_963575745.1 Prorocentrum cordatum
CGGCCCCGTCGCCCCTCGCGCACCACGCCCAGGAGAGAGGCGTTCGACGTCAAGGCGTTCTTCAGCGAGGGGAGCGCACTGCTGCCCAACACGCCCAAGGAGCCGGCCTCGCCATCCGCCTCCTCACCTCTGCTCCCGCGCCGACACCCCTCTCCCCCCGCGTCGCTCTCGCCTCGATCCGCCAGGCCTCCCGACGAGACTCGAAGCTCCTTCTGGGCCCCCTGGTCCCTGGCTAGCCGGACGCGGCTCGAGGAACTGGATTCTGCCGCTGGAGCTTTCATCTGGGCACATGCTGCGCTTTCAGATCAGTCTCGTGCCGCGGCTGATCTCTGGGACGTCCAGCAGGTCAGAAGCTTCGGCGTGGACGGTGACAGTACCGAGGCCCCCAAGCGAAGAACTGAAACCACTTTTGCCCCGTCGAGCTAGGACCAGACGTGCTGTTCTGTGTCTCGGACGAGCCCGAGAAACGAGAGGCATGCTCGACTAACTGAAGCTCTATCCGTCATGGCCGAAGTCGGGACGCGGGCTCAGATCCGCGTCCCTCCTCTTCAGCGCCACGAGGCGTCGAGCACGTGGTCTGGCGCTGCGAAGCGGAGACCAGGCCCTTGGGTCGACCGCAGGATGCTTTTGGGAGGTGGCGAGAGCAGAACCGTATCGGTTCGTACCTGTGCTGGTCCGAGCAGTACGACGAGCGGCGCTGCAAGGCCGCGAGGCTTCTGGCAAAGGGCAGCACGCACGCGGCCAGGGTGATGTCCGGGGCACTCGTCTCGCTGGCGCACCTGCAGGCGGCGAAGGGCAGAGAGGAGGGAGGAGGTGGAGGAGGACGACGACACGGGCGTGCCGCAGTGGAGGAGCGCTGCCCCCGCTGTGGGAAGAGCGAGGCGCCCGACTTCGAGCGCGTGGTCTGGCGCTGCGAAGCGGAAGCCAGGCCCTTGGGTCGACCGCAGGATGCGCTGCAGCGGCGCCTCCTCTGGCCGACTGGCCTGAAACGCATTGGCGGGCCGTCGCCATCAGACAGGCGATCTTGGAGGAGCGCCACGGACGGAGGCCGCCCGAGGGCGCTGGCACCACGCCCTCGGGACGGCGAGGGCAGGAAGAGGTAGAGGAGGTGAGGAGCCAGAGGCAGGACAGGAGGTAGAGGAGGAAGAAGAGGTAGAGGCAGGAAAGAGAACATTAGAAGGGAGGAGGAACTATTAACAATTACCCCAGTGCGACCCTGCCTAGAAGTTGGAGCCCCTAGGAAAGCAGCATTAGTTGCTATGATATGCTATGCCATGCCATGATATGCTATGCTATGCGATGCTTTGTTGCGCTATGCGATGCTATGATATGCTAAGCTATGATCTGTCATGCTGCGCTGTGCTATGCTAAGCCATGCTATGCGATGCGATGCTATGCTATGCTGCGCTATGCTATGATATGCTATGCTATGCTATGCTATGCTAATGAGTTTCTATGTTCAGCTAAGCTAAGCTAAGCTAGCCCTCTAGGCAGAGCCTAGGTAGGGAATTCTGGACGCTTCGCGTATCCCCACCAACCCGTCCAGAAACGACGCCCAGGCGAGTAGAAGGTCGTCCTGAAGGGCTTTTCGGCGTCTTGGGTGCCTCGGGGGGGGGCTCTGTGGGCCGTTCGGGATCCTTTTTGGGGCCTCCTGGGGGCCTCTTGGGGCCTCTTGGGGCCATCTTGGGGCCTCTTGGGGCCTCTGGGGGGCCTCTTGGGGCCTCTTGGGGGTCTCTTGGGGGCCTCCTGGGGGCCTCTTGGGGGGCCTCTTGGGGCCATCTTGGGGCCATCCTGCGGCCTCTTGGGGCATCCTGGGGGCCTCTTGCGGCCATCGTGGAGGAAATCGATCAAAGAAGCGGGGCTCCCTAATTACAGTCCCCCCCCAGGAGCTCCAAACATCGCTTCCTGGACCCCTCTTGGATCGCTCTTGGAGCGCTCGTGGCCGCTCTTGGAGCCATCCTGAGGCTCTCTTGGGCCCCTCTTGGAGCTATCTTGAGCCATCTTGGAGCCATCTTGACGCGTCGGATGTGCATCGCAAGCGAAAAAGTGAGAACACCAAAAACATTGATTTTCCCAAGGGTTTTGAAGCATTTTGGCTTCTTGGATGCATCCTAATGATGCTCTTGTGGGCACTTGGAACCGTCTTGGGGAGTTCTTGGAGCGTCTTGGAACATCATGGGGACCATCTTGAGGCATCTTGCGCTATCTTGAGCCATCTTGGAGGGTATCTTGGGCTCCCTGAGGCCCTCTTGGAGCCGTCTTGGGCCATCTTGGGCGCTCCAACGCGCCGCGGAACCCCCTGTCCAGGTCAGTGGGGAGGGGGTAGGGGGAGGGGTAAACCCCTCCCCGAAGGGGAAGAAGGAGGGGTGGAAGAGGAAACGCTCTAAACCACCGACGCCCAGAGGGCTGGTGGGATTACACCAATGTTAATGCTTTGCTTTGCTTTGCGTTGCGTGTGCTTTGCTTTGCTGTCGCTGCTGTTGTGTTGCCTTTGATTTGCTGCTCTGCTCTGCTCGGCTATGCTATGCTATGCTGCGCTGCGCTATGCTATGCGGGGCTATGATACGTTGTGCTGCGCTATGCTACGCTATGCTATGCTGTGCTTTGCGATGCTAAAGCTCAACGGAGCTAAGATAACGTAAGCTAAGCTAAGATAAACCGGAGCTAAGATGAAACTGAACTAAGCTAGTATGAAATAAGCTAAGCTAAGTTGAGATAGTCGACGCTAAGCTAAGGGGGCGTCGCTGGGGGAACCGCGGGGCGGATACTGGGGGAACCGCCCGGGGCGGGGACCACTGCCCGGCCCTTTTTAAGAACACCGAGTAAGAACCCTTCTAGGCAGAGCCTAGGTAGGGAATGAAGGAAATACATTTCCCATGTGCGCACTGTCATCATTCAAGCAAGCGCGCCACGAGGCGTCGATGGATGCACGGCTATGCGCGAGAGGAGCCACGATTGGATTACACTCCAAAGGCGAGTTTGGGTGAGTCCAAACTCGGTCTCGAGCAAAACGTTGCTAATATCTGCAAGCAGCAGGTTGCACAGGTGACGCCAGCCAGGGTGGTAGAACCGATTTAACCCGAAAGGCCCCCACGACGGACAAGTCGTATGGGACCTTGCAGCTGAACTCCTTCCCTGGTGGCGAGCAGTTGAGTTATCGGATGCTTGTTTCCCGGTCATTATTTTTATTCTGCTGAAGAGCCGTATTGGGGTCGTTTCATCATCATACCATGTCATATCATACCATACCGTACCATCCTACACCTATACGACCACCCTTCGGGTGATAAGGAGGTTGTGGGGTGGGGGACGGGGGGCAGTTGAAGACAATTGCAGTGGCTGTGATGGTGACAGTGGTGGTGACGACGAGTCGGCGACGATGCGTGATGACGACGCGCGAAGACCACGGGGCACCACGAGACCACGGGGCGCCACAGAACACCGCTATCGACCTCACGGTGGATCCCATGATCGATCTCAGTTTGGATATCACTCTCAGTCTGTGTATCGACCAGTGTATCGATCTCGCTACCTCTCTCGCCTTCGATCCCACCATCGATCGCACGTGGGGAATGTTTGTCCGCGCGTGCGTTCCTTGAGGAAAACATCGTAAGAATAAGCAAGACCACGGGGCACCACGCGAAACCACGGGACACTACAATCGATCTCACCATCGACACCACTAGGTGGCAATAATCCCACCAGCCCTCTGGGCGTCGGTGGTTTAGAGCGTTTCCTCTTCCACCCCTCCTTCTTCCCCTTCGGGGAGGGGTTTACCCCTCCCCCTACCCCCTCCCCACTGACCTGGACAGGGGGTTCCGCGGCGCGTTGGAGCGCCCAAGATCGACCCCTGGGAGGGCTAAAATTCGACACCCCTCACGAGGATCGTGGCTCCTGAGGGGGGGACTGTAATTAGGGACCCCCCCTTCGTTGATCGATCTCCTCCAAGATGGCTCCGAGGCCCCCCAAGAGGCCCCCAGGAGGCCCCCAAGAGACCCCCAAGAGGCCCCAAGAGACCCCCCAGAGGCACCCAAGAAGCGCCCAGGAGGCCCCAAGAAGCGCCCAGGAGGCCCCCAAAGGCCCCAAGATGGCCCCAAGAGGCCCCAAGAGGCCCCCAGGAGGCCCCAAAGAGGATCCCGAACGGCCCACAGAGGCCCCCCCGAGGCACCCAAGACGCCGAAAAGCCCCTCAGGACGACCCTCTACTCGCCTGGGCGTCGTTTCTGGACGGGCTGGTGGGGATACGCGAAGCGTCTAGAATTTGTCTGGTACTTCTTTTATTGAGGACATGCTACGAATATACAGTGCAATATGTTTGGTCATCTGTCTATCGTTCGGGATACCTATCAAACAGCATTTGCACAACCAGCGGAACAAGTGGCATTTATTTGCCCAGGCGCTCTTTCCTCTAAGGAGAACGCGTTAGGAACATACAAGGCCACAGGGTACCACGACACACCACGAGGCACCACGGAAAACATGGACCCTGATGTCGATCTCCATCGATCGATCGATCCCATTATCATCGATCTCGCCGTCGATCTCAGTACCGGTTTAATTGTCGCCCCACGATCGACCCTACGATATCATTATCGATTTGTTGCCCATATAGTATCGATATCATGTCTGATCTCTTTGCATCTATCGATCTCACGACCGATTGATATCATAATCGACCTCACTATCGATCTCACGATCGATTTCTCTATCGATTTTGGTGTTGATCTCGCTCTCTATGTACACTTTCTAATACCCCGTCCCCAGGGCCTCCAAGGGCCTCAAGACGGCCCAAGAGGCCTCCAAGACGGCCCCAGGAGGCCCCCAAGATGTTCCAAGAGGGCCCCGAGACGGCCAAAGAGACGCCCAAGAGGGTCCCAAGACGGCCCTAGAGGCTTCGAAAACGCCCCAAGAGGACTCCAAGAGGCTCCCCAAGAGGACCCTAAGATGCAACAGTTGTTGGTTTTTCAATGGTTATTGAAGGTTGTTTGGGTTCTCGCCTTTTCGGCTTCCCGGCGCTCCAAGACGGCCCAAGAGGCCCCCAAGATCGCCCCAAGACGGCCGAAGAGGCCCTCGAGACGGCCCCCAGACGGCCCAAGAGGACCCCAAGACGGCCCAAGAGGCCTCCAAGACGGCCCAAGAGGGTCCCGAGACGGCTCCAAGAAGGGGCCCAGACGGGGGATCCGATCGGACTTTTAGGGCCCTCGGCCCCAGGAGGCCCCCAGGAGGCCCCCAGAGGCCCCCAAGTCGATCTCGTTATCGATCTCCCCTTACCTATCAGTCTCTACCCATCGATCCCGCAATCGACCTCACTATCGATCTCACGATTCATATCACTGTCGGTTTGTCGATCGATCTAGCTATCGATCTCACTACCGATTTCACTGTCGATCTCACCCAGTCAATCGCATTATCGACCTCACGGGACACCACGGGACACCACGGGACACCGCGCCACGGAACACCCCAGGACAGCGGCGGCACACCCCCGAGCCACCGTTTGCCAACCAGGGGAGGAGAATCATTGAGCTTGGTTTCGCCTTAGCAACGGCTGGTTAAGTATTCCCGCCCGCCCGCGCAGTTTCGCCTCGCACGCACGACACGAACACGAAACCGAAACCGATTTCCTGGTTGGGGGCTCTCCGTTTCATTGCGATCTCACGCCCCAATTCCCAATCATAACACGCCCAATCCCAATGTTATTATTACCCCCGTCCCTTCGTCTTTTTCCGCCTCCTGATCCTCCTCGCCCTCTCGTCGTTGTTTTCCTCATCCTTCCTGCTCCCCCTCCCTTCCCCATTATCGCCCTCCGCCTCCCCGTCCCCCTCTTCTTTTCTTCCACATGCAATTAGCGTCAGACGACGAGCGTCCCCTGCGTCTGCAAGGTTGCCGCAGGTTTGCAAGTTGCTCTAGTCTCCCATCTCTTTGCAAATATTGTCCTCCTGCTGTTTTTTCCTTTCCTCCCCCTGCTGCTTCTCCTCCTCCAAGGAGGTGGGGGAGGAGAGATCGAACACGGAGGAAGGATGCGTGAATGAGGGGGAGGAGGAGCACGCTATCGTTGAGGATGGGCAGGGGTAGAATAATGTAATGGCGTGGAAGGGGGATGAGGAGGCGAGAGGAGAAAGGGCGGACGAAGAGGGAACATTAGAGGGGAGGATCCTGATGATGAGGAGGAGGAGGATAATGACAAGAAGGCTGACGCGGGGGGGGGGGAGGGGAGAAGGAGGAGGAGAAACGAAAAGGAGGAGAGAGAGAGAGGAGGAGGACGAGGAGGAGGACGATGAGGAGGAGTAGGAGGCAGGAGGAGGCTAGCCCCACCGTGTCTCAGCCTTCCCCACCATATCCAAAGATTACACCGTGCTCGGTGACTGCGCGAGCTTTGATTGTGTGCGGCGCGAGGTGGCTTGGAGCATCGGAGGTTCAGCAGTTTGGCGCAGTGCTTGTCAGCGCCGGTGCGCCGCAGGTGAGCTTGCACCTGCCAGGTCGTCTAGTCTAAGGGGCTCATCGTCTCCGAAAAGGTTAGCCTGGCCATGGGTCTGGGGAGGCTGAAGGGTGGCCCACCCGACTCCAGATTCGTACTGCTTGTGGGGTATTTGATCGGACGCAGACGTGCCCCGCATCTGCTGCCAGGGCGATGAGTGTTCAAGCGTGAACGAGGCACGACGCAGGGTGACCCTTGGCCATCGACAATCTCCCGCGCAGTTCTTGCAACCATCATGTGGGACCTAGAGAGCAAGTGACATGGAGAGCCTAGCAAGAATGGGATACGCTATTCGGTCAAGTTGAGACTCGCGGACGAGCGCGGCGCAGGTGCGACGGATATTGTAAGACCTGAGTGAGAAAGCGAGCGCCGCGGGCTTGTAATTGCGCGTGGGCAAGACGGAAACCTTGTCCAGCGAGGCTGACAGCCGGGGAGCTCTGCGACGGACAAATGTTTAAGATGGCGAAGGGGGAGTCGATGTTTTGGCATTCGATGCGATGTTTTGTCATTCGAGGACAGCGCGAAGTATTTGGGAAGGCAGCGGACGTTCAGTGAGTACCACGATGTTGGGATCAACCACAGGATCTCGAAATGATTTGCCGCTTTCGGCAAGTTCAAATCTGAATTGTGTAATCGACATTATCCATATTAAGGCCGTTCGACGCGGTGTCCTCGGCGGTGCTGTATGGGAGCGGAGCCTGGACGCTCACTGCAGCGCGAGAGCAACATAGCGTCCAGGCTCACTGCACTCACTGAGCCTGGACGCTCACGTCAACGTAGCAATGCGAAGGATGTTTCGGAACATCGCAGGCGTCTGAAGATAGGAATATTACTCATATGTGGAATAGACTTCAAAATTATTCGACGGACAGAGGTGGAATAGTCGAACACCGACTTGCCCACGCGGTTGCCATCTCAGAATGGGAGAAAACCAAATTACATCAACAGCCGCATTTGCAGCGGTACGGGTCCTTTCGGTTGTCGACCTACCAGAACGCCGCTATAACGACGGGCCAGGTTAGAATGCGAAAGTGAGAGAAGGTTGTGACGTTCGAGAAGTGAGAAGGCCCACGCGAGAAGGCGGGTGATGGTTTAGAGGCATGCTCGCGGCAGCCCGCACAGGGCGCGATTATGCGCATGCCGTTCCGGTATCTTGTATGATGTAATACGCGAAGAAGGAGGTGCGAGGGGGGGCGCGCACTTTCCCTTCAGGGCGGCCTTGGGTGAGCAGAGACAGTGGGCCACCGCCAGGGCCAAGGTTTATCCTGACCCGTTGTGCTGGTTTTAGTTCTCTGCTGTCTTCTCTGATGTTCACCGTTTTTCCCCCAATTGTCATCGCGTCGGTAAGGACTGGGAAATTCGTGATTTGGCCACTGATTGATTTGGCCACTGATTTCCTCATCATGCTTCACCCGTGCCATGATTTCCGCGTGGCCAACGAATGCCAACGAATGCGCGGCCCACAGGGATAGGACGACGTTCAAGGGGGTCCCCTTTGAGGGCCGTGGAATTGGTTGTTGGTGCGGGCTGTGGCCATCTTCCCCCTTTCGTGCATGTTGTTTTTCTGCTGTTTCTTTTCCCTTGCCATATCTTTCACAGGCTACGACCCTATACCCTTATATCTGACCGAGTGACTGAGTGGTAGGAGGGGGAGGGGGAAGAGCAGGATGAGAAGAGACAGGAGGAAAAGTAGAAGCAGGTACCAGGGAAGCAAGGAGGACTTACGAGGCAAGAAGTCATGCAAAACGAATGGCCCAGGACAGGAGCAGGGATACCCAATCGAAGGGATGGGGGGGAAGGGGGGGGATGGGGAGGAGGAGTAGGAGAAGGAGGGGCCAGAGGAGCAAGGAGGATTGGCGAGGCAAAGGAAGGAGCAATACGATGAGGACGAGCACAAGGACGAGTCCAACAGGAGACGGGGGATCGTAGCATGGAAGACGACAGGATGGCGCGAGTGAAGTATGATGGGTCTGATACGAGGAGGCCGAGGGATATGAGGGTGAGGCGGCGAGGAGCCAGAGGGACGCGCACTTGACACGGAACTGCGGCCCAGGATGGTCACGTCTTTGCCTGGTGTTGGCCCACGATTTGCGCCTTTGCGTCTGTTTCTTGCTATAGTACTGCGGTGCGGCATGGCCCTGTTTGATTTGTGTTAATTCTGACAAGGGTGAGAGCGCCCCCGGCCAATCTCTCCCCAGAGGGTCCCAGTCCCCCATATTGCTGCGATCGTGTGAGATGAGAGGCAGAAGTGTTGTGCGTGAGCGCGAGACGTGGGCGCAGTGGTTGGGTGACCGTCCGCGAAAGAACACCAGCAGTAGCTAGCAGTACTCCTCCTCCCCAGACCACCACCTCCTCTTCCCCATTCGTTAATGTTATCATCCGAACCGCCTCACGACTGGCAGCCAGCATGGTATTGCGTAGACGACTCGGCGTGAAGGCTTCGCTTGTGCATCAAATGGTGTCCCTGACGCAACAACGTTCTGGATCCTTCCCGCTCGTGATCTGACGATGTATTGACCGCGCTCGGCTGCGATGGATTAGGGTGGAAAAATGAAGATGGAGACCTCGTCACAGGTTTTGGCATGTGGGGGATGTTTTGGACCCCGGGGCCATCGAATACCGATCTGGGATGAAGTTCCCGTCCAATTGCCTCCATGCGTCCTATCTGCCTGCTCCCGCTATCTCCCTCTCTCCCTCCGCCCTCTCCATCCTCCTCCCTCCGTCCCGTTCCTCCCTCCATCCCTCTTTCTTGACCCCTTCCTCCTTCCTCCAAGCTCCCTCCCACCTGCCTCTTCGCTTGTCTTGCCTTCCATTTGGGCTTGGGCATTCTCTTCTTCCTCTCCTCGCGGTCTGTTCTGCTGCGGGGTGGCCGTGTGGGGTGGGGTGGGGGGGCGACAGGCTCCAAGCTTGCGCTGCAGCAGCGCATTGCAGAATCCTGACCCGTCTGGGCCCGGGCCCATGCGCAGGAGCTCGGTAATTGGCGGGTGGAGCTGCCGACCCAGGAGGAGCCCAAGAAGGTGAAGGTCAAGGCCGGCATTTCCCGATGCCGCCGTCGGGCCCGCAGGGAGGAGCGGGGCGCAGTCCCGCGCGCCCGACCTTGGAGGGCGTTGGTGGAGCAGCAGGTGTACAGTTGTTGCGCATTATTTGGAAGACGGACATATGAAACGACACATGATAGGCTACCATTATAAATTATCCCAGAGCGACCCTACCTAGGAGTTGTAACCCCGATGAGAGCAATATTAGTAGCAACGGTAAACGCCGTCCTCCTCCTTCTCCTCATCGTCGCAGTTGTAGCAGTAGCGGTAGTAGTCGTAGTCGTAGTCGTAGTCGTAGTCGTAGTCGTAGTCGTAGTCGTAGTCGTAGTAGTAGTAGTAGTAGTAGTAGTAGTAGTAGTAGTAGTAGTAGTAGTAGTAGTAGTAGTAGTAGTAGTAGTAGTAGTAGTAGTAGTAGTAGTAGTAGTAGTAGTAGTAGTAGTAGTAGTAGTAGTAGTAGTAGTAGTAGTAGTAGTAGTAGTAGTAGTAGTAGTAGTAGTAGTAGTAGTAGTAGTAGTAGTAGTAGTAGTCGTAGTAGTAGTAGTAGTAGTAGTAGTAGTAGTAGTAGTAGTAGTAGTAGTAGTAGTAGTAGTAGTAGTAGTAGTAGTAGTAGTAGTAGTAGTAGTAGTAGTAGTAGTAGTAGTAGTAGTAGTAGTAGTAGTAGTAGTAGTAGTAGTAGTAGTAGTAGTAGTAGTAGTAGTAGTAGTAGTAGTAGTAGTAGTAGTAGTAGTAGTAGTAGTAGTAGTAGTAGTAGTAGTAGTAGTAGTAGTAGTAGTAGTAGTAGTAGTAGTAGTAGTAGTAGTAGTAGTAGTAGTAGTAGTAGTAGTAGCAGTAGTAGTAGTAGTAGTAGTAGTAGTAGTAGTACAGCGTAATACTTACATCTACATCTAGACCTACATCCACATCTACACCTACAGCTACATTTACATGTACACATGCATCTACATCTACATATACATCTACAACTACACTCACATCTACATCTACGCCTACATCTACACCTACATGCTATGCTATGCTGTGCTGTGCTATGCTAATCTAAGCCATGCTATGCTATGATATGCTATGTTGCGCTATGATATGCCATGCTATGATATGCTATGCTATGCTATGCTATGCTGCGCTATGCGATGCTGCGCTATGATATGCTATGCTATGCGATGTTATGCTATGCTATGCTATGCTATGCTAATGCTGCGCTGCGCCAAATTAAGCTGAGTTAAGCTAAGATAAGCTAGGCTAAGCTAAACTAAGCTAAGTTAAGCTAGGCTAAGCTTGGCTAAGCTAGGATGAGATAAGCAACGCTAAGCTCAAGGGACGTAACTGGGGGAACCGCGGGGCGGATGCCGGGGGAACCGCCCGTTGCGGATTCCACTGCCTGGCCCTTTTAAGATAGAGGGTAAGAACCCTTCTAGGCAGAGCCTAGGTAAGGAATATAGGGCAAATGCGACGTCATCGTTTGAGATGGAGCTGTTGGCATTAGAGACCGCGTTGAAGATGGCACACGCTGCAACCTGATCAAGGGCGCTCGCACGGAAAAACAAATCACCCTATGATTGGGGCAACGTCAGGGTGGACGGGTGGACGCATCGCCCCCCAATCGCCCATGGAACGCAGGGAAGGGCCCCACGGCCCGCCCCGCCCAGGACCGTGCGGATTTGCCATCGGGGGCCCATCGCCGACCTGTTGCCGGTGCATCGCCGATTCTGGCCTGCTGCTCCTCCGCGCTGAGCCGTTCTTCCCCCAACTTCCCACTCACCCGAAGCGACGCCACCCCTGTGGCCGCTTGTGATACCCCTCTCACTCGCTTCACGAGGTGCATGCCCATATCGCGTGCATTCCGATCGTTGCGACCTCAACGGATGGAGGACGAGGCTTTCTGGAGGTCCTTTGGGGTCTCTTACGGTGCCTCTTGGAGGCCTCGGGAGGGGGGGTCTCTTGGGAGCCTTCGCTCCAAAACAACGGATCGCTTGCTGCGCGCGCTTTCCGTCGTACCGCATCAGATCCACAGGCTCTTGGGGGCAAGCGCGGGTGCCGTTCAGCGCTCCCTCGTCTTTCTTTGCTTCCGGCCTCCGCCCCTGGCGTCGCGCATCGCGGGGCGCGATGCGCGAAGGTAAGTGTTATCAGCCTGAACCATATCCCTACCCCTGTGATTGGGATCGCCTTACCTCGATGCCGATCTTGAGGATTCCCTCAGATTCTGAGGGCGCATCCCTAAGATTGTCATCGCCTTGAGGTTGTCAATCTTAGGGATAGGGATAAGCTCGGGCCGGTTGAGGTGACCCAGGGAACCGGAATAAGCCACCTTGCCGCGGTGCGCTCGCGCGATTTTGCGACCATGACGCACCAGGCGCACGAATTTGCCCATCTCTTTCGGGTCGCGCCGAGGCTGGTAATCGTCGGGCTCCACATTCCACATCGCCGAGCGCCGAGTCGAAGATTCGATCCGAGGGCTCATCGAAAGTGGGGAAGACTACAGGCGGCTTGGATTAGTAGGTCGACCCTGCCAGATCAAGGGTACTTTGGTGTCCTATGTCTCGCGACCCGTGCCTCCTGCATTCCGACGGCAATGTGGCCCTTGGAAGGGTCTTGTGTCCTCTCGCGCGTCCTGTCCAATCAAGTCCGACTGTATCGCCCCGCGTGTGCACGACAACTCACCACCGGCGGCAGCGGGAGCAGGCGAAACTGCCAGCTCCAGCTCCCTGCGGCACGGCGACGTCGGCGCTGGCTCGGGTGGTTAAGAAACCCCCGCGAGCAGGACCACCGGCAGCAGCGCAATACCTCACCAGCCGAGGGGTGAGCCCTGAGGCTGGCGACGGCCCAGCTCGTCTGGCGAGGCAGCCGCGAAGCCGACCGCCTTACCGCGAGCGGCGTGCCACGCCACATTCCTCCTCCTGCGTCTTCCGCCGTTGACATCAGGGGCAATGTTATTGGAGGCCTAGAAATTTGCACCAACACCAACACAGGGGGTTGCCTCCACATGGGGAAGATGATCCTAGATTTCGGTGCTGGTGGCAATATTTCGGTCACCCTGGAAGCCAGAATATTACCACCATCACCGAGATCGGGATCTTCTTCCCTCGGTGGAGGCACACCGCCGATTTTGGTGTTGGTGTCAATCTCTGGGCCTGCCATGTTAGGGGGGATCTTTCAGAGAGGTATGCATCGACCCCCCGTCGCCCGTCTATTGCCGATGGAGGCCTGGAGGCCCACCCTACCCAGGAAGGTACGAACGCTCCATTGAGGGCATGTCGCCGATCTATCGGCGGTGCATCGCCGATTCCAGCTCTATGTTTCTCCCCCCTGAGCCAGTCCCTCCGAACGACACCGCTCGGGAAACGATATACCACAAGATGGGTATGCTATATTTTCGGGTCGGACGCGCGCCTCCAAGGAGGACATCTAGTACTGGTACGGTAGGTTCGTGTCGTGTCGACCGGCGGCGACCCCAGCGCGGGCGGTCAAGGCTGAACGCCACCGCCGACCCTGAATCGGCCGATGTTGAACGATCGGACGTCTCGGAAAGGGCCGAACGTTCAAGTTTGAACGCTCCTCGAGCCTCCTCCTCCTCCTCCTCCTCCTCCTCCTCCTCCTCCTCCTCCTCCCCCTCCTCCTCCTCCTCCTCCCCCCTCCTCCTCCTCCTCCTCCCTCCTCCTCCTCCGCCCTCCTGCTCCTCCTCCTCCTCCTCCTCCTCCTCCTCCTCCTCCTCCGCCCTCGCTGGGGTCGACACGACGCGAACCCGCCGTGTGTCTCTGTGCGTCACATGCAGCGCGCGCCCGGCCAACGGCACCGCGTCCTGCCAGGAGCCCGGCCTCGCCCGCGTCACGCGAAGGCCCAAGCGCGGAGGGCCGCCCCGACACCCTGCGGCGAGCGGCGCGGCGAGCGGGGGGCGCCTTGATAGTTCGGATGCAAGTCCTGGGAGCTCAAATTCTGAGTTTGCTCTGGCCCGAGATCCAGCTCAGTCCGGCTTAATCCCACTGAATCCGGCTCAATCCCGTTGAATCCCGCCTAATCTGGCGCAATCCCGCTGAATCCGAGGCCCACTCCGGCGTGACAGCCCCCCAATGGGGCTGAATCCTCCTTGATCCTTTTAATCCTGCCGACGAAGACTTCCCAGCATTTGCCTCCTAACGATAGAGCCGATCTCCCCAGATCTCCGACGATTCTTCTTCGACTTCGGCCCCAGAGGTCCGCACGGGGGCCCTCAAGAGTTGATCAAAGATGCATAACCACCGCGGGGAAGGGATCGGGACCTGTGGGGCCGCGCACTGAAAAAAACATCTCGTCGGATGTCTGGGAACTGGGCCGCCACGCACTCGGGCAGCCCCCCGCTTCATCCCCGAGCACCGCGGCAGACGCCTCCAGCAGCCGTCGCACAGGTCACGCACGATTGGCCAGCTCGAGCAGCAGGGGGGTTTGCCCGCCGGCTAGGGCCAGATTGGCGACGGAATGAGGAGGAGGAGGCGGAGGAGGAGGACCAGTCTAATCACAAGGTGCATCAAGGATGTTGCAAGACTTGGCTCCAACAAAAGTTTCCTTGGAAACTCGCAAGGAACTTTCCTTGCAAGCGCGCCTTGGGCAAGATAACACGATGCGCACGGGTGCTGAGAGCTCGCCTGAAGACGATCCCAAGATAACCCCATGACCACAAAATGATTTTAAGAGGGCTCAGACCACAGACGATGACGTCCAGGCGACACTGGGATGACGCCGCCCAAGCATGATCCCAACATGGCTTTAGGGTAGTCTCAGGACGACTCTAGGTTGCCCTAACCTACGAGCAACGACTGACCCCGAGATGGCACGATGGCCACAGGATGAATGCAGGCGCGGCTGAGGTGGCTCCAAAATGACCCGACGACGTCCGCGTGATCCAGTAATGAGTCAGGGATGACCTCAAGACGATTTGATGATGACCTCAAGACGACCCCAACACGACATGGAGGCTGCAACTGTTCAGCTTCACCTTACGTCGGGCAGATCCCAGGCCGCCAGGATCTGGGATCGAGACGGGATCTTTGTTTACCCTATTTGTTTAATCAATTGGATCTCCAATCGGCTGAAATCAGCTTAAAGGATTGACAGGGATCGAGTCATGCGGGGCCCCGCCCATCCCACGCAAGAAGGCTGCCTGGCTAGGCATCTAGGGGGGTAGGGGGGGCTCGGAAAGGACGTCCTTTACGTCCGCCAGCCTTTCGCCGTCTTCGGCATCGTTTGATTCTCGCCGACGTCTGCTGAAGACCGCCTCGGTGAAAAATTGATGATTTTTCATTGGACCGATGTAAGCACTCCCTCCAAGTTCCCTCTTAATATTCCGGTCCCTGCAAGAATGTGCTGTCATTGCGGGAACTGCTCCATTGGAAGACAACCGTATGATCATTACCAGCCGTGCCCAAACACGATTATTGGGAGATCACACCATTCGTTGGACATCAGCACCGCGAGTCGACGTGATTGTTGCGCTGTTGCGTCCTGACAATCCTAAACCGTGCCAGAACACCCGCGACTCAACGAGATTGTTGCCTCCCGACAATCCCAGGTCGTGCCAGATCGCCACTCCTGGGAGTGCAGCTGGGCGAACGCCGGGAAGCTGCTGTAACATTTTGAGACGAGTGTGCGCGGCGCTGTTGGCGAGAGCCACACGATGAAGAGAACCCGCCCTCCACCCGGGAAGCTGCCGCACAGTTTTCGGGCGAACGCGTGCGGCGCTGAGGCGAGGGCCACGTCCTGAATATCCACCCTCCCTCCATCCGTGAGTCCGCTGCAGTGTTGAGGTGTGAGCGCGCGCGGTACTGTGGCGAGACTCACATGTTGAGCACGGCCCGCCCTCCATCCGCGAACGTGTTGAACGCGTTTGATACGAATGCGCGCGGCTAGAAGGCGAAAGCCACATTTTGGAAATGGACCGCCCTCCATCCGTGAAGCTGTTGCGAACTTTTCAGATGAATGTGCGCGGCGTTCGGGCCAGAGCCGTATTTTGAAAACGACCCGTCCATTCGTGAAGTTGTTGTAAATTTCACGTTTCAGGAAGTGTCAGGCGAAACGCTTGGCCTACCCTACAGACACGTCGGGGGGTGCGACTGACAGGGAGAAAGTATGCCCTAATCAGAGCTTGCCTCTGTGGGGTTCATAGCGGATTCATATGGTTAGGTGAGGTTTGACGCCGATTTCGGCGGCACGCCCATAGCCCTATAGCTTTATAGCCTTATAGCCCTATAGCCATGTAGCCCCAACGGCCCTATAGCCCCAACAGCCCTATAGCCCTATAGCTTTATGGCTTGATAGCCCTATAGCCCTACATCCCAGAGCCTTATAGCCATATAGCCCTATAGCCCCATAGCCCTATTGCCCTGAACAGATTATGATTGGGGCTTTTCTCCGGCATCATTTACAGGAAATGGGATGGAGGAGGATAATGATGATGATGAGGAGGAGGAGGAGGAGGACAAGGAGGTCGAAGGAGGACGACGACTTGGAGAAGAGATGAGGGGGGCCTGGTCGCAGGCTAAGCTCACCTTGCACGGCACCTTCAACATTGCGCCCCCGCCCGCGGGAATGGTGCGAAGAGCAGGTCGGCGGAGAGTGGCGGATGTTCTTGGATAATAGAAGCGAAGCACGACGACGACGATTACGACGGCGAGGACGCCAGCGACGATCATATCATAGACGGGAAGGTAAGAGACGAAGAGCGACGATGACGACGAGATCCAGGTCGATAGGAGGAGGAAGATTAGAATAATGACGATAATCAAAGTGCGGGTGACCAGGAAGACGGGGGAGGAGAGGTTCTGGAGGAGGATGAGGAGGGAGAAGTGAGAAGGGAAAGGTGAGGACCAAGGGGGAGAAGGACGAATGAGAGGGTGATGCGAGGAGGAGGACCAGCAGCAGCAGCAGCAGCAGCAGCGCGAGGAGGGGCAAGAAGAGGACGAGCGGCAGAAGGTCGAGGGATGAGAGCGGAGTGGGCGAGGCGGATGGGGAGGGAACCGAGGAAGGAAGATGGAGGAGGACAGGAGGGATGATTAGGAGAACGAGGAACGGACAGAACGGAAGCGTTGGGGACAATCCCAAGTTCCCGCAACAGAGGCCTACTCTAGCAGACCCACTGCGCAATTAAACATCCCTACGACGGCGCTGATGCTGCGTAAGCATCATATTATTGTAATCAAGTCTATAAGCGGGGGGGGGGGCCGCAGGGGGGAAGGCCCCCGACGGGCCCCGAGGCAAGCCCCAAGAAGGGTGAGGGCCCTCCTGGAGTGCCGCGTCCCCTGGCCGCCCCTGGTCGGGAGCGGGCGGGATCGCCCAGGCTCGGCCGCCTCCAGCGAGCGTCCGAGATCGCGGTCCGCGTTGGCAGCCGCGAGCCGAAATGCTTCATCCTCCCCCTTGCACCACCCGACCCACTCCGAATAAAACCACCCACCCCCCAGTAGCCCTAATGCCCCTGACAAGACCTCGGGCAACGAGCATGGCGAGACGGGCGCTGGAAGCAGGTTAGGGGGGCGGGTGAGGGCGGCAGGAGTCACGATGGGGGGGTGGAATGAACAGGCCCTGGTTGCGCAACCCGCACCCTGGCGCACCGCAGACGCATGCGGAGGGTGGAATGAACAGACCAGGGGGGCAGGAGGAGGGCTCATTCTGGAGGAGAAGGAGGAGGAGGAGGAGGAGTGGCCGCCAGCGTCAGCGTCAAATGAGGAGTTGGATGACGAAGGACTGGAGGATGATGATGGTGATGGTAATGATGATGGTGATGATGATGATGTTGGTGATGGTGATGGTGATGGTGGTGGTGATGATGATAATGATGATGATGATGATGATGATGATGATGATGATGAGGAGGAGGAGGAGGAGGAGGAGGAGGAGGAGGAGGAGGAGGAGTATGAGGATGAGAATGAGGAGGAGGAGGAGGAGGAGGAGGAGGAGGAGGAGGAGGAGGAGAAGCAGGACCAGGACCAGGACCAGGACCAGGACCAGGACCAGGACCAGGCGCAGGAGCAGGAGCAGGAGCAGGAGCAGGAGCACGAGAAGAAGAAGAAGAAGAAGAAGGAGCAGAAGAAGGAGAAGAAGGAAAAGAAGAAGAAGAAGAAGAAGGAGTTGGAGGAGGAGGAGGAGGAGGAGGGGCGCCAGCGCGAGCCCGGGCGCAGGAGGGCGCCCAGCTCCTCGAGGAAGAGGAGTATGAGGAGATCGTCAAGGACGCCCCGCGCCCTCCTCCTCGCTGGCGACGACGGCGACCACGACCGACGACCGGCGACGACGACGACGACGACCCTCCTCGTCGTCGTCCTCTTCGTCCTCGTCCCCCTCGTTCTCCTCGATCGCGTCCACCCTCGCCTCGATCTCCTCTTTCTCGCCTCCTCGCTCCCCCGCCCCCCCGCCCTACGACCCCGACGTGCCTCCCCCGACCTCTTCCTCCCTTCACACTTATACAATGTGAATGCTACTCTCCTCTCGCCCCTGAATCTGTCCAGAAGGTGTCCCGCCCCCCTTCGCATATTTTCTTCACAGGATTCTGGCGAGTTGGCTTTTCATATGTGTTTTCACAATCCGATTCTTCTCGGTCCTTCAAAATGGTGTTCCCGCTGCAGCGTTGGCCCCATTTCTGCGTCTCCGGTTGTTCCAAATCGTGCTTCCGCTGCAGCGCGAGCATTTTCTGTTTTTCAACATAGGCACAGAATCTAGAAAATGACCCCCCCGAAAAAACATCGGACGTGATTACACATTTGGTGTCGATCGGTTGATTTTTTTGGCCGCAGAAGAAGGCGGGAGCAGCCCCGTTTGGGGGGCGTCGTTTTGAGAAGTACCAGGAGGGAGCCCCGTTGCTGCTTTGAGAAGGCGATGTTAAAAGCAGGGCCAGCGGGTACTCTCCATCAGCCCCGCCTCGTAGGGAGCTTTCCGGGGAGCCCAGGGGGCTGGACGTGGAGCCGCGATTCCAGACCGCCCCAGACCTCTCGAAGATAAGGAACCCGGTGTCGTGAGTGCGGTGTTGTTTTTGATGCCGTTGTGCGATGCCACGTTTTGCTTTGCAATGCTTTGTGGTGCAATGCTTCACTATGCAATGCCACGCCATGCTATGACATGCTACGTCCTGCCGTGCTCTTCTACGCCATGCTGTGCCGTGCTCTACCATGCATCGCGTGCCCTCTCGGACCATTGCTCTGCTCGACATCCTACTGTGCGCCTTGGGAGGGGATCTACGCCACGGTTAGGGATGGGAGGGAGGGGTAGGACCCCAGATCTGACGCTAGCGCACCTAGCTCGTCTCCCTCCCCCTCTCCCTCCCCCCCCCCCTTCCATCCTCCCCCCCCCCCCTCCTGCGCAGGAGAAGCGCGAGCTGCCCCCGGAGCCAGAGGGCGAGGCCGAGGAGCCCGAGGGGGCGGAGGCCGAGGACGACGACGGGGCCAAGGTCGGCCCCGCCGCCCTGCCCCGCCCTCTCCTTCGGGGGGCAGCTCTGGCTTAGGCGTAAGTCGGGCCTGTCCCTCTACAGGAGGAAGATTCAAAAATAGTCAAAAACATCGTCTGGGGACGCTTTTTTGATTACGCTTCGACTGTTTGGGGGTATGGTTGGAGTATTTTTCATCTTTCGCCCAAAATCCCCCTGTAGGAGGGCAGGCCCGACTTCAGCATAGGCCCAGGGGGGGAACACGGCAGGTTCGTGTCGTGCCGACCAGCGGCGGCCCCGCCAGCGGCTTCCATTTAAAACGCCGCGGGCGACCCAGAATCGGTCGATGTTGAAAGATCTGACGTTTCGGAAACGGCCGATCGTGCAAGGTTGAACGATCCCCGTGATGTCAGAGACCAACGCTGGAGTCGACACGACACGAACCTGCTGTAGGCCCAGGGAAGAAATAATTATGGCAGGTTCTTGCCGTGCCGACTGCGGCGTTGGTTTCTGACACCGCGGGGATCGTTCAACCTTGAAAACGATCGGCGTTTTCGAAACGTCAGCTCGTTCGAAATCGGCCAATTCGTGGGTCGCTGGCGGCGTTCAACATTGAACGCCGGCGGCGGGGTCGCCGCCAGTCGACACGACGCGAACCTACTGTACGCCAGTCCAGACAGAGGCGGCTCTCCCTGGCGATGTCTTGTCCTTCGTGGACCTCCTGGAGGCTTCTCGCCGCCACGGCTTGATCCGCGTCGTCAAGCGGGCCAGGATGGACCCAGGGAGGGGTCCCGGGACCGATTTTGAGCGCATGTGGCTCGTGCGGGAGGACGTTCCAGTTTTTGTTAAGGCCTGAGAGGGGCAGACCGGCCCAAGGCCAGCGCCCGCAGGCAACGCGACGGCCAGTTTACGTTAGATGAAATCTGAAAGTCAGCCAAGGGTTTGCGCCGACCTCCGCCAGCGAAGCCACGCATGCGATTGTCTCGCACGCGATGTGGTCTGAATGATGTCGGCGACAGAATATCTACTCCAAGTTTCTTGATAAGCGTCGGGGGGGGCGTCACCCCCGCCGACAGCCCCACATCTACCCCCGTCGCGGGCAGCCGCCGCGCGCCGAAGGCGCTCCGACCCCCGTCGCGGCGCGACGACGAGGCGAGGTTGACCCCCGTCTGGGGGTACCCACCCACGCTCATCAAGAAACCCAGAGTGGGCCATCTGCTTTCTCATGGTCCTGGCAAACCCGCATGCCGGTGTACTTCTCACAGGGCGTTCCGAGATGGGCGTTCTCGAGCCAGGTGTTCCAGGAGTGCCCGGTCCTCGGGCGCGGCCCCGTTGGCAGCGCGTGCAAACGTTCATGGTGAAAGATGTTCATGGTGAGAGATGTTCTGCCTGCTATGTTTCAGTCGGGCCTGTCCCCCTACAGGGGGATTTTCGACGAAGAATAGGAAATACCCCCCAAATAGTCACACAATAGTCTAGAAATAGTCTGGGGACTATTTTTTGAATTTTTTTTGACCTTTTTGGGGTATGTCAGGGGTATTTGTTTTTTTTCGTCGAACATCCCCCTGTAGGGGGACACGCCCGACATAATGCTATGTTCTTGCTCAAGAACGTCCATTTCGGAACGCCCTGTGAGAAGTGCACCGGCATGTGAGTTGCCAGAACCATGAGAAAGCAGATGGCCCACTCTGGGTTTCTTGATGAGTGTGGGGGGTCCCCCCCAGACGGGGGTCAACCTCGCCTCGTCGTCGCGCCGCGACGGGGGTCGGAGCGCCTTCGGCGCGCGGCGGCTGCCCGCGACAGGGGTAAATGTGGGGTTGTCGGCGGGGGTGACGCCCCCCCGACGCTTATTGAGAAACTCGGAGTAAGAGGTGAATAGTGCACGCTGCGATGTTCGACCCACCCGGATGCTGTTGGAGTTCCATGATCTCACGCAGCGTGTCGCACGTGTTGGGTATCATATATGTTAGGTGCGTTGCAGCGCCAAGTGCGTCATATTTATGATGCAACAAGACATCGCCCATTGCGGCCAAGTAGACTTCGCGCGCCGCTTCTAAGTCGACGTTGCCTCCGTTCCTCCCCCGCCCACGTTTATCCCGCCCCAACTTTACTCCTCACTCCTCCTGCGCGAGCAGACCAGGGGTGCCCTCGGCGCGTCGGTTTCGGCCGCGTCGCAGTCGGCCGAGCTCGGCCCAATTCGGTTAGGACGGGATTTTGCCGCATTCTGGTAATGGCAGCCGGCGGCGCTCCGAGGGTGTAAGTGAGAGGGGGCGGGGCTTCTCGGAAGGCGGCGGGGCTTCTCAGCAGCTTTTCGGCCCTTTCAGAAGCCTTTTTGTGGTCTCGGCGAAGACTTCGGAAACTTCGCAGAAAGTCGGAGGCCTTCTGGGCCTTCTGAGAAGGCGCGCCCCCTCAGCTTTGCCTCCTGGGCGCGCCGCCGATCCTCGCTCCCATCCAAACCTTCCTCACCTAGCCTCTTCCTCTGTGCGTTCCTCACCTTGGCCGTCCCCTCCTCAACGGCCCCTTCATCGCTGATGCTGCCGGCGGTGTTTCGGCCCTACGTCCGTCATTCTAGCTCCTCCGCTTCCGCCTTCTCCTCCCTCCGCCTCCTCATCCGCCTCGGGTCCTCGTCCTTCCCCTCCCCCTCCTTCCTCCTCCCTCTTCCTCGCGTCATTCTCCTCTTGCGCACGGAATTCTATATCAAGAGAGTTTCTTGGTCCTCCTTGTTTCTCTTTCTCCTCATCGATCTTCCTCCTCGTCCTCCTCCTCCTCCTCGCGTCCTCCTCGCCGCGACTGCCGCTGAGGTTTCTGCTGCCTCGCTCCCGCTGCCCGACCCCGCCAGGGCGACAAGGAGGAGCCGAAGGAGCCGAAGGAGCCGGCCAGTGACGCCGAGGCGGCGCCGGCCGCCGAGGCCGAGGAGGCTGCCGCCTCCAGCATCCAGCCTCCGCTCGTCTCGTGGCGCTCGGAGGGATTCGGTCGGCGTCACCCCAACATACTTGCACTATATGTGCGACGCCCCCCCCCGGGGCGACGCGCGTACCGAGAAGTCTTATCGTATATGCGTCGTGGCGGGCGCTTCCTGGCCACACCGCTCGGGAAACGATATACTACGAGATGGGTATACTATATGTTCGGGTCGGTCGCGCGCCTCCAAGGGGGACATATAGTACTAGTATGTCTCTGTGCGTCCCATTCGGCGTCATCTGCCGAGCTCGGCAGCCTCAGCCACGCGCAGAGGGGGGCAGAGGGAGGGGGTAAGACTTCTCAGAAACACCTTGATTCTTAGAAGGCGCGAGCCTCATCTGTAGATGTAAGGCCCGCGCTTCCGAGAAGCAGCCTCCTTCTAAGAAACCTTCCCCCCTCTCCCTGCCCCCTTGTGCGCGCCGCCAACGACCGTCGAGGATCTCCGCACATTCCACCGAGCTACGGAGCTCGTCGCCACGGCTCGGCAGCGAGCATGGAAGGGATCGGCGTTTATCCTTCAGTAGCAACGCCGACTTGCGGAACGGCGGTTCTTATTTTTATGATTCTTCGTTTTCTTTTTTCATTATCCGTAAGGGCTTCGCCCCATGCCGCCGGCCCCCTGTCTCGGATAATGGAAGATGCAAAAGTTAAATCATTAGGTTTGGGCGCCGCCGTGAAGCAGTGTCGGGACCTATTTGTTTTTCGACCCTGACCCTACGGATCTGCGTGAAGGGTGCCACCGAATTTCAGAAATGTCGCAAATCCCCTGTGTTTTAGGACGACCGCGACCTGGCCGTCAAGCTGCTGCGCAAGTCCGGGGCGGCTCACGCAGGTACCAAGATCTGGGTTACGGAGGACCGGCCCCCAGAGGTACGTGCGGCGCGGAACTTTTGCTTCGGCTTGAAATATTTGTTGAAGGAAGATTTGCGTAACGATTACAGGATCAATGTTTCCACTCATGCGTTGCCGTACACCGTGAATGTGGGAGGCGATAGTGCAGTTACCGTATCCGTGCATGGATCCGAACTTGCACTGAAATGGGGTTATGCATGGGAAGTTTGGGAGGAACTTCAGAGGCATCCCAAGCTAGTTGAGCTGATCAGCAAAAATACATCGATCCTGCAAAGAGCTGCTGGGGGTATGAAGGGCTCGGCAAAAGGTAAAGGTAAGTAGGAAACAGGGTCGGTGTCAGGGCTGGTTCGACTTGACACCGGGGCCGTTGGAGATGGACCACCTCATACTTTTTCGCTTGAGCCGGATGGTGTTGGATGCATGCTGGGCAAAGTTACCGACATGGTCATACCTACGGAATCGAGCTCATGTTTACAGCAGGCGTGGGCAAAGCTACCAGGCCGCAATATCACGAGCATGCCTCGCTTCCTTTATCTTCATATTCATGTACTCCCCCGGCTTCTTCTACATCATTTTCTTGCATACCAGCTCTGAGGACTCCGACCTGTCAGGACGATGACCACAAATCTGTCCCACCGACTCCTTTGGTTACCTCCGTCACGGCTTCTGTGGGAGAGGGCAAAGATACCTGTTCCTCAACAGCTTCATTCACGCCACCTTCGAGACCGACTTTTTCTTCGTCATTTCCTTGCCAGCGAGTCCCGTCAGCATGTGTACACGGCCACGTTGACAACGGCATCGGCACCGAAGACGAACGACATACAACATCATCTACCATGGCCGCTTCTCCACCTTCTCTGCCACCGCGCCCGCTCTGCCAAGCCAGGGCAATGCTGCATCTGACAGGCTTGTTTCACCAAGCACTTCAACGCCGACATCGTCGAGACTTTCTCCACAATTGCCGGAACAATGTGCAAATCACGTTTCGGCGTCTTCTCCAATCTTGGAGCGTCCGTCTCCACAGGCTCTCCAATCGCTGGGTTGGCATACGCGCCGCCAGCTCTGCGCGCCTTGTCGGATTGAGCGAAGCGGCACGTGGAACGTAGAAGGCCTCCGCGGGGACTCTGCAATCAAGATAGACGAGCTCATCCAGCACATGGTTGAACGTAGCCTCGATGTTCTCTGTGTTCAAGAAACACATTTGCACGGGGCAAAGTACTGCATGAAAGATGGTTTTGAGATATTTCTGTCTGGCAGTTTGAATGTGGATGCACGTACCTATGCTGGATCTGGCTTTTTGGTCAGCCCGAACATCCTGGCAGCTACGGTCGCTTTCAAAGCGTGCTCTGACAGGTTAGCTTCTCTCCGAGTGCAAATTAAAGGTGGGGTCCTGACTTCGGTTGCAGCTTATTCGCTTCGCAGCGGCCACGACTACGAGACGCGACAATCTTTCCACCACGAGCTGCAGAAGGTTATCCGGGCTACCACTGCACATAGCACAATTCTGGTATTCGGTGATTTCAATGCGAAGCTACTGCGACAAGGCGCTGGAGAAGAACATATTGTTGGGCCTCATGTCTTCGACGCTGCTCCTCGGAACTCCTCTGGCGAGCACGGCGCGCAGCAGAATGAGAATTACATGGCACAGGCGTCAAATCGGCAACTACTCTTGGAAACGTGTGTGGCGTACGACCTGGCAATTGCGAACACTTTCCATGACCATCCCGATTCGCTGAAAATCACGTGCCGGAACGTGGGCATCAACCCAATGGACGATGATATCTCGATTCCCACTTTCTCTCAAATTCATCACATATTGTGTCATCAAACTTTGCTGGGCACGATCTCCGACTGTTGGAGCAGCCGGTCCGACGCCCTAAACAGCCGACATTTTCTTCTCATTGTTGAGATGAACATCGAGTTCGAAACGGTACAGAGAGAGCAGAAGCAATCTTTCGACAAAGCAGCCTTAGCTGATTCAGAAATTCAGCAAGGATTTGCGGGGGAGTTCATCAACGCAGTTACGCATCAAGAACAGACGGCCGATTTGGAAACCGCCGCAAATAATCTACAGCATGCTTTTTCGCAGGCTGCTGCAGCGTTGCCTGCCCAGGTGATCCGGGCGAGGCGCCCTTGGGCGAGTCAGGGTACTTTGGGACTCACTGCAGAACGGAACGCTTGCCGCCGAGCCGGGGACTACGAGAACGAGCACAAGTTGAACAGACAAATCCGCAAGAGTGCCAAAGCAGATAAAGAAGTCTGGCTGGATCAGCTTACCGCGACGGGAAATTGGGATGCTGTCCGACATTTGCGCCAACCCAAAAAGACGCAGCACGCAACAATACAGCGACCTGACGGGGCAGTGGCGGACACATCTGAAAGAGCAGACGCATTGGCAGAGTATTTTGAACACGTACAGTGGGGGTGCAAATTCCCGGAGACGCGACCGAATCACCATGCGCGCTTGGGCAGCGCACTTCCTGTCAACACCGGCGCTTTCGCGATAGAAGAACTTCGAGCTGTACTTCAGAAGCTGAAGAAAGGAAAAGCCGCCGGCCCAGATGATGCACCTCCGGATTTTTGGAAAGCATTGGTATCTGATACAACCGCGCGCGGCGTTTTGCGCGACATGCGTCAGAAGCATAGGGAGCAGAAGGCCATTCCAGAAATTTGGAAACGCGCGAACGTGATACTATTATTCAAAAAGGGGAATATTCTTTTGCCGGCGAACTACAGGCCCATATCCTTACTTCCAGAGGGTTACAAAGTTCTGGCAGCACTACTGCGCCGAAGGCTTCTACGCGGCGGAGCGGAGCGTCGACGACGAAACTCTCAGTGCGGCTTCAGACCAGGGAGGGGCACTCCAGATGCGCTCTTGCTGGTCCGGCGCATCATCGACGCAGCGTGCCAAGACAAAAATGGCGGTATAATTCTTGTAATGTTGGACTGGGCCAAAGCATTCGACAGGTTCAAACCAGACTGCATGTGCGACGCTTTGGGTCGTTTTGGTATTCCAGCAGATGTGGTGGCCACGATTAGATCAATTTATGAGGCAAGATATTTCATTATATTGGATCATACAGGCTCTTCCACTGAGAGACAACAGCGGGCGAGCATAGCACAAGGGCGCCCTTTATCACCATGCTTGTTCATGGTTTCGGTTCGGTTTCGGACCCCCGCGATTTCAGGAATTTTGCAAGCGCGGCGTGATGCGACGGTGGAGGCGACGCTGATGGTTGGATGATTTTTTGTTTCGCCGCAGTGGCGCGGGTTCCCCGTTCAACCCCAGGCATGGGTGGCCCCAATCTCACACCATGCACGCGCGAACCCAGCATGTGGTCTGCATCGTAGCTGCTGCCGTGCCTCGAGGACAAACGGGATCAACTAGGAACTGGTGCCGTTCGTTTGCGAACTCTCTTCTGCAATTGTGGTGCTCTCGAGGGCATCCAAAAAAATGATGCCCCCATCTCATGCCGTTCTTCGTCCTCCTCCTCATCCCCCTCCTCCTCTTCCTCGTTCTTCCTCGTCTTCCTCGCTCATGTTCAGAAAGAGTGTTGTGAGAAGATGGCAGGTCAGGGCAAACTGTCTGAGGCCAACTTTGAAACCCACTGCACAACGAAGCCAACGTGGAGGAAGGGGGAGGAGATGCGGAGGAGGAGGAATACGAATACGAATAACACATGCTCGATCCACATCCCAATCGCTGGAGGATGAGGGGGGTCAGGCAGATGAGGAGGATAAGGAGATGAGGGCGAGGAGGAAGATAAGGATGGTGAGGAAGATGATGATAAGATGAATACGATCATGGAGATGATGATGATGATGATAATGAGGGGGAAGATGAGAATGTGGAAGGCGACGATGGGGAAGATGATGATGCTGAGAAAGAATATGCAATATGCAGATAAGAAGGCGATGAAGATGATGATGAGGATGGGATGAGGAAGAGGATGACGATGAGGATGAGGACGATGAAGATGAGGAGGAAGACGAGGAACATGAGAGAGCGAGAGGCGCAGAGGACGAGGAGCAGGGGGAGGAGGGGAATCTACAATATCAGGAGACAAGGAGACGAGGATGAGGAGAGGAGGGAGATGAGGAGGATGCTCCCCCCACCCCATCCACGGCTCCCCATGGCTCCCCCATGGCTCCCTCGTGGCCCCCCCCCATGGCCCCCTCGTGGCCCCCTCAGGCCCCCGCCCGGGAAGTCCCCCAAAACGCAAACGAAAGGAGGCCCCCGCCAGAGAGGTTCCCGATAGAACATTCTAAACGACGCTCCCGCCTGAGAGGCCCCAAAAGCACGCAATTCAAAAACTGTGGGAAAACCATTTGAAACAACAAATAAAAAAATAATATAAAAAACAAAGAAACTGAACTGTTGGAGCCGACAGCTTTAGGACACCCACTGGAGAGAGAAGAGAGAGAGAGAGAGAGAGAGAGAGAGAGAGAGAGAGAGAGAGAGAGAGAGAGAGAGAGAGAGAGAGA
>CAUYUJ010004248.1:0-45000 GCA_963575745.1 Prorocentrum cordatum
TTTTGGACGCTTACAAGTGGGTGGTTTTGCAGTTTTTCGAAAGATATATGACATTTCATTTTGAGAAAGCAGATTTTGGCGCGTCGCATTGGCATATAAACTTCTCTCTGACAGCAGCTCAGCTCTGCTGATGCATTATTGCAGGAGTTGACTTCCGGAGACCAACGAGTTGCCTTCACGCCGGTGGACAAAGTGTTAACTTTTGGGTGGTTTTGCAATTTTTTGAAAGATATTTGACAATTCATTTTGAGAAAGCAGATTTTTCGCACCTGTGAACGACTATGAGGGTCTCTCCGTCTTAGTATGAGCAATTTTTTGAAAGATATTTGACAATTCATTTTGAGAAAGCAGATTTTTCGCACCTGTGAACGACTATGAGGGTCTCTCTGTCTTAGTATGAGCTTTGTAGGCGCACTTTTACTATCAAAACACTTGGGGGAACCATCTTCGTCGACACAAAAAAAATCATGTTTTCCCTTTTTCGAGAAATGCTTCCAGAAGCTTTGTCTTTCGATTCTGAGCACTCTTACGCGTGAAAGGAGCTCTACGAGGTTCCCGGCGGTGACCAGGTTGACGGTTCACCGCCGGCGCCAGTTGGCCGACCCGACCACAAGAGACAATGTGGTAACCTGGGGTCGGTTTTTGGAATATTGTGCAAGATTTGACGATTCGTTTTCACAAGTTGGATTTTTCCTACCTACAATAAGCTATGGCGCATCTGCTGGTAAAATTTTCAGGGCTCTAGAAGCAATATTACTATCAAAAGACTTGCGGGAACCGACTTTGCCCGCAGTACAGTTTGGCAGGTGACGGTGGTTGGCTTTACTTAACTCGAGCTGTGAGCAAACTACAGACCTCTCTCGCACACCCGTCGATGCAGAATGATCTGGCGCATTACACTGGAAGCGCGAGAGTCCCTAGAAATGGCTGAGTCAGGAGTTATGATCGAAATACCGTCTCTATGCATGGGTGTTGCGAACGGTGTTTCGATGATAACTCGAGCTCGGTGCATGCTATGTATGTCTGGTGTATTCCAATCGAAGCAGCGACATGCGAGACATTGAGTGGGAGCCACGAGAGTGCCCAAATTGATTCGCATTATCAAATTTAATGAAAAAATATCGATTTGTGCAATTTTGTATTTTTTGTGTCGGGTGGTTTTTTTTCGAATTTATCTCTCTATGGGTGACCGAGAGAGTTCTGGTGCAGGTGAGTCGATGCAGAATGATCTCGCGCATCTCACTGAGAGCGCGACGCTGGAGTTAGAACTGAAAAACTGCGTCTGTATAGACATGTCGACGACACCAAAAATGCGTTTTTCTGAATCATCTTTTTAAGCTTTTCCAGTGCTCTCAGCTTAGAGCTCTGAGCATTCTGAAGTTGTTTATGACTTCGTGGAGCTCTACGAGGTCTCCCGGCGGTAACCTGGTTGACGGTTTACCGCCGGCGCCCAGTTGGCCCAGCCGGCCGAGGCGGACAATGTGGCAACTTTTCGGTGGTTTTGCAATTTTTGGAAAGATATTTGACAATTCATTTTGAGAAAGCAGATTTTTACTCCGAGCATTGAGATATGAACTTCGTTCCCTGAGCAGCTCAGCCCTCTAGAGCCATTTTCAGTACCAGTTCACTTGGAGCAACCGACTTCATGTTCACTCCGAAAAATCTCAACTTGAAGTTTTTGTAGAAAAGCTCCCAGAAGCTCCCGCTTCGATGCTCAGCTTTCTCACGGATGCAAGGAGCTCTACGAGGTCCCCGGCGGTGACAGGTTGACGGTTCACCGCCGGCGCCAGTTCCGGGGAGCTGGAGAGCTAGTTGGCAACAAAAATCTCGACGGACCTTTTGCTGACTTTTGGTCGGTTGAAAATTTCGTTCTCAAAATTTGACCATTCGTTAGAGCTCTAGTATTTTTTCTCATGATATTTGATCTTACTCCCGCTCGCCATCTTGATCTCAGCTCGATCGGGTGACTTTGAAGGCCAAAAAGCACACGGGCGGGAACGGCCGTTTCGAGTCATCTTGATACGCGCTGTCGGTTTTCTCAAGATAACTCGAGCTTCAGGAAAGCTACAGAGCTGGTCAGCACAGGTAATGCATCTAGAATGATCAGGCGCGTTCGCCTGTTCAATCTAGAGGTCTGAACTCGGTCTGCTAGCGGAGCTAGGGTCGCAAACCTATTCGTATTATTCGAGTCATTGTAGCAGACGCTCTCGGTTTTTCGTACTTAACTCGATCTGTAGGGCAGCCAGAGAGCTGATAATCACAGAAATCGATTCGAAATTATCAGGCGCGTTCGTCTGTCGAGTCTAGAGCTCTGTACTCGGCCTGCAACCCGAGCTAGGTTCGGAAACCTATTGGTATTGTTCGAGTCATCTTGAGAAAAGCTCTCGGTTTTCTGTACTCAAATCGTGCTGGGGGAGGGCTACAGTGCTGCTGGTCACAGGAATCGATTGCGAGACATCAGACGCGTCCGTTCGTCGAACCGAGAGTTCGGAACTCGGTCTGCTGCTCGAACGAGATCCGCGAAACTGCCGTATTATTCGAGTCATCCTGAGAGGTACTCTCGGTTTTCTACACTTAACTCAGGCAGTATGGGGGCTGGAAAGCTGGTAATCAGAGGAATTGATCCGCAGACATGAGCGCGTTCGCCTGTCGCATTCAGAGGTCTGAACTCGGTTTTATACTCGAGCTTGATTGGAAAACTGTTCGTTTCTTTTGTTAGAGTCTTCAGAGGTCTATAACTGCTTGGACTGAAAAACTAGTCGTTCTCTGAAATTCGTTTCCACATTATATATTGTCAGGAAGCTCTACGAGTCCCCCGGCGGTAAGAAAGGTTGACGGTTTACCGCCGGCGCCCAGTGTGGTAACTTTTGGGTGGTTTTGCGACTTTTTGAAAGATATTTGACCATTTATTTTGAGAAAGCAGATTTTTCGCACCTGTAGATGATTATGAGGGCCTCAGCGTCTCAATATGAGCTCTCTACATGCACTTTTACTATCAAAACACTTGGCGAAACCAACTATATGTCGACGTGAAAAAAAATCATGTTTTCTCTTTTCCGAGAAATGCTTCCAGAAGCTCCCTCTTTTGATACTGAGCACTCTTACGCGTGTTAGGAGCTCTACGAGGTTCCCGGCGGTGACCAGGTTGACGGTTCACCGCCGGCGCCATTCCGGGGAGCTGGAGAGCTAGTTGGCAAGAAAAATCTCGACGGACCTTTTGGTGACTTTTGGTCGGTTGAAAATTTTGTTCTCGAAATTTGACCATTCGTTAGAGCTCTAGTATTTTTTCCCATGATATTCGATCTTATTCCCGCTCGCCATCTTGATCTCAGCTCGATCGGGTAACTTTGAAGGCCAAAAAGCAGGCAGGCGGGAACGGCCATTTCGAGTCATCTTGATACGTGCTGTCGGTATTTTGTACTTAAGTCGAGCTGTAGGGCAGCTACAGTGCTGGTAAGCACAGCTATCGCACTCAGAATCATTAGGCGCGTTCGCCTGTTCAATCCAGAGGTCTGAACTCGGTCTGCTACCCGAGCTAGGTCCGCAAACCTATTCGTATTATTCGAGTCAACTTGATATGCGCTGTCGGTATTTTGTACTTAACCCGAGCTGTAGGGCAGCCACAGTGTCTGTAAGCACACCTATCGCACTCAGAATCATCAGGCGCGTCCGCCTATTCAATCCAGAGGTCCGAACTCGGTCTGCTACCCGAGCTAGGGTCGCAAACCTATTCGTGTTATTCCAGTCAACTTGATAGCGTTGTCGGTATTTTCTGCTAACTCGAGGTCTAGGGCAGCTACAGTGCTGGTAAGCACAGCTATCGCACTCAGAATCATCAGGCGCGTTCGCCTGTTCAATCCAGAGGTCTGAACTCGGTCTGCTACTCGAGCTAGGTCCGCAAACCTATTCGTATTATTCGAGTCAACTTGATACGCGTTGTCGGTATTTCCTACTTAACTCGAGGTGTAGGGCAGCTACAGTGCTGGTAAGCACGCCTATCGCACCCAGAATCATCAGGCGCGTTCGCCTGTCGAATCCAGAGGTCTGAACTCGGTCTGCTAGCCGAGCTAGGTCCGCAAACCTATTCGTATTATTCGAGTCAACTTGATACGTGTTGTCGGTATTTTCTGCTTAACTCGAGGTCTAGGGCAGCTACAGTGCTGGTAAGCACAGCTATCGCACTCAGAATCATCAGGCGCGTTCGCCTGTTCAATCCAGAGGTCTGAACTCGGTCTGCTATCCGAGCTAGGTCCGCAAACCTATTCGTATTATTCGAGTCATCTTGACAGACGCTCTCGGTTTTCTGTACTTAACTCGAGCTGTAGGGCAGCTAGAGGGCTCATTGTCACAGACATCGATGGGGAATCATCAGTCGCGTTCGTCTACTGAACCGAGAGCTCTGAACTCGGCCTGCTGCCCGAGCTAGATTTGCGAAACTATTCGTATTGTTGAATGATCTTGAGAAGTGCTCTCTGTCTTCTGCACTTAACTCGTGTTTGGGCCGGCTACAGTGCTGCGGGTCACATATATCGATTTGCACACATCAGGCGTGTTTGTCGATCGATTCCAGAGCTCGGAACTCGGTCTGCTGCTCGAACTAGATCGGGAAAACTATTCTATTATTCGAGTCGATACTGTCGGTTTTCTGCACTTAACTCGGGCTGTAGGGGGGCTGCACGGCTGGGAATCACATGAGTGGATTGGCAGACATCAGACGCGGCCGCCTGTCGCATTCAGAGGTCTGAACTCGGTTTGATACCCGAACTCGGTTGCGAAACTGTTTGTTTTTTGTTAACGTTATCTTGATAGGTCTGGAATCGCTTGGGCTGAAAAACTAGTCGTTCTTTGGAGTTTTTTCCCACACTTTATATTTTCAGGAAGCTCTACGAGTCCCCCGGCGGTAAGAAAGGTTGACGGTTTACCGCCGGCGCCCAGTTCCGGGCGCTGGAGAGCTAGTTGGCAAGAAAAATCTCGACGGACCTTTTGGTGACTTTTGGTCGGTTGAAAATTTTGTTCTCGAAATTTGACCATTCGTTAGAGCTCTAGTATTTTTTCCCGTGATATTCGATCTTATTCCCGCTCGCCATCTTGATCTCAGCTCGATCGGGTACCTTTTACTGCCAAAAAGCGTCCCGGCGGGAACGGCCGTTCGAGTCATCTTGATACGCGTTGTCGGTATTTTGTACTTAACTCGAGCTGTAGGGCAGCTACAGAGCTGGTAAGCACACCTATCGCATTCAGAATGATCAGGCGCGTTCGCCTGTTGAATCCAGAGGTCTGAACTCGGTCTGCTAGCCGAGCTAGGTTCGCAAACCTATTCGCATTATTGGAGTCATCTTGACAGACGCTCTCGGTTTTCTGTATTTAACTCGAGCTGTAGGGCAGCTACAGGGCTCATTGTCACAGACATCGATGGGAAATCACCATTCGCGTTCGTCTATTGAACCGAGAGCTCTGAACTCGGCCTGCTGCCTGAGCTAGGTTCGCGAAACTATTCGTATTGTCCGAATCATCTTGAAGAGTGCTCTCGATTTTCTGCACTCAACTCGTGCTGGGTAGGGCTACAGTGCTGCGGGTCACAGATGTCGATTTGCACACATCAGGCGCGTCTGTCTGTCGATTCCAGAGCTTGAAACTCGGTCTGCTGCTCAAACTAGGTCCGCAAAACTATTTTATTATTCGAGTCGATACTGCTGGTTTTCTGCACTTAACTCGGGCTGTAGGGGGGCTGCAGGGCTGGGAATCACATGAGTGGATTCGCAGACATCAGACGGGCCCGCCTGTCGCATTCAGAGGTCTGAACTCGGTTTGATACTCGAACTGGATTGCGAAACTGTTTGTTCTTTGTTAGAGTCATCTTGAGAGGTGTGAAATCGCTTGGGCTGAAAAACTGGTCGTCCTTTGGAGTTTTTTTACACACTATTTACTGTCAGGAAGCTCTACGAGTCCCCCGGCGGTAAGAAAGGTTGGCTTGGCTTATCTCTCCGACCACAACTGTTACTGATACTGAACTCAGTGCTTTGGAGTGCATCGTGACTGCGCTCCCACAGGCAGTTCTATGGTTATCACAGACTTGATAGTTGCAGCTTTTCTCATTTCATTGTTCTTCCTCATACTATGATATACTCAGCTTCGCTGGGACTTCTCTATTTTCTCTTGCATGTTTAGTTGACTGCACTTTGATTCATTTCTGTGTGCGTTTGCTCGTTTCGCTCATATTTGTGATTGATGATTCATCGCAGCTTCGCTGCTCTGGGTTGTCTTGACTTTAGGTTCGAATAAGAGCTTGCGCTTCCTGATGACACCTGACCTCATGCTTGCTCGTGGCCCTAGGGCCAGTAGGAGCCTCGCAAAGCCGCAAAAAGAAAGGTTGACGGTTTACCGCCGGCGCCCAGTAGAGCTCTTCGGCATCGATGAGCTAGAGGAATTCCGGCGCGGGGTGGAGCTAGTTGGTCGACCCGGCCAGAAAGGACAAAGTGATAACTTTTGGGTGATTTTGCAATTTTTTCAAAGATATTTGACAATTCATTTTGAGAAAGCAGATTTTTCGCACCTGTAAACGAATATGAGGGCCGCTCTGTCTTAATATGAGCTCTGTAGGCGCACTTTTACTATCAAAACACTTGGCGGAACCATCTACTTCATGTCGACACGAAAAAAAACTTTTTTTTTCTTTTTCGAGAAATGCTTCGAGAAGCTCTCTCTTTCGACTCTGAGCACACTCACGCGTGAAAGGAGCTCTACGAGGTTACCGGCTGTGACCAGGTTGACGGTTCACCGCCGGCGCCAGTTTTCTTCTCGAAATTTGACAATTCGTTTGAGCTCTAGTATGTTTTCCCATGATATTCGATCTTATTCCCGCTCGCCATCTTGATCTCAGCTCGATCGGGTAACTTTGAAGGCCAAAAAGCGTCCCGGCGGGAACGGCCGTTTCGAATCATCTTGATACGCGCTGTCGGTTTTCTCAAGATAACTCGAGCTTCAGGACAACTACAGAGCTGGTGAGCACAGCTAATGCATTCAGAATGATCAGGCGCGTTCGCCTGTTGAATCCAGAGGTCTGAACTCGGTCTGCTAGCCGAGCTAGGGTCGCAAACCTATTCGTATTATTCGAATTATTGTAGTAGACGCTCTCGGTTTTTCGTACTTAACTCGATCTGTAGGGCAGGCACAGAGCTAATAATCACAGAAATCGATTGAGAATTATCAGGCGCGTTCGTCTGTTGAATCAAGAGCTCTGAACTCGGCCTGCTCCCCGAGCTAGGTTCGCGAACCTATTGGTATTGTTCGAGTCATCTTGAGAAGTGCTCTCGGTTTTCTGTACTTAAATCGTGCTGGGGGGGGGGCTACAGTGCTGCTGGTCAGAGAAACCGATTTCGAGACATCAGGCGCGCCCGTTCGCCGAACCGAGAGCTCGGAACTCGGTCTGCTGCTCGAACGAGATCCGCAAAACTGTTGTATTATTCGAGTCATCCTGAGAGGTACTCTCGGTTTTCTGCACTTAACTCAGGCCGTATTGGTGGCTGCAGAGCTGGTAATCACAGGAATCGATCTGCAGACATCAGACGCGTCCGCCTGTCGCATTCAGAGATCTGAACTCGGTCTCATACTCGAGCTCGATTGGAAAACTGTCATCTTGAGGGGTCTATGGGCTGAAAAACTAGTCGTTCTCTGAAATCCTTTTCCACATTATATATTGTCAGGAAGCTCTACGAGTCCCCCGGCGGTAAGAAAGGTTGACGGTTTACCGCCGGCGCCCAGTTGGCCGACCCGACCAAAAGAGACAATGTGTTAACCTGGGGTCGGTTTTTGAAACTTTGTGCAAGATTTGACAATTCGTTTTCAGAAAACGGATTTTTCTCACATACAGTAAGCTATGGCGCACCTGCTGGTAAAATTTTCAGGGCTCTAGGGGCAATATTACTGTCAAAAGACTTGCAGGAACCGACTTTGCCTGCAGTGCAGTTTGGCAGGTGACGGTGGTTGGCTTTACTTAACTCGAGCTGTCAGCAAGCTGCAGACCTCTCACGCACACCAGTCGATGCAGAATGATCTGGCGCGTCACACTGGAAGCTCGAGAGTTCCTAGAAATGGCTGAGTCAGGAGTTATGCTCGAAATACTGTCTCTATGTATGCGTGTTGCGAACGGTGTTTCGATGATAACTCGAGCTGAGTGCATGCTATGCATGCCAGGTACATTCCAATCGAAGTAGCGACATGCGAGACATCGAATGGGAGCCTCGAGAGTGCCCAAATTGATTAGAATTTTCAAAATCAATGAAAAATATCGATTTGTACAATTTTGTATTTTTTGTGTCGGATGATTTTTTTTCTAATTTATATCGATCTATGGGTGACCTAGAGAGTTCTGGTGCATTTTTGTCGACGCAGAATGGTCTCGCGCTCTCACTGAGAGCGCGAGACTTCATATGAATAGCTTCGCTGGGAGTGAGAACTTTGGTCCAGCCGGCCGAGGCGGACAATGTGACAACTTTTGGGTGGTTTTGCAATTTTTTGAAAGATATTTGACAATTCATTTTGAAAAAGCAGATTTTTACTCCGAGCATTGAGATATAAACTTCGTTCCCTGATCAGCTCGGCCATCTAGAGTCATTTTCAGTACCAGTTCACTTGAAGGAACCGACTTCATGTTGACTCCGAAAAAATCTCAACTTGAAGTTTTTGTAGAAAAGCTCCCAGAAGCTCCCGCTTTGATGCTGAGCTTTCTCACGGATTCAAGGAGCTCTACGAGGTTCCCGGCGGTGACCAGGTTGACGGTTCACCGCCGGCGCCAGTTGGCTCGAAAAATCTCGACTGATTTTTTCACAACTTTTGAAAATTTTGTTCTCGAAATTTGACAATTCGTTAGAGCTCTAGAATTTTCTTCCCGTGATATTCGATCTTATTCCCGCTCGCCATCTTGATCTCAGCTCGATCGGGTGAATATTACTATCGAAAAGCACTGTGGCGGGATCGGCCGTTTCGAGTCATCTTGATACACGGTGACGGTTTTTTTCAAGATAACTCGAGCTCTAGGGCAGCTACAGAGCTGCTCAACACAGCTAATGCATGCGAAATGATTATGCGCGTTCGTCTGTTGAACACAGAGGTCTGAACTCGGTCTGCTAGCCGAGCTAGGTGCGCAAACCTAATCGTATTTTTCAAGTCATCTTAACAGGCGCTCTCGTTTTTCTGTACTTAACTCGAGCTGTAGGACAGCTACAGAGCTGATGTTCACAGGTACTGATTCAGAATTATCAGTTCCGTCCTGCATAATTATCGTATTGTTCGAGTCACTCTGAGAGGTGCTGTCGGTTTTTTGCACTTAACTCGGGCTGTCCGGCGCCCAGTTGGCAAGAACAATCTCGACGGAACTTTTGCTGACTTTTGGTCGATTGAAAATTTTGTTCTCGAAATTTGAACATTCGTTAGAGCTCTAGTATACCTCGTAGAGCTCTTCGGCTTCGATGAGCCAGAGGAATTCCGGCGCGGGGTGCTGCTAGTTGGCCTACTTGGTCAGAAAGGACAAAATCATAACTTTTGGGTGGTTTTGCTAAGATTGGAAAGATATTTGACAATTCATTTTGAGAAAGCAGATTTTTACTCCGAGCATTGACATGTAAACTTTGTTTTCTGAGCAGCTCAGCCCTCTAGGGCCATTTTATGTACCAGTTCACTTAGAGGAACCGACTTCATGTTGACTCCGAAAAAAATTAGCTTGAAGTTTTTGTAGAAAACCTCCCAGAAGCTCTCGCTTTGATTCTGAGCTTTCTCACATATGCAAGGAGCTCTACGAGGTTCCTGGCGGTGACCAGGTTGACGGTTCACCGCCGGCGCCAGTTTTTTCCCGTGATATCGATCTTATTCCCGCTCGCCATCTTGATCTCAGCTCGATCGGGTAACTTTGAAGGCCAAAAAACACTGTGGCGGGATTGGCCGTTTCGAGTCATCTTGATACGCGCTGACGGTGTTCTCAACATAACTCGAGCTGTAGGACATCTACCGAGCTGGTAAGCACAGCTTATCGATGCAGAATGATCAGCGCGTTCGTCTGTTGTACCCAGCGGTCTGAACTCGGTCTGTGAGCCGAGCCAGGTCCGCAAACCTATTCGTATTATTCGAGTCATCCTGACAGAAACTCTCGCTTCTCTGTACTTAACTCGCGCTGTAAGACAGCTACAGAGCTGATATTTACAGAAACTGATTAAGATTCGTCAGTTGCGTTTGTCTGTCGAACTCTTTGTATTGGTCGAGTCATCTTCAGAAGTGCTCTCGGTTTTCTTTACTCAACTTGCGCTGAGAGGGGGCTACAGTGCTGGTTGTCATATTAATCGATTTAAAGAGATCATGCGCGTCCGCCTGTCGAATCCAGAGCTCGGAACTCGGTCTGCTGCCCGAACTAAGTTCGCGAGACTACTGTATTGTTCGAGTCATCCAGAGAGATGCTGTCGTTTTTCTGCACTGACCTCGGGCTGTAGGGGGCTGCGGGGCTGGTAATGACAGGGGTCGATTCGCAGACATCAGACGCGTTCGCTTGTCGCATTCAGAAGTCAAAAAATATTCACTATGAGTCAGAATGTTGGTAGGTACTGTCGGTTTTCTCAACTGAAGTCGTGGAAGCTCTACGAGTTCCCCGGCGGTAACCATACCTGTCTGCATACATTACCTCTCTGTGTGTCTTCTTTGCTGTACTGCTGTCTTTGTGTGTCTGCATACATTACCTCTCTGTATATTGTACGAGTTATTCTTCTTATTGTTATTGTGGCTGTTTCTTGTGTGCTGGATTGTTGTTGACATAACGTCGTACGACAGAGGTCGGACAGATATTCTGGAGAAACAGATGCACGGACAGATATTCTGGATGGTGGGATGGTGGGAGAATCAGATGCACGGACAGATATTCTGGAGTAACAGGTTAAGCAAATTTTGGCTGGATTCAGATGAGATGGCATTGTCTGCATACATTACCTCTCTGTGTATCGTACGCTGAATTGTATTGGATTGTTGATTGTGATTGCCTCGCGTGGTCTTTTGTTGTTGATTGTGATTGCCTCGTGTGGTCATTCTGTGTATCCTTATTCAGTGCATAGTCTTTCTGATTGTGATTTTCAACGGGTTCTTCACACATACTTTGAGTTTGTACTTTTGTGACTTGTGTTTGCGTTGCTTTCTTCATGCTTGTGTGTTCTTGCATGCACGCGTGTCGAATAAGAGCTTCGCCTGTTGTTGATGCATATTCATTTGTTTGAGCTCTAATAATTCTGTGTGTGCATGTTCAGCTTTTGGCCAGGTCCCCTGGCTCTCTTGTCGTAGTTTTAGTTTTGCCTGTTCAGTGTTCTCACTGTTGTAGGGTTGGGTGTATACTGCCCTTACGGACCTAGGTCTGATTCCTGATACAATGTTATCAGCGGCGGAGCGCATCTGCGATGTTCTCCTACAGGTTGTGCGAACGTCTTTGGTCATGCATGTTTCTGTTTCTCTATTGGAGCGGACTGCTTGCTTGACATTTTACAGGCTTCGCTTCGCCTGAGACTTCGTTGGACCTGGCCTCAGTGGCCAAGATGGTCCCAGCAAAGACGCAAAAAACCAAGGTTGACGGTTTATCGCCGGCGCCCAGTTCTCGCGGCGCCTTGCCTGAGCCGGCAGCGTGTCTGGGAGATCTTCCGGCGAGCTTCCTTTCGAGCCTGCACGCGGGAAGATTTGCATGGAAGCGTTTCTGCCAGCGCTTCCGCTGCGATGCAGGGAGCTTTCCAGGGCTCTCCAGGAAAGATGTCCCGTCCCGAAAGGGTCTCTTCGCTCTCCGGGTTTTGGACGCTACCCAGTTACTCGTAAAGCTTCCCTCAGCAAGTACCTCGTAGAGCTCTTCGGCATCGATGAGCTAGAGGAATTCCGGCGCAGGGTGGAGCTAGTTGGTCGACCCGGCCAGAAAGGACAAAGTATTAACTTTTGGGTGGTTTTGCAATTTTTTCGAAGATATTTGACAATTGAGAAAGCAGTTTTTTCGCACTTGTAAACAACTATGAGGGCCTCTCTGTTTTAGTATGAGCTCTGTAGGCGCACTTTTACCATCAAAACACTTGGCGGAACCATCTTCATGTCGACTCAATTTTTCTCTTTTCCGAGAAATGCTTCCAGAAGCTCTCTCTTTCGACTCCGAGCACTCTTACGCGTGAAATGAGCTCCACGAGGTTCCGGCGGTGACCAGGTTGACGGTTCACCGCCGGCGCCAGTCGTTGCTGGGAGCTTAAGAGTAATGCGTCGTAGAGCTCTTCAGCAAAGAGCGAAGATAATTCCGGCGCAGGGTAGAGCTAGTTGGCGGGCCCGACCTTAAGAGATAATGTGATAACTTGGGAGCGGTTTTTCTATTTTTCTGCAAAATTTGAAAATTCGTTCTCAGAACCGGTATTGTTCCCATCTGTAGTAGGTTTTGTCGCGTCTGCCAGTGAAATTTTGCAGGTCCGTAGCTGCAGTATTACTAAAAGACTTGAGGGACCGACTTCAGATGAAAACCCCCAAATCGTGTTTTTTCGAGTTTTCCTGCTCTTGCTTCAGAAGCTTCCTTCATATGTTCCGAGGAGCGCTGTGCAACAAAAGAGCTCTACGAGGTGCCCGGCGGTAACCTGGTTGACGGTTTACCGCCGGTTCCGAGTTCCGGGGCGCTGGAGAGCTAGTTGGCAAGAAATCTCGACGGAGATTTTGATGATTTTTGGTCGGTTGAACATTCGAATCCCGAAATTCAACTATTTGTTAGAGCTCTAGTATTTTCCCAGTGATATTTGATCTTAGTCCCGATCGCCATCTTGATCTCAGCTCGACCGGGTACCTTTTACTGTCAAAAAAGCACTGCGGCGGGATTCGCCCGTTTCGGGTCAGCTTGTCACGCGGTGAGAACAAGAGCATCTCTCAAGATAACTCGAACAATACAAATAGTTTTCTACGATTCTAGATCGGGCACCGAGTTCACAGCTCTAGAGTCAACAGACAAGGGCCACTGATGAGTCTGAATCAGATTCAGTACGTATCAGCTCTTTACTGTCCTTGAGCTCGACTTAAGTACAGAAAACCCAGAGCGTCTCTCACGATAACTCGAATAAATCGAATAGGTTTGCGGACCTAGCTCGGCTAGCAGACCGAGTTCAGACCTCTGGGTTTCGAATCCAGAGCTTCGAACTCTGTCTGCTGCCCGAACGAGGTCTGCGAAAATATTCGCATTGTTCGAGTCATCCTGACAGGTGCTGTTGGTTTCCTGCACTTAACTCGGGCTGTAGGGGGGGGGGGCTGTTTGGCTGGTAATCACAGAAGTCGATTTGGAGACATCAGACGCGTCCACCTGTCGCATGCAGAGGTCTGAACTCGGTCTGACACTCGAGCTAGGTTTGCCAAACTATTCGTATTATTCGAGTCATCTGGAGAGGTGCTGTCGATTTTCGCACGTAACACGGGCTGTGCGAGAGCTTCAGAGGTCTTACAGAAGAGAATCCAGAAGCATCGGGGGCGTTCGGCTGTTGCATCCGAGAGACTTGAAATTGCTTAGGCTGGAAAACTATTTCTTCTGTGTAATTTTTTCTACAGTATATGTTGTCAGGAAGCTCTACGGGTCCCCGGCGGTAAGAAAGGTTGACGGTTTACCGCCGGCGCCCAGTTACTATCGAAAAGCACTGTCGGGATCGGCCGTATACGCGCGCTGACGGTTTTCTCAACATAACTCGAGCTTCAGGACAGCTACAGAGCTGGTGAGCGCAGCTAGTCGATGTAAAATGATTAGGCGCGTTCTCGAGAGGTCTGAACTCGGTTCGTTGGCTTAGCTGGGTCCGCAAATCTGTTCGTATTATTCGAGTCATCTTGACAGGAACTCTCGGTTTTCTGTACTTAACTCGAGCTGTAGGAGAGCTACAGAGCTAATATTTACAGAAACCGATTCAGAATCATCAGTTGCGTTTGTCTGTCGATTTCGGAGCTCTGAACTCGGTCTGCTGCCCGATCTAGAATCGCGAATCTATTCGTATTTGTCGAGTCATCTTGAGAAGTGCTCTCCGTTTTCTTCACTCAACTTGCGCTGAGGGGGGCTACAGTGCTGATGGACAGGAATCGATTTGAAGACATCAGGCGCGTCCGCCTGTCGAATCCAGAGCTCAGAACTCGGTCTGCTGCCCGAATTAGGTCTGCGAAACTATTGTATTGTTCGAGTCATCCTGAGAGATGCTGTCGGTTTTCTGCTCTTAACTCGGGCTGTAGGGATGCTGCAGAGCTGGTAATGACAGGAGTCGATTCGCAGACATCAGACGCGTCCGCCTGTCGCATTCAGAGGTCAAAAAATATTCACTATGAGTCGGAATGTTGGTAGGTGCTGTCGGTTTTCTCAACTTAAGTCGAGCTAGGAAGCTCTACGAGTCTCCCGGCGGTAACCAAGGTTGACGGTTTACCCCCGGCGCCCAGTCACCGCTGGGAACCTCGTAGAGCTCATTCCACGCATAAGAGTGCTCGGAGTCGAAAGAGAGAGCTTCTGGAAGCATTTCTCGAAAAAGAGAAAAATTCATTTTTTTCGTGTCGACATGAAGATGGTTCCGCCAAGTGTTTTGATAGTAAAAGTGCGCCTACAGAGCTCATACTAAGACAGAGAGGCCCTCATAGTCGTTCACAGGTGCGAAAAATCTGCTTTCTCAAAATACATGGTCATATATATATTTCAAATATTCGCAAAACCACCCAAAAGTTGTCACCAGGTTGACGGTTCGCTGCCGGCGCCAGTCTAGCTCCGCTGTGCGCGATTTCCAGCGCCTTTACGCACGTTTCTGCGAGCGCGGGGGCACGTACGCCGCCGGAGACACGTCCCGGCGTGGCGCTTGCGCGACGAGACCTCTGCGCGCGCGTCTTGCGCTTGGCTCTCCGGGTTTTGGACAACAACAAGTGTGTGCCCTCTTTACCCGGGTTTTGGACCAAGTCCGCCTGTAACTCTTCTCTTAGCTGGAAGATTAAGAGCACCTCGTACAGCTCTTCGGCATCGATGAGCTAGAGGAATTCCGGCGCGGGGTGAAGCTAGTTGGTGGGAACCCACGTGATGTTGACACCGAGAATTACAAATTGACGTTTTTCTACAAATGCTCTAAGAAGCTGTCTGCTTGAAATCCGAGCACTCTTACGCGTGCAAGGAGCTCTACGCTCTACGAGCTTCTCGTTTTATCTTTGTGTGCTTTGCGTTTGATTGTGTCATTGCGGCATGCGTTTCTCTTTATTCCTTCAGCTTCGCTGTGTGGTATAAGAGCTGACTGCTTGCGTGATAAATAAGAGGCTCTGTTTCGCCTGATACTTTGTTGGACCTGGCCTTAGTGGCCAAGACGGTCCCAGCAAAGACGCAAAAAAAAGACAAGGTTGACGGCTCACCGCCGGCGCCAGTAGAGCTTCCCTTAGCAAGTTGTTGCTGGGAGCTCAAGAGTAATTCCGGGGCGCTGGAGAGCTAGTTGGCAAGAAAAATCTCGACAGACCTTTTGGTGACTTTTGGTCAGTTGAATTTTTTTTCTCGAAATTCAACCATTCGTTCGAGCTCTGGTATTTTTTCCCGTGATATTCGATCTTATTCTCGCTCGCCATCTTGATCTCAGCTCGTCGGGTACCTTTTACTGCCAAAAAGCACGCGGGCGGGATCGGCCGTTTCGAGTCATCTTAATACGCACTGTCGGTATATTGGACTTAACTCGAGAGATAGGACAGCTACAGAGCTGGTAAGTACACGTTATCGATTCAGAATGATCATGCGCGTTCGGCTGTTGCAACCAAAGGTCTGAACTCGGTCTGCTAGCCGAGCTAGGTCCGCACACCTATTCGTATTATTCGAGTCATCTTGACAGGCGCTCTCGGTTTTCTCTAGTTAACTCGAGCTATAGGACAGCTACAGAGCTGATACTTACAGAAATCGATTCAGAATCATCAGCTGGCCGACCCAGCCAGAAAGGACAAAGTGGTAACTTTTCGGTACTTTTGCGAAAAATTAAAGGATATTCGACAATTCATTTTGAGAAAGCAGATTTTTCGCACCTGTAGTGGGTTATTGCGCGTCTGCCAGTAAAATTTTCACGCCCATAGATGCAGTATTACTATTGAAACACTTGGGGGAACCAACGTTCGATAAAAACAGAAAAATGTGTTTTTTCGCATTTCTAGGCTCTTGCTCGACGCTTTCTTCATGCTTACCGAGGAGCGCCGCGTGACAAAAGAGCTCTAGGAGGTTCCCGGCGGTAACCTGGTTGACGGTTTACCGCCGGGTCCCAGTAATTCCGGCGCGTTGGAGAGCTAGTTGGCAAGAAGAATCTCGATGGACCTTTTACTGACTTTTGGTCGGTTGAAAATTTTGTTTTCGAAATTCAACAATTGGTTTGGGCTCTAGTATTTTTTCTGACCATATTCGATCGTATTCCCGCTCGCCGTCTTAATTTCAGCTCGATCGGGTAAATATTTCTGCAAAAAAGTATCGCGGCGGGATCGGCTGTTTCGAGTCATCTTGATACGCGTTGTCGGTATTTTGTAGTCAACTCGAGCTGTAGGGCAGCTACAGAGCTCTTTCTCACAGAAATCGATTGGGAATTTTTATGCGCGTTCGTCTGTTTCATCTGGAGGTCTGAACTCGGTCTGCTGCCCGAGCTAGGTCCTTGAAACTGTTCGTGTTGTTGAAGTAATCTTGAGAGGTGCTGACAGTTTTCTGCACTTAACTCGAGCTGTAGGGAGGTACAGGGCTCGTACCCACAGGAATCGATTCGGAGACATCAGGCGCGCTCGCCTGCCGAATCCAGAGCTCGGAACTCGGTGTGCTGCCCGAGCTAGATTCACAAAACTATTCGTATGCGTCGAGTCATCTTCAGAGGTGCTGTCTGTTTTCTGCACTCAACTCGAGCTGTAAGGGGGCTGCAGGGTTGGTAAGCACTGCAATCGATTCGGAGACATCAGTCGCGTCCACCTGTCGCATTCAGAGCCCTGAACTCGGCCTGCTGCCCGAGCTAGGTCCGTGCAACTATTCGTATTGTTCGAGTCATCTTGAGGTGCTGTCGATTTTCTGCACTTAGCTCGGCCTGTAAGGGGGCTGCAGGGCTGGTAATCACAGGATCGAAAAACTGTTGGTTCTCTGCAGTTTTTTTTTCGAGATTATATATGCTCAGAAAGCTCTACGAGTCCCCGGCGGTAAGGAAGGTTGATTTACCGCCAGCGCCCAGTAATTCCGCGCTGGAGAGCTAGGTGGCAAGAAAAATCTCGACGGACCTTTTGCTGACTTTTGGTCGCGTGAAAATGTTGTTCTCGAAATTCAACAATTCGGTTGAGCTCTAGTATTTTTCTGACCATATTCGATCTTATTTCCGCTCGCCTTGTTAATCTCAGCTCGATCGGGTAAATATTCTTGCAAAAAACATCGCGGCGGGATCGGCTGTTTCGAGTCATCTTGATACGCGTTGTCGGTATTTTGTACTTAACTCGAGCTGTAGGGCAGCTACAAAGCTCATTCTCACAGAAATCGATTGCGAATCATCAGGCGCGTTCGTCTGTTCCATCGAGAGGTCTGAACTCGGTCTGCTGTCCGTGTTGTTGGAGTCATCTTCAGAGGTGCTGAGAGTTTTCTGCACTTAACTCGGGCTGTAGGGGGGCTACAGGCCTCGTACTCACAGGAATCGATTCGGAGACATCAGGCGCGTCCGTCTGCCGAATCCAGAGCTCGGAACTCGTGCTGCCCGAGCTAGGTTCGCAAAACTATACGTATCCGTCGAGTCATCTTAAGAGATGCTGTCCGTTTTTATGCACTAAACTCGAGCTGTAAGGGGGCTGCAGGGCTAGTAATCACTGGAAACGAATCGGAGACAGCAGTCGCGTCCACCTGTTGCATTCACAGCCCTGAACTCGGCCTGCTGCCCGAGCTAGGTCCGCGAAACTATTTGTATTGTTCGAATCATCTTCAGAGGTGCTGTCGATTTTCTGCACTTAACTCAAGCTGTAAGGGGACTGCAGGGCTGGTAATCACAGGAATCGATTCGGAAACATCAGGCGCGTCCGCCTGTTGCATTCAAATGTCTGAACTCGGTCTGATACTCGAACTACCACTCGAACTATCGCGAAACTATTGTATTGTTCGAAAGATCTTGAGAGGTTCTGTCGATTTTCGCAGGTAGCTCGGGCTGTAAGAGAGCTACGGAGCTCGTGCGCACAGGAAACGATCCAGAAGCATGAGGGCGTTTGGCTGTTGCATCGAGAGGTCTGCAATCGTTTTGGCTGAAAAACTATTCGTTCTCTGGAATTTTTTTCGACATTATATATGCTCAGGAAGCTCTACGAGTCCCCCGGCGGTAAAGAAGGTTGACGGTTTACCGCCGGCGCCCAGTGCCGGATCGGCTAACTAGCTGCACCCGCCCGAATTCCTCTTGCTCATCGATGCCGAAAAGCTCAACGAGGTATTCCAGCTACAGACCGAGAATATCTCGTTGAGCTCTTCGGCAAAGAGCTAAGAGGAATTCGGGCGCAGGGTGCAGCAAGTAACTCGTAGAGCTTCTCTTGGCTAGTTGCTGGAAGATTAAGAGTAATTCCGGCGCGCTCGAGAGCTAGTTGGCAAGAAAAAATTCGACGGACCTTTTGCTGACTTTTGGTCGGTTGAACATTTTGTTCTCAAAATTGAACAATTCGTTTGAGCTCTAGTATTTTTTCTAACCATATTCGATCTTATTCCCGCTCGCCATCTCAATCTCAGCTCGATCGGATAAATTTTTCAGTAAAATAGCGTCGTGGCGGGATCGGCTGTTTCGAGTTATCTTAATACGTGTTGTCGGTGTTTTGTACTTAACTCAAGCTGCAGGGCAGCTACAGAGCTCATTCTCACAGAAATCGATTGCGAATCATCAGGCACGTTTGTCTGTTCCATCTAGAGGTCTGAATTCGGTCTGCTGCCCGAGCTAGGTTCGCGAAACTATTCGTATTCTTCGAGTCATCTTGAGAGGTGCTGTCAGTTCTCTCAATTCAACCCAGGCTGTAGGGGACTACAGGGCTTGTGCTCACGTAAATCGATTTGGAGACATCAGGGGCGTCCGCCTGCCAAATCCACAGCTCAGAATTCGGTGTGCTGCCCGAGCTAGATCCGCAGAGTTATTCGTATTCTTCGAGTTATCTTGAGAGGTGCTGTCCGTTTCCTGCACTTAACTCGAGCTGTGAGGGGGCTGCAGGGCTGGTAAGCACAGGAATCGATTCAGAGACATCAGTCGCGTCCGCCTGTCGCATTCAGAGCTCTGGACTCGGTCTGCTGCCCGAGCTAGGTCCGCGAAACTATATTGTTCGAGTCATCTTCAGAGGTGCAGTCCGTTTTTTGCACTTAACTCGAGCTGTAAGGCGGCCGCAGGGCTGGTAATCACAGGAAACGATTTGAAGAAATCAGGCGCGTCCGCCTGTGTCATTCAGAGGGCTGAACTCGGTTTGATACTCGAGCTGCATTCGCGAAACTACTTGTATTTTTCGAGTGATCTTGAGAGGACAGCTACAGAGCTGATACTTACAGAAACCGATTCAGAATTATCAGTCGCGTTCGTCTGTTCAACCCAGAGCTATGAACTCGGGCTGCTGCCCGATCTAGAATCGCGAAACTATTCGTATTGTTCGAGTCATCTTGAGAGGTGCTGTCGGTTGTACTCAACTCGGGTTGTGGGGTGGCCACAGTGCTGATAGTCACACAATGCATTTGGAGACGTCAGGCGCGTCCGCCTGTCGAATCCAGAGCTCGGAACGGTCTGCTGCCCAAACTAGGTCCGCGAAGCTATTCGTATTGTTCGGGTCATCCTGAGAGGTGCTGTCGGTTTTCTGCACTTAACTCGTGCTGTAGGGGGGCTGCAGAGCTGGTAATCACAGGAATCGATTCGGAGACATCAGACGCGTCCCGCTGTTGCACTCAGAGGCCTGAACTCGGTCTAATACTCGAGCTAGGTTTGCCAAACTATTCGTATTGTTCGAGTCACCTTCGGAGGTGCTGTCGATCTACGCACGTAACTCGGGCTGTGGGAGAGCTACAAAGCCGTGCAGAAGACAATCCAGAAGCATCGGGGGCGTTCGGCTGTTGCATCGAGAGGTCTGAAATCGCTTGGGCTGAAAAACTATTCTCTGCATTTTTTCCACATTATATATTGTCAGGAAGGCCGGCCCGACGAAAAGAGAGAATGTGGTAACCTGGGGTCGGTGTTTTTTCACTTTATGCGAAATTTTGAAGTTCGTTTTTAGAAGTGAGATTTTTATCCCGTGTAGTAAGCTATGGCGCACCTACTGGTAAATTTTTTATGGCTCTAGATCCAGTATTACTATCAAAACACTTGGAGGAACCCACTGTATAAAAAAAACCCAAAATCGTCATTTTTCGAATTTTTCGGCTCTCGCTTCACAAGCTGCCTTCACGTGTTCGGAGGAGCGGTGTGTAGGGAGAGAGCTCTACGAGGTGCCTGGCGGTAACTTGGTTGACGGTTTACCGCCGGCTCCCAGTTTAACTGGCAGACGCGGCATAACTTACTACATTCCCGGAGAGCACGCTTAGAGCTAAAGGGTTTAAGATTAGAAGCCGGACGGCGGTGGTGCCCGCCAGGGGCTCCTCCCCGGCGCTCCGCGTTCCCCGCAGAAATTCTGGCGAGCCGGCAACGGGTCCGGGGGAGCTTCCGGCAAGCTTCCACGCGTGCCTGCACGCATGCAGGCACGCTGGGCAGCGTTCTGGCAGCGCTTCAGCAGCGCTGCAGGGGAGCCCCCCAGAACTCTCCACCAAATATTTCCTGTCCCCGAGGGTCTCTTCGCTCTCTGGGTTTTGGACGCTACCAAGTACCTCGTAGAGCTCTTCTTACCTCGTAGAGCTCTTCGGCATCGATGAGCTAGAGGAATTCCGGCGCGGGATGGAGCTAGTAACTCGTAGAGCTTCCCTTAGCAAGTTTTCGCTGGAAGCTTAAGAGTAATTCCGGGGCGCTGGAGAGCTAGTTGGCAAGAAAAATATCGACGGACCTTTTGGTGACTTTTGGTCGGTTCAAAGTTTTGTTCTCGGAATTCAAACATTCGTTAGAGCTCTAGTATTCGTTCCCGTGATATTCGATCTTATTCCCGCTCGCCATCTTGATCTCAGCTCGATCGGGTACTTTTTACTGCCAAAAAGCACTGCGGCGGGATTGGCCGTTTCGAGTCATCTTGACACGGGGTGACGGTTTTCTGAACACAACTCGAGCTACAGAATAGCCACAGAGCTGGTAAGCACACCTTATCGATTCAGAATCATCAGGCGCGTTCGCCTGTTGCATCCAGAGGTCTGAACTCGGTCTGCTAGCCGAGCGAGGTCCGCAAACCTATTCGTATCATTCGAGTCATCTTGACAGGCGCTCTCGGTTTTTCGTACTTAACTCGAGCTATATGCTACAGAGCTGATACTTACAGAACCAATTCAGAATATCAGTCGCGTTGTCTGTTGAATCCAGAGCTCTGAACTCGGTCTGCTGCCCGATCTAGAATCGCGAAACTATTTGTATTGTTCGAGTCATCTTGAGAGGTGTTGTCGGTTTTCTGTGCGTATCTCGGGCTGTAAGCAGGTTACAGGGCTGGTAATCTCAGGAATCGATTCGGAGAAATCAGGCGCGCCTGTCTGTCGAATCCAGAGCTCGGAACTTGGTCTGCTGCCCGAACTAGGTCCGCAAATTTTTTCGTATTCTTCGAGTCATCCTGAGAGATGCTGTCGGTTTCTGCACTTAACTCGGGCTGTAGGGAGGCTGCAGGGCTGGTAATCACAGGAATCGATTCGGAGGTATCAGACGCGTCCCACTATTGCATTCAGAGGTCTGAACTCGGTCTGATACTCGAGCTAGGTTTGCCGAACTATTCGTATTGTTCGTTATCTTGAGAGGCGCTGTCGATTCACGCACGTAACTCGGGCTGTAGGAGAGCTACAGAGCTCGTATAGAAGGCAATCGAACATCAGGGGCGTTAGGCTGTTGCTTCGAAAGGTCTGAAATCGCTTGGGCTGAAAAACTATTCGTTCTCTGCAATTTATTCGGCATCATATATTGTCAGGAAGCTCTACGAGTCCCCCGGCGGTAAGAAAGATTGACGGTTTACCGCCGGCGCCCAGTTGGCCGACCCGGCCAGAAAGGACAAAGTGTTAACTTTTGGTCGATTTTGCTAAGATTTGAGGGATATTTGACAATTTGTTTTGAGAAAGCAGAATTTTCGCACCTGTAGTGGGTTATGGCGCGTCCGTTAGTAAATGTTCAGGCCCATAGGTGCAGTATTACTATCCAAACACTTGGGGGGGCCGACGTTGGATAAAAACAGAAAAATGTGATTTTTCGAGTTTCTCAGGTCTTGCTCCAGACGCCTTCTTCATCATTACCGAGGAGCGTCGTGTGAGAAAAGAGCTCTACGAGGGCCCCGGCGGTAACCTGGTTGACGGTTTACCGCCGGGGCCCTTTGTCATCGATGAGCTAGAGAAATTCCAGCGCGGGATGGAGCTAGTAACTCGTAGAGCTTCCCTTAGCAAGTTGTTGCTGGAAGCTTAAGAGTAATTCCGGGGCGCTGGAGAGCTAGTTGGCAAGGAAAATCTCGACGCACCTTTTGGTGACTTTTGGTCGGTTCAAAATTTTGTTCTCGAAATTCAACCATTCGATAGAGCTCTAGTGTTGTTTCCCATGATATTCGATCTTATTCTCGCTCGCCATCTTGTTCTCAGCTCGATCGGGTACCTTTTACTGCTAAAAAGCACTGCGGCGGGATCGGCCGTTTCGAGTCATCTTGACACGCGCTGTCAGTATATTGGCCTTAACTCGAGATACAGGACAGCTACACAGCTGGTAAGCACACCCTATCGATTCAGAATGATCAGGCGCGTTCGTCTGTTGCATCCAGAGGTCTCAAACTCGGACTGCTAGCCGAGCTAGTGCCGCAAACCTATTCGTATTATTCGAGTCATCTTGACAGGCGCTCTCGGTTTTCTGTATTAAACTCGAGCTATTAGACAGCTACAGCGCTAATACTTACAGACACCGATTCAGAATCGTCAGTCGCATTTGTCTGTTGAATGCAGAGCTCTGGACTCGGTCTGCTGCCCGAGCTAGAATCGCGAAACTATTCGTATTGCTCGAGTCATCTTGAGAGGTGCTGTCGGTTTTCTGCACTTAACTCGGGCTGTAGGGGGGCTACAGGGCTGGTGGTCACAGGAATCGATTTGAAGACATCATTCGGAGACATCAGACGCGATCGCCTGTCGCATTCAGAGGTCTGAACTCGGTTTAATACTCGAGCTGGGTTTGCCAAACTATTGGTTTTGTTCGAGTCATCTTGAGAAGTGCTGTCGATCTACGCGCGTAACTCGGGCTATAGGAGAGCTACAGAGCTCGTAAAGAAGACAATCGAGAAGCATCGGGGGCGTTCGGCTGTTGCGTCGAGAGGTCAGAAATCGCTTGGGCTGAAAAACTATTCGTTCTCTGCATTTTTTTCGACATTATATTTTGTGAGGAAGCTCTACGAGTCCCCCGGCGGTAAGAAAGGTTGACGGTTTACCGCCGGCGCCCAGTTGATCGACCCGGCCAGAAAGGACAATGTGGTAACTTTTGGTCCGTTTTGCTACGATTTGAGAGATTGGAAATTTCGCCAGCTAGCTCCACCCTGTCGCGAAACTGGGCGCCGGCGCTAAACCGTCAACCTTTCTTACCGCCAGGGGACTCGTAGAGCTTCCTGACCAAATATACCTCGTGAGCTCTTCGATATCGATGTGCTGGAGGAATTCGGGCGCGGGCTGGAGCTAGTTGGCCGACCCGACCAGAAGGGGCAATGTGGTGACTTTGGGTCGATTCTAAAGATATTTGACACTTGATTTTGAGAAAGCAGATTTTTCGCACCTGCAGTGGGTTATGGCGCGTCTGCCAGTAAAATTTTCAGGCCCATAGGTGCAGTATTACTATTGAAACACTTGGAAGAACCGACGTTGGATAAAAACAGAAAAACGTGATTTTTCGTTTCTCGCTCCAGAAGCTGCTTCATGTGTTCCGACAATCGCCCGGCAAGAAGAGAGCTCTACGAGGTTCCCGGCGGTAGCCAGGTTGACGGTTTACCGCCGGTTTCCAGTTATGTCCGAAGAATTGGCAGAGAACGCATAGTTTTTCAGCCCGAGCGCTGATAGCAGACTCGTCTCGGGCGTCAAGTACGAATCCGTGTTTGGTGTCTGCGCTCACGAGAAACCCAAATCAAGCGTCTAGATGCTTCGCGCCTCATGATTTCCTTCTGATTTTTCGGTGGAAGAGCTCTCGAGCTGCTCTGCAGCTCGAATTCAGTGAAGAATTCACCATCATTTGGAAAGATTGTCGGTCGAATACGAATAGTTTTGTGAACCTAGCTCGGGTAGCAGACGGAATTCAGACCTCTCGATGCTCCCAGTGCTTCTGCATCAATTTCTGTGCGTACCAGCTCTGTGGCTCTCCTACAGCCCGAATTCAATTAAAAAATGGACAACATCTGTCAAGATGACTCGAAGAATACGAATAGCTTTGCGGATCTAGCCCGAGTAGCACAGTTCAGACCTCTGGATGCAACAGACAAAACCTGATGATTCCGAAATCAGTTTCTGTGCTTATGAGCTCTGTAGGTCTCCAACAGCCCGAGTTACGTGCGAAGACGGACAGCACCTCTCAAGATGGCTCGAATGATACGAATAATTTCGCGGACCTAACTCAAGAAGCAGACCGAGTTCGGACCTTTAGATGCTTCAGACGAACGCAACTGATGATTATGAACCGAGTACGTGTGCGCATCGGCTCTGTAGCTCCCCTAGAGCTTGAGTTTAGTACAGAAAACCGACAGTCCCTGTCGAGATGACCCGAGCGATACGAATAGTTTCGCGGACCGTAGCAGACCGATTTCAGACCTCTGCATGCAACAGGCGGACGCGCCTGATGTCTGCGAATCGGTTTCTGCGATTACCAGCCCTGTAGTCCCCCTACAGCCCGAGTTGAGTACAAAAAACCGACAGCACCACTCAAGATGATTCGAACAATACGAATAGTTTCGCAGACCGGGCAGCAGACCGATTTCAGACCTCTGGAGGCAACAGACGAACGAGCCTGATGATTCTGAATCAGTTTCTGTAAGTATCAGCTCTGTAGCTGCCCTACAGCTCGAGTTAAGTACAAAAAACCGTCAACGCGTGTCAAGATGACTCGAAACAGCCGATCCCGCCGGGATGCTTTTTGGCAGTAATATCTACCCGATCGAGCTGAGATTAAGACGGCGAGCGGGAATATGGTCGAATATCACGGGAAAAAATACTAGAGCTCTAACGAATGGTTGAATTTCGAGAACAAAATTTTCAACCGACCAAAAGTCACCAAAAGGTCAGTCGAGATTTTTCTTGCCAACTAGCTCTCCAGCGCCCCGGGATTACTGGGATCCGGCGGGAAACCGTCAACCAGGTAACCGCCGGGAGCCTCGTAGAGCTCTGTTCTCGCGCGGCGCTGCTCGGAGCACACGAAAACAGCTTTCTCAAGCATGAAAGATTTGAGAAAAGAACGCGTCGGGTGATACTGGATCGGTTTATATGCGTACCAGCTCTCTAGCTCTTCTAAATCTTCAGTTAAGGGAAACCGACAGCACCTGTCAAGATCACTCGTATGATACGAATAGTTTCGCGGATCTAGCTGGAGTAGCAGACCGAGTTCAGACCCCTCGATGGGCCTGATGATTCTCAATCGGTGTCTGTACGTATCAGCTCTGTAGCTGTCCTAAATCTCGAGTTAAGTACAGAAAACCGTCAACGCATGTCAAGATGACTCGAAACGGCCGACGATTCCCTCAAGTCTTTCGATAGTGATATTGCAGCTACGGACCAGAGAATTTAGGTGGCAGACGCGGCATAACCCACTACAGGTGGGGAAAATACCGGTTCTCAAAACGAATTTTCAATTTTTGCAAAATGATTGAAAAATCGACCCCAAGTTACCACATTGTCTCTTTTGGTCGGGTCGGCCAACTAGCTCCACTCCGCGCCGGAATTCCTCTAGCTCATCGATGCCGAAGAGCACTGCGAGGCACTGGGATCCGGCGGTAAACCGTCAACCAGGTAACCGCCGGGAGCCTCGTAGAGCTCTGTTCTCGCGCGGCGCTGCTCGGAGCACACGAAAAAAGCTTTCTCAAGCATGAAGAAAAAAGCTCGAAAAAAATTTTTTTCATGATCATCTTCGTAGCTCGAGTAATAGACCGATTTCAGACCCCTCGATGGAACAGACGAACGCGTCTGATGATTCTCAATCGGTTTCTGTAAGTATCAGCTCTGTAGCTGTCCTAAATCTCGAGTAAAGTAAAGAAAACTGTCAACGCGTGTCAAGATGACTCGAAACGGCCGACGGTTCCCTCAAGTATTTTTGATATTAATATTGCAGCTACGGACCTGAGACTTTAACTGGCAGGCGCGCCATAACCCACTACAGGTGGGAAAAATACCAGTTCTTAAAATGAGTTTTCAAATTTTGCAAAAAGATAGAAACACCGACCCCAAGTTACCACATTGTCTCTGAAGGTCGGTTCTACCAACTGGGAGCCGGCGGTAAACCGTCAACCAGGTTACCGCCGGGACCCTCGTAGAGCTCTCGAGTCATGTAATAGTGCTCAGATATCGATCATAAAGCTCAAGTAAACAGTGGCCACAGTGGCCTCACAATAATTCAAACTAATAATTCAGTATAATATCAAGGTTTTCCATCAATTTATGTTTACATTAGAACTCGAGTTCTCGATATCGAACAGCACGTCATAACCTACTACATGTCCAGAAATATTGAAATAATGCATATTGCTTGAAGCTGTTGTCAAATCCACGAGACCATTATCATTTTTTTGGGAAAAAAATCCGACGAGGAACGGTTCCTCCACGTTTTTTCAAAGTCATATTACAGCTACGGGCCTGAGGATTTAATAGACGAGGGCGGCACAACCAATCCACGTTGCAAAAATAGTGGTTCCCAAAACGAATTTTCAAATCTCTCATAATCTTCGAATCTGGGCGCGGGCGGTAAACCGTCAACCTTCTTACCGCCGGGGGACTCGTAGAGCTTCCTGACCATATATGATGTGTAAAGAATTAGCAGAGAACGAATAGTTTTTCAGCCCGAGCACTGATAGCAGACTGATCTCAGGCGCCCAGATACATGTCACTATTGCCCCTGATAGTTTCCTTCCCATTGCTGTGCTGAACAGTTCTATAGCTCATCTGCAGTTTAGAACCAAGAAAAACAGTACCATGAGGGAGAAAGTAGCAGAGTACGAATCCGTGTTTGGCGTCTGCGCTCACAACAGACCCAAACCAAGCATCTAGATGCTTCGCGCCTCATGATGTCTTCTAATTTTTCGGCCGAAGAGCTCTCGAACTGCTCTGAGCTCTCTGCAGCTCGAGTTGAGTGGAGAAAGTCACCATCGTTTGGAGAAAAATTGTCGGTCGAATACCAATAGTTTTGTAAACCTAGCTCGGGTAGCAGATCGAGTTCAGACCTCTCGATGCAACAGACGAAGGCGCCTGATGCTTCTGGATCGGTTTCTGTGCGTATCTGCTCTGTAGCTCTTCTACAGCCCGAGTTCAATACAGAAAATGGACAACACCTGTCGAGCTGATTCGAATAATAGGAATAGTTTCGCGGACCTAGTAGCAGACCCAGCTCAGACCTCTGGATGCAACAGACGAACCGGTCTGATGATTTCAAATCAGATTCTGTGCGTATCAGCTCTGTAGCCGTCCTACAGCTACGTGCAAAAACCGACAGCACCTCTCAGGATGACTCGAATGATACGAAAAGTCTCGCAGATCTAGCTCGAGTAGCAGACCGATTTCAGACCTCCTGGATGCAACGGACGAACGCGCCTGATTATTCTGCAGCGGCTTCGGTGAGAATCAGCTCTGTAGCTCCCCTAGAGCTCGAGTTAGGTACAGAAAACCGACAGTCCCTGTCAAGATGACTCGAGCGATGCGAATATTTTCGCGAACCTGCCCGAGTAGCAGACCCAGTTCAGACCTCTGCATGCGACAGGCGACGCGCCTGATGTCTCCGAATCAGTTTCTGTAATTACAAGCCCTCTAGCCACCCTACAGACCGAGTTCAGTACAGAAATCGGCACACCTGTCAAAATGACTCGAACAAAACGAATAGTTTCGCGGACCTAGCTCGAGTAGCAGACCGAGTTCAGACCTCTGCATGCAACAGACAAACGCGCCTGATAATTCTCAATCGGTTTCTGTAAGTATGAGCTCTGTAGCTGTCCTACAGCTCGAGTTAAGTACAGAAAACCGACAGCGCGTGTCAAGATGACTCGAAACGGCCGATTCCGCCGCAACGCTTTTTGGCAGTAGTATCTACCCGATCGACCTGAGACTAAGATGGCGAGCGGGAATAAGATCGAATAGCACGGGAAAAATACTAGAGCTCTAACGAATGGTTGAATTCCGAGAACAAAACTGGGATCCGGCGGTAAACCGCCAACCAGGTAACCGCCGGGAGCCTCATAGAGCTCTCTTCTCGCGCGGCGCTGCTCGGAGCACACGGGGAAAGCTTTCTCAAGCGTGAAGAAAAAAGCTCGTTTTTTCAGACCTCTCGATGCGAGAAAAGAACGCGCCAGGTGATGCTGGATCGTGTATATCTTCGTACCAGTTCTGTAGCTGTTCTGATTCTTTAGTTAAGGGAAACCGACAGCATCTGTCCAGATCACTCGTGCAATATGAATAATTTCGCGGCTCTAGCTCGAGTAGCAGACCGTACAGAGAACCGTCAACGCGTGTCAAGATTACTCGAAACGGCCGACGGTTCCAGCAAGTGTTTTGATAGTAATATTGCAGCTACGGACCTGAGAATTGACTGGCAGACGCGGCATAACCCACTACAGGTGGGAAAAATACCGGCTCCCAAAACGAATTTCAAATTTTGCACAAAGATAGAAAACTCGACCCCAAGTCGTCACATTGTCTCTTAAGGTCTGGTCGGCCAGCTAGCTCCACCCTGCGCCCGAATTCCTCTTAGCTCATCTTGCCGAAGAGCTCTACGAGGTAGCGTCCCAAACCCGGAGAGCAAAGAGAACACGCACCGGAAAGCTTTCCTAGCGAGCCCTCGGACGCTCTCGTGAAGCGCTTCTGGGGCTCCTGAGGGCTCCCCTGCAGCGCTTCTCAAGCGCTGCCAGGAGCGCTTCCACGCGTGCCTGCACGCGTGCAGGCACGAGTGGACGCTTGCCGGAATCTCCCAGACAGGCTGCGACCCCGGGCGAGGCGCTGCGAGGATCCTGGAGCGGCGAAGATGGGCTGCTCGCGGCCACCACCGCCGTCCGGCTTCTATCTAAAACCCTCTAGCGCTCAGAGAGCTCTCCGGGAATTTTCAACCGACCAAAAGTCAGCAAAGGGTCCGTCGAGATTTTTCTGGCCAACTGGGAACCGGCGGTAAACCGTCAACCAGGTTTTTGCGTCTTTGCTGGGACCATCTTGGCCACTGAGGCCAGGTCCAACGAAATCTCAGGCGAAGCGAAGCCTCAAAATTGTCAAGCAAGCAGTCCGCTCTTATAGAGAAACTGAAACATGCATGACCAAAGACGTTCGCACAACCTGTGGGAGAACATCGCAGATGCGCTCCGCCGCTGATAACTTGTATCAGGGATCAGAACCCTACAACAGTGAGAACACTGAAGAGGCGAAAGTAAAGATTACGACAATAGAGCCAGGAGACCTGGCCAATAACTGTACATGCACACACTGAGTTATAAGAGCTCAAACATATTTCCATATTATGTTCTACGAAAACCCACAATCAACAATCCAATGCAATAAGTTCGGATTGAAAGGAATCGCTCGAAGAAAAGGAAAATCTACCGCAGAGGCCAAACCTGAGATTTACACCTTCGTTCAAAGTCCGTCAACGTCCTACCGAACCTACACACTTCGTCAAACTCCTGACCTCCTATGTCGGCGCCTTTACCTTTGCCTTTGCCTTTGCCTTTGCAGGCAGTACTCCCACATGACGACGTTGTATCGTTCCTCGGACGTCCATAGAATTGGATTCGGAATTCGTCGCGCTTGGAATCCTGTAGAAACTTGGCAGCCTCGGCACGGTTCATCTGCCCTGTAAGATATCTGTGCCTCTCGAAGAATTCCAGAAGGTCCTCCAACGTCGCTTGCACATTCTCGAACGTCCCGCGCTTCCGCGCAGCATAATTTGCCCTGGCCTTTGCAGGGATCCCACCTTCTGTCAGAAGTTCTGCAAACAAATCCACTTCATTCTTTAAATACTGGATCGCATTCGACTCGTTGATACTGCCAGCAGCGTCAATCCATGCCTTAACATCGGCAATGGTGGCCTGAGAGCACGTGGGAGTCCCCTTGGCCTTCACATCGGAAGAAGATGAGACCACTGCCTTCACATCAGAAGAAGAAGAATATGAAAGAGCTGCATACATGTCAAAAGAAAATGAGACCACTGCCTGCACATCTTTCCCACCTGACTCACGAAGGCGTAGAGCTTCCTTGCACGCAGGCGTCTGACTTTGCGTAGAGCTCGTGAAGGCGTAGACCCACTGAGTTTGCACGCCAGCATCCATTGAAGTGAACTGAGTTTGCACACAGGCGTCCTTGCCAGTGAACTGAGTTTGCACGCCAGCATCCATTGAAGAAACGTCTGGGGAATCCGTGAAAGCGTCCACTTCCGCACCGTTGTGCATACCAGACACAAGATTCTCTGTTTGCACACAGGCGTCCTTTAAAGAGAGCTGAGTTTGTACACAGGCGTCCTGCACGCTGGCGGCAGCGGAACTCCCAACTGTTGAACTCCCAACTGCACTGTCATAAGAATGTGTCTGGCACAAAGTCAAAACAACTGCGGAACTTCCAAATGTTGAACTCCCAACTGCTGTTGAACTCCCAACTGTACTCTCATAGGAATGGGTATGACAAAGAGTTGGGGGGTCTCCGTTTGCACATCGACACACACAGTCCGGCAAAAGGAAGACAAAGTCTGCACTCCCACTTCCTGGATCCCCCCTCTGCAGTCTCCCTCCAATCCAGGCGGAGCAGCCAATTCTGTCAGAAGAATCGTAAGAGTATCGGTTTTTGGCAACAACGAGTCCAAGCAAACGGGAATACATGGCGGCTTGCAGAAGCCCAAATAAACGGCCCGAGATCTTCGTGCAGCTCGCCTGTGACAACTGCGAACATGTGGCATGATTCGTGCAACGAGAAACAATAATCAAATTCAGGAATAAGTCACCCGCACACGGCGGATCTCCACGCTAGGCGAAGGTACAATACAAATTGCCACAACCACACCGCAACAAGGAATGAATATGAGAGGCCAACAAAGAGAGGCAAGATGTACAGGGAGATGGGCAGTTGCGTAGGCAGAGCAAAACACCACGCTAGCTCAACGTTCACCTTCGCGGAGGTTCCCCAGGCAGGAGAAAATGAACGTACGCGGAGCTTGAGCCGGCACTGCTTGAGCTACCCGGCCCCTCCGATGTGAAGGCCAAGGGGACTTCCACGTGCTCTCAGGCCACCATTGCCGATGTTAAGGCATGGATTGACGCTGCTGGCAGTATCAACGAGTCGAATGCGATCCAGTATTTAAAGTATGGAGTGGATTTGTTTGCAGAACTTCTGACACAAGGTGGGATCCCTGCAAAGGCCAGGGCAAATTATGCTGTGCGGAAGCGCGGGACGTTCGAGAATGTGCGAGCGACGTTGGAGGACCTTCTGGAATTCTTCGAGAGGCACAGATATCTTACAGGGCAGATGAACCGTGCCGAGGCTGCCAAGTTTCCAAAGGATTCCAAGTGCGACGAATTCCGAATCCAATTCTATGGACGTCCGAGGAACGATAAACGTCGTCATGTGGAAGTACTGCCTGCAAAGGCAAAGGCAAAGGCAAAGGTAAAGGCGCCGACACAGGAGGTCAGGAGTTTGACGAAGTGTGTAGGTTCGGTCGGACGTTGACGGACTTTGAACGAAGGTGTAAATCTCAGGTTTGGCCTCTGCGGTAGATTTTCGTTTTCTTCGAGTGATTCCTTTCAATCCGAACTTATTGCATTGGATTGTTGATTGTGGGTTTTCTTAGAACATAATATATGGAAATCTCTTTATTCAGTGCATAGTCTATGCATTTGTTTGAGCTCTTATAATTCAGTGTGTGCATGTTCAGTTCTTGGCCAGGCTTCCTGGCTCTATTGTCGTAATTTTTATTTTCGCCTCTTCAGTGTTCTCACTGTTGTAGGGTTCTGATCCCTGATACAAGTTATCAGCGGCGGAGCGCATCTGCGATGTTCTCCCACAGGTTGTGCGAACGTCTTTGGTCATGCATGTGTCTGTTTTTCTATAAGAGCGGACTGCTTGCTTGACAATTTTGAGGCTTCGCTTCGCCTGAGACTTCGTTGGACCTGGCCTCAGTGGCCAAGATGGTCCCAGCAAAGAGGCAAATTACCCTGGCGAAGGACCCAACCATCTGCAATCGTGAATACTGCAATTGTGAATATCTTCTCGGTGGAGCCCCCTACCTGGCCACGAAACGTACGAGGGGTGTGCCGAAATGGGTGTGCGGGACGCATGCGGGCACTCCCACTAGGGCCTTCGGTGGAGCTCCCTATGCGGCCACGAAGCGTGTGAGGGAGTTGACGAAATGGGTGTGGCTGACGCATGCGGGCGCGGGCACTGGGGCCTTCGGTGGAGCTCCCCATGGGACCACGGCACGTTTGAGGGGTGTGCCGAACTTGGTGTGGTTGACGCATGCGGGCGCGGGCGCTGGGGCCGAGGGGTGTGCCGAAATGTGTGTGCGGGACGCATGCGGGCGCTCCCACTGGGACCTTCGGCGGAGCTCCCTATGGGGCCACGGAACGCGTGAGGGGTGTGCCGAAATGGGTGTGGCTGACGCATGCGGGCGCGGGCACTGGGGCCTTCGGCGGAGCTCCCTATGGGGCCACGAAGCGTGTGAGGGGTGTGCGAAATGGGTGTGGCTGACGCATGCGGGCGCGGGCACTGGGGCCTTCGGTGGGGTTTCCTATGGAGCCACGAAGCGTGTGAGGGGTGTGTCGAAATGGGTGTGGCTGACGCATGCGAACGCGGGCACTGGGGCCTTCGGTGGAGCTCCCTATGGAGCCACGAAACGTGTGAGGGGTGTGCCGAAATGGGTGTGGGTGACGCATGCGGGCGCGGGCACTGGGGCCTTCGGTGGAGCTCCCTATGGGGCCACGAAGCGTGTGAGGGGTGTGCCGAAATCGGTGTGGGTGACGCATGTGGGCGCGGGCACTGGGGCCTTCGGTGGAGCTCCCTATGGGGCCACGAAGCGTGTGATGGGGTGTGCCGACATGGGTGGTGGGGAGGCATGCGGGCGGCAGCACTGGGGCCTTCGGCGGAGCTTCTATTATGAGGCCACGAAACGTGTGAGGGGTGTGCCGAAATGTGTGTGCGTGACGCATGCGGGCGGCAGCACTGGGGCCTTCGGCGGAGCTCCCTATGGGGCCACGAAACGTGTGAGGGGTGTGCCGAATTGGGTGTGCGTGACGCATGCGGGCGGCAGCACTGGGGCCTTCGGCGGAGCTCCCTATGGGGCCACGAAACGTGTGAGGGGTGTGCCGAATTGGGTGTGCGTGACGCATGCGGGCGGCAGCACTGGGGCCTTCGGCGGAGCTCCCTATGGGGCCACGAAACGTGTGAGGGGTGTGCCGAATTGGGTGTGCGTGACGCATGCGGGCGGCAGCACTGGGGCCTTCGGCGGAGCTTCCTATGGGGCCACGAAACGTGTGCGGGGTGTGCCGAATTGGGTGTGCGTGACGCATGCGGGCGGCAGCACTGGGGCCTTCGGCGGAGCTCCCTATGGGGCCACGAAACGTGTGAGGGGTGTGCCGAATTCGGTGTGCGTGACGCATGCGGGCGGCAGCGCTGGGGCCTTTGGCGGAGCTTCCTATGGGGCCACGAAACGTGTGCGGGGTGTGCCGAATTGGGTGTGCGTGACGCATGCGGGCGCGGGCACTGGGGCCTTCGGCGGAGCTCCCTATGGGGCCACGAAGCGTGTGAGGGGTGTGCCGAATTGGGTGTGCGTGACGCATGCGGGCGGCAGCGCTGGGGCCTTCAGTGCAGCTCCCTATGGGGCCACGAAGCGTGTGAGGGGTGTGCCGAATTGGGTGTGCGTGGCGCATGCGGGCGGCAGCAAGGAGGAGACAGCGGGAGGAAGGAGAACGCGGGGCACCGTCTCTTCAAAACGAGGACCCAACACCACAGGATGGTTGGGAACAAAATTTTTGGGTGACGGTGCACCGCCGACCTCCAGTTTTGCTTAATTTTGCTCGGTTAAAATTCGATATCTCAAAATTTGAAAATCCGTTAGAGCTAAAATATTTTGTCTCCTCAAATTCGATCTGTTTTCCGCTCGCCATCTCAATCTCGGGTCGATCGTGTACATATTACTGCCAAAAAGCCTATGGGCGGAATCAGCTGCTTGGTGTCATCTGGGCAGGTGCTCTCGGTTCTGTAAGATAGCTAGAGAACTGGCAGGCGCACCTAGTCTATCTAGAGTCATCAGGCGCGTTAGTTTCAAATCTCTAGATGTCCGAACTCGGTCTGCTGCCAGAGCTGGGTCCAACAAGTTGTTTTTCCCAACCATCCTGTGGTGTTGGGTCCTCGTTTTGAAGAAACGGTCCCCGCGTTCCTTCTCCTCCTCCTCCTCCTCCTTCTCCTCGCCCTCCTCCCTCCAGGGTTCGCATGCCTCCCCACCACCCATTTCGGCACACCCCTCACACGTTTCGTGGCCCCATAGGGAGCTCCACCGAAGGCCCCAGTGGCTGCGTTCGCATGCCTCCCCACCACCCATTTCGGCACACCCCTCACACGTTTCGTGGCCCCATAGGGAGCTCCACCGAAGGCCCCAGTGGCTGCCAAGCTCACACAGGGAGCTCCACCGAAGGCCCCAGTGGCTTTCGCATGCCTCCCCACCACCCATTTCGGCACACCCCTCACACGTTTCGTGGCCCCATAGGGAGCTCCACCGAAGGCCCCAGTGGCTGCGTTCGCATGCCTCCCCACCACCCATTTCGGCACACCCCTCACACGTTTCGTGGCCCCATAGGGAGCTCCACCGAAGGCCCCAGTGGCTGCGTTCGCATGCCTCCCCACCACCCATTTCGGCACACCCCTCACACGTTTCGTGGCCCCATAGGGAGCTCCACCGAAGGCCCCAGTGGCTGCGTTCGCATGCCCCCCCACCACCCATTTCGGCACACCCCTCACACGTTTCGTGGCCCCATAGGGAGCTCCACCGAAGGCCCCAGTGGCTGCATGCCCCCCCCCATTTCGGCACACCCCTCACACGTTTCGTGGCCCCATAGGGAGCTCCACCGAAGGCCCCAGTGGCTGCGTTCGCATGCCGCCCCCACCACCCATTTCGGCACACCCCTCACACGTTTCGTGGCCCCATAGGAGCTCCACCGAAGGCCCCAGTGGCTGCGTTCGCATGCCTCCCCACCACCCATTTCGGCACACCCCTCACACGTTTCGTGGCCCCATAGGGAGCTCCACCGAAGGCCCCAGTGGCTGCGTTCGCATGCCGCCCCCACCACCCATTTCGGCACACCCCTCACACGTTTCGTGGCCCCATAGGGAGCTCCACCGAAGGCCCCAGTGGCTGCGTTCGCATGCCTCCCCACCACACATTTCGGCACACCCCTCAAACGGTTACGTCCCCCCTGGAGGCCGAGCAAGTCGGCGACGCGGAGGACGGCGCCAGGGGCAGCGAGTGGACTTCGGCCGCCGACCAGTGCGAGAGCAGGCTGGCGAAGCAGGTGCGTGTTCTGTCGCCGCCTTGGCGAGGAGGGCCTGCCGGCCAGAGGGGCCCGACAGGCTCGCGGGGCGGGGGCTCCCGCCGTTGGGGTCCACCGCCGTCCAGTGCTGGACCGAGATCCAGAACTGCGACATCGTCTACCATCGCCGGCAGGAGGCTCGGCGACTGGGCGGACCTCGCGCCGAGATTGCCAGGATTCACGCGTCGGTGGCGCGGCGGCTGCGCAGCTTCGTCGGCGCGGGCGAGAATGTCAGCGAAGGCGAGAAGCTTGTGGCAGGGGTCGAGCACTTCGCTCGAGAATGCGGGCGGCACAGAGGATGGCATCCACCCAGGAGCCGTCGAGCCATGGCTGGCGACCGCGCTGCTCGCCCCGCCCTCGGCGCCTCTTGGCCCGGAGCACCGGAGCCGCAGTCGTGTGGGAGGCTCGCCGCGACCTACTCTGGCATGTGGCTCCATGCACCTTTCCATGCTGGTGACTTACTCGCGTCATTCGGAGCCTCTCGGGCCGGGCGAAAGGGGGGGATTGGGAAAGGGGGGGTACGAAATTTGCTGCATGCAGCTGGTTTCGGCCTCACCGAGGGGCCCATTCCTCGATACATAGCCGCCTCCGGCGCCCGGAGGCGCCGGGAAAATCAGCTACGTGAGCTGATTCTCAAACCCCCCCTTTGCTATCCCCCCCTTTCGCCCGACCCGAGCCTCTGAAGCTGCTGACTGAGACTGAGGACCCTCCTCCGCCGGTTTCCGGGCGTTTTGCCTCGCGGGTCTGTTTCGATCTTCGCCGGGAGCGTGGGGGGCGTGCGCGACGGACGAGAGCGTCGGCCGCAGTTGCGCGCGGGCCCCGCGAGTGAGCGTCGTGGCAGCGGCGCTCAGGCAGGGGGAGCCACAAGACAGGGCGTCCAGCTCCGAATGCTCGGCGCAGCTCGAGCTCCCTGGCGCGATCTGGGCCCAGGGGCGGTGGAGGGCGGACAAGGCAGCGTCTCGCTGGAACAGCAAAGTCAAAGTCGACGAACGCGTGCACATATTGCCCGATTGCACAGGGTCCTCTGGAAGACTTTCTCTGCGGCCGCATCGACCCCTCGGCCATCGCTGCTCGCGTCATCCGAGGCTCCACCCCTCCGAAGCGACGCCGTGCCCAGCTGATTTGCTCGGCGTCGTGGGCCGAGCAGTTCGGGCTGCGCGGCGGTGCGGTGTGCGAACACGGCTGTGCGACCTCACAGTATCCTCGCAGCCTTACCCCGCCGATTCGAGAGACATTGTATACCTTTGTGCGGGTGCTCGTGCAGGAAGATCTGTTGCCGCGATGATTGAGCTCGAGTGTCTGTCTCGGGGTGTCGCTGGGCAGCGTGCACGTGTAACTTGTTCCTGTTCTAAGCTGTGGGGAGTGTCGCCCCCGCCATTTCCGACAACCATGTGCACGCATTGAGTGGTGGAGGGTGGCGCGCAGTGAGCGCACTCAGGTTTCTTCGACTTTTGAGCCGATGATGTGCCCCGTGGGATGTGGAACACCTTTTTTGGAACGCTTAGTGATTTGCGCATTTTTTTTGTTTCTTCCTCTTTTCGGCACCTGATCGAGTGATTGTCACAGATGGCGACCACTGTTTGGTCAGTACCCTTTTGCGAACAAGTATCCCACTGATGTTCGGAATGTGTGGCCCGCTCGATTTGGACTTGTGTGGCAGGCGTGGGTGTCATGGTCGTGGCGTATGCATTATCACGTTTCGTCGGCATGGCGAGCTAGAAGGACGGCGAATGGCGTCTCGAACCCACTCATGTCCAATACAGCTCGAAACTCTTGGTCCACATTAAATGTACCAAATCCGTGCACGTGCGAGCTTGGAACTATTCTATCAATTGGTAAGCCTAAGTTCGTGAGGTGTTTTGGGGATGCCAACCGAAACACAATCGAACGCATACTCTATCGGCCCCGCCCTTGAGCTCACGTGTGTGGGTCAGTTTTATAGTACCGTGGCGGATTTGATGCAACAGATGCCGATGATGGCCTGACACGGCGTATCTGTGCGGACTGGAGCTTGTGACATGGGCACGGAATCGAGATTTTGAATGGAAGCCGTACCCTCCTATCCCGCAGTTGTTCTTTTTCAACCATCCTTCCCATTGTTCCGTTTTTCCCCTGATGTTTCACACAACCTCCTTGTTTCTTTAGTGGATTTGGGAACCAACGTATCATTGATTACACACTCTACCGGCCCCTTCTGTCGGCATGCGTGTGTGGGTCTGCTCGTCAAGACGGCGGCGGAGTTGATGAAACATATGCTGTTTACCCGAGACAATGGCGAACCGCAGTACTAGGTGTGTTAGACAGGAGTTGCAGCCATTTCCGCCGACCTGAAAAGGGGGATAAGGAGGGAGGCCCCAGGATGGCGGGCTGCAGACTTTTTGGGGGGCTTCTTAGGGTCTCTCGGGAGGCCTTTCAGGGGGCCTCTTGGACACATGTTCACGGTCTGTCGGGGTCTCCGGGGGGTTTGCTGGCGGTCCCGGGGGTTAGAAGTCTAGTGGTCATGGGGCCAGTTCGCCGCCGTGCTTGGGTTGAGGGTCGAAGGCTTCGTGGATGCATAGCCTCATTTGAGCCTCTTGGGGTCTCTTGGGGCCGTGTCTCCTGGGCGCCTGTTGGCTGTCTCCGGGGTCCTCCAGGGGCGGACGGCTCGAAACATCAATTCGGGTTTCCCCTCATGAGCCCCTCTTGGGTCCCTCTTGGGACCCTCTTCGGACCCTCTTGGGCCGTCTTAGGGGCCTTTTGGACCGTCGTGTTGTTTTTTGGTCCATTTTTGGGCCGTCTTGGGTGTCTTTTTCGCCGTCTTGCGGCGATTGATTTTGGCCTATTTGGCCCCATTCGCTGGAGGTTCGGAAGCAGAACAAAAACGACAATCCTCAAATTTATAGCAAACATATGAGCATCATTTGTTTTGTCTCTTGTGGCTCTCTTGCGGGCGCTCTTGGAACCCTTTTGTGGCGTCTTGGTTTTTTTCGTTGTCTTGGGAGCATCTTGGGCCGTCTTGGAACGCTAATTTGCAATTTGAGGCCTCTCTTGGATTATCTCAGGCCTGAATTGGCGACAGAAGGCCGACCTTGCTCGGTGGCGACCCGAAGTGGGAAGGGGGGGCCGTATTCTGACCTGGCCCCCCCCCCCCCCCGGGACCCCGCCCCCAGGTCACCGCCACCCCCAGGGTGGGGAAGGGATCAAATGGAAGGGGCTTCCCTTCGATTGGGTCACGCCCTCGATTGGGACCTGGCTCGATTCACCTCGAGTTGACGAGCGAGCCAACGAGGGTGTCCTGGCAAGATTTCTGGGAATGGAGAAGCGATGCCGTTTCCCAGGACCACTCCAGGCCGAGCGGCCCAGAACTTCCTCTCACGCACGCCGACAAGGTCGTCGGATTTTCATCAATATCTTGTAGATTCTGGACATGTAACACCCCGCTCCCCAATTCGGATCTTGATGGCATTTGCCGCAGTTTTTCTCCCAAAGGTGACATCGTATCGCATCCAACGTTCCCGCGCCCTGATCATATGGCATTTTTTGCTACTTCGCGAGATACAGATCCAGGGGCGGGTTCGTGGAAACATGTGGCATTCCCCACCAGTTGGCACCCTGCCTTCGTAGTTCGAAGCGTTGGCAAGCTGTGCAGCTTGCCGTACGTACTGGATGTCCATATGTCGAGGTGCACTTGCATATTTTCAGAATTGGTTGGGGGTTCGGCATACTTGGCAACTGAGGTCGCGCAGCCAGATGTCCCCACCATGAGGTTCGACGGACCAGTTTTGTTTCCAGCATGTATTTTTGTTTGAGTAGCATCATATGAAGGCGATATTTTTTCCCATTGTGCAGGGTGTAGCCTCTCGGCTTTCAGCGGGGCACAGTCCAACGCTTTGTAGGTCATGAAATGTTGATCTGGGGGCTTGGTAATGCATGCCGTAACTCTTCGAACGAGGCCCTTCGCAACAGACCCAGTCGCAGCATCGCCAGATCGTACAGGTGCTGCTGCCACCCAGCTGGTTTTATATGCACGTGTGTTGAATCTGCGAATGATTGTCAGTCCTGTGCCTATGGTCACGCCCAGTCTCTGTTTTGTTCATGCACTGACTTGTGCAACGTGAGATAGATGCATCAATTGTTGCCTGTGCTTTCTGGAACTGTCGTGTCGCCTGTCCAGATACTTAGGGCAACGCCCGCGACCGCGCCAACGTTGTATCGATGTAATTATCGTCAAGGTCCCACCATGGGTGTACCATGCTCGCGGGTGGGTTGTTGATGGCACGATTGAATTACCGAACCCTCTCCCACAGGTTTGGTAGAGCAATGTTTTTGTGGCCTTCCGTGGGCCCAGCGTTTAAAAAGAAACAATCTTTTTGGCAAGATGGTGAACCTTTGATTGCGGATTTCGTTCCTTCAGGGCCTCTGGTTGTGGGGCTCTCGTGCTACTTGGAGCGTCTTGGGGTCCTCTTGGCGGTCCCGGACGCCCCTTAGAGCGTCTTGGGTGCTTCGGAGAGCTTCTTGGGCCCTCTCAGGGTCTCTTGGGAGCTTCTTGGAGGCCTCTTGGGCGCCTGTTGGAGGCCTCTTGGGGCCTTCTGGGCCCCTCTTGGGCCCTCTTGGAGCACTCCTGGGAGCCTTGGGAGCGCTCTTGGAGCCCTCTTGGGCCATCTTGGTAGCCATCTTGAAGCCTCGGATGGTCATCGGAAGCGAAAAGGCGAGAGAGACAAAAACATTGATTTTCCGAACGTTTCGGTGGAAGGATTTTGGCCTCTTCGGGGCCTCCTGGGGGAGCTCTTTGGCCACTTGGAGCCGTCTTGGAGCGGTCCTGGGGCCTCTTGGAGCATCGTGGGAGCCATCTCGAGGCATCTTGGGACATCTCGAGCCATCTTGGAGGCCATCTTGGGCGCTCCCAGGCGCTCTTGGAGTCCTCTTGATCAGTGCCCCCCCCAAGGAGGAGGAGGAGGAGGAGGAGGAGGAGGAGGAGGAGGAGGAGGAGGAGGAGGAGGAGGAGGAGGAGGAGGAGGAGGAGGAGGAGGGGAGGAGGGGGAGGAGGAGGAGAGGAGAAGGAGGAGGAGGAGGAGGAGGAGGAGGAGGAGGAGGAGGAGGAGGAGGAGGAGGAGGAGGAGGAGGAGGAGGCCAGAAGGCGGCCAAAACCCTGGTGCGATCCGTGATTTTGGCATCGCCGCCGAGCGAGGCCTCCTGGGGCGTCCCCTGGGGTGCCCCTTGGGGGCCTCTCGGGGCGGCCTCTTGGGGGTCTCTCGAGAGCCTCTCGGGGACCTCCCGGGGGCCCCTTGGGTGCCTCGCGGGGCCTCCTGGCCACCTCTCGGGTCTCCCCTGGGGGCACCCTTGGGAGCCTTGGGAGCGCTCGTGGGGCCATCTCGGAGGCGATCGAGCAAAGAAGGGGGGTCTTCCAATCAGCGCTGCCCCCCCAAGAGGCCAAAGTGGGGCGGAGATCGATCCAAGGAGGGGGGTCTTTCAATGAGCGCTGCCCCCCCCAGGAGGCCAAAGTGGGGCCCCAACCCCGGTAGAACCAATGATTTTTTCGGCTTCCTCGCCGAGGCCGTTTTGGACGCACCGACGACCCGCGGCACGCCCCGTCCAGGTCCAGGGGAGGGGTAGGGGTAAACCCCGCCCCGAAGGGGAAGAAGGGGGTGGAAGAGGAAACGCTCTAAACCACCTACGCCCAGAGGACTGGTGGGACTACAAGCCGTAGCATGCAACTCGTAGCAATTCTATCACGCTCCAGCCTGCCTGCTGCACAGTGGCGGATGGATTGTCGTCGGTTTAGGAAGCGGACCCTTCTCGTTTGGCGTTGGGCAGCAGTACATTTTGTGCCGTTCCGGGCATTTTTCTAGTGTGCGCGGTTCCTCCGAAGTCAACGCCTCGAGTGGTGTAGAGAACAACGTGTAAACATGCATTCCCAGGATCGGCTCACCCTGTTTGCTGCAAGGCAGCCTTTATTTGCGCAGCGTGCGTCTCTTTGATCCGACGATAAGACGTTGTTCTTTCTCTGATCAGTGCTCGTCGTGCGTCGCCTTGCCGGAATTGGAGGCCGTACCGTGGGCACTGGAAGCTGCAAGACGTGGAGAAGTGGTGCCGCACTTCCCCGCAGGCTTGTCGGACTGGACGTGCTTGCCAGCAGGAGGAAAGGCCGTTGCACCACTGACCCATCTATATAATCCCTCCTCCCCCCTCTGCTTCCCCCTCGTCCCGCACGAGGTGGGAGATCGAGGGAGATGGCGGGGGGAGGACCGAACTGGTGGTCGTCAAGAGTCCGTGTTGCAGGGAGTGTAGCGGGCAGGATTGACGACAATGGGTGCGGTCGAGCGTGTGAGCACAGGTGTGCTACGGCTCTGCAAGTGGTCGGTCAGGGTCACCGAGGCACAGAGGGGGATACACATACACAGTAATCCGTTTGCTGTGGCAAGCAAGCAGTGTCGGGATGAGCTGAATGTGAGGTACAGTGGGGGCCGATGCCAAGAGACACCCTGCTTGCCTCCAGGGTGCCTGAGGTTTCCTGGGTGTCGATGGTTTTGCGGTGGAGAGCGTGAAGGTTTCTTGTGGACCGGCCTCCACTGTAAGTCGACGACGCGCTTCTGCATTCTGTGGTCCAGCACTGCGTTGTGGCAGTGCTCCGTCGCCAGGCTTGCGCTGTACGTCAGCGTGCTCGGCGGCGCGCTCCTGGCCGTGCTCTGCGGCGTGATCCGTCTGGCCGGAGACACGGCGTGGGGCATAGCGTCGATGCCGAGAGGCATCGCGTTGCAGACGTCGTTGCCGGGGGAGACGCGGCCTCCTCTCCACAGAAGGGTCTTCTGGTTTCGGGCATGCCGCTGGTCGGGCACGACGTATTGGCGGCCTGCTCGGCTCGTGTCGGTTCCCATCGATCAAGGGGGGGGGCGGTCTTTGATGATCATCGCACCCTTGGTTCACTTCTGGGGGCCCTCAGATTAAGATTCAGATCGCCTCTTGGGCACCCTCAGATTCAGAACGCCTCTTGGGGGCCCTCTTGGCCACTTTCGGGGCTCTCCTTGGACGTTCCTGGAGCCATCTCGAGGCCTCCGAAGCCGATCGGAAGCGAAGTGGCGAGGAGGCAAACTTCGAGGGGCTTCCTGGGTTCTGCATCGATCTTGGCCTCTCGGGGGGCGTCCTTTGGCCACCTCTTGGGGCGGTCTTGAGGCCTCTCGGAGGCAGGCTCGAGGCTGCCTCGACCCGTCCTGTGCTGTCTTGTGCCCTTTTTGAATCATTACGCATCGGTCGTTGCAAGTATGCATTTTTGGTGTCCCATATTCCAATCAAATTTAATAGGGGAACAAAGAATGACATAAACATAAAAACTCGGAGGCCCGCGTGGATTTCTCGGATCGGCGCTGGGGCCCCCCAGCGGCGCCTCCGGCGCCGCCCCTGGCGCGCTCCGCGCGCCAGGGAAGGGGGGTCCAGCGCCGATGCAAGAAATCCGCGCGGACCTCCGAGTCTTTATGTTTATGTCACTTTGTGTTCCCCTATTTGAGCGCCTTCCTACTTCAATGATCTGGTGACTTCACCTTTTCCGTCCTCCGTGGGGAGCGGGCGGAACCCGATCTACTTCCAACGCCTTTATTTCATGGTTCTATTTACTTCTTCCGACCGATGGGTATTGGGCTATTTAGGCCGTCTTGCAGCCATCCTGATTCAAGAGGAACCCTTTGACACCTCGCGAAACCCTCCGTCCAGATCCAGGGGCAAGGCAGTAGGGGAAGGGGTAAAGCACCTCCCCGAAGGGAAAGAGGGGGGTTGGAGTAACAGACTCTCCACACCGCCTGCGCCCCAGGAGGACCGGTTGGACTGTACCTCGCCTCCCCGGGGCCCGCCAGCTGTGCGGATGTCGCCATCTTCACGCGTTCCTCGGAGGTCCAGCGGGGCGCGGGCCTGGAGGGATCCAAACCCGACCTTGCCTCCCGATGGGCCGCCGACTGCAGAAGTGTCGCCACTTTCGTGACTTTAGTGATCTCCTTGGAGGTCAGTGGAGTGCGGACCTGCGCGGACGCAAATAGGTCTTCGCTCTCCCTGAGGCTTGTCACCTCGTGCGCTCCTTGGGAGGCCAGCGGGAGTGGGGCGCACGCGAACCCAAGCGGGTTCTCGCCCTGGCTGGGGCATGTCAATGGCGCAGTTGTCGCCGCTTTGGTGAGCTCCTGGTAGGACCCGCGGACGGGGGGCCTCAAGCGGGCCAACATCACACTTTTCTCCTCCCCGAGGGCTGTCGGCGACGCAGCTGTCGCCACTTCCTTGGCGCTGCAGGGGGGGCCCAGCGGAGTGCGGTCCTCCGCGGAGCCGCACGGGACGTCGCCCTTCCTGGGGGCTGTCAGCTGCGTTCTTGTCGCAATCTTCGTGAGCTCTTGGGAGGTCCTGAAATCTCGTGGCCATCGCCGTCCCTCTGCCGTTCCCCCATGCCCCGTCCTATCCTTCGGTGTTGCTTCGTGTCAGTCTCGGGGGGCGTGGATCGCGTCCCTTCCTATCATCATTGGTTCCAGATGGGCCCATCGGTTTTGCCAATCTATTCGGGTGGGTTGGGTACGTCCCAGGGTAAGTTCCTCTTGCGGGTTGGGTTTGCTTGTGCTTATTTTTATTGCGCGTCGTTTGTTGGCGTTGGCATTCAATTTGCGAGCATGCCACAAGTAGTGACGTCAGCCAGACGACGCCTGGACGAACAAGTGCATGCTTACAAAAGCCGTCGCGGCTCGCATCGCACGCTTCTTTCGCTGTCTGTCGTGGGTTGCTCTCCTGACTGGGCTCACCTGCGCTGCCGTGTGAGCTTTGCGCAGCGATCCCTGTGCACGATGATCATTGGAGAGGAAGCATGTAGCCAAATAGTTTCAGATGTATAACACATGTTTTAAACATGTCTTAAACATGTAAATAAGCATGTTTGAAGCGTTTTTAGACGATTTTCCTGCGTTTTATACTCACGTTTTTACTTCAATGATCGGATTGTGGGGGGGTCCATGGCATCCGCAAAGCGAGCCCTTTGGTATGTGCTGGGCTTTGCCGGTCGCCCGCTGCCGCAAGCGCAGCCAGCCGCCTCTCCTGTGTGTTTTGCGGTCGGGGGAGCGGCGTGCGCTCTTCCTCCCTGCCCTTGCGCGCGGCCCGGGCCTCTCGTGCTCCTCGTCCCTTCGTGTGCCGCAGCGTATGCCGAGGATCCTCAGGACGCGCGTCGGCCCAGTGTGTTCTTGCCCC
>CAUYUJ010004248.1:50000-55000 GCA_963575745.1 Prorocentrum cordatum
GCGAATCGGGGCGAAGCGGCGCCGTTCGGCAGCGAAGTGCTTGCTTATCTCTACGCCGTTGTGTTCGCCTCGTCCAAGTTGTTCGTCTCGCTAGCCCAGGGGCGCAGTGTCGCCGCGACCTGGCGGCCGGGCTCGCCGATCACCTGGGCGCAGCGGGAACCAGAGGCTCGCCAGGTAGCGGCGGCCGTCGGAGCTGTCGGCGTGCGTGGTCGGCGTTGCCTCGGGGGCACGCGGCCACGCCAGGGTGCCACGTGTGGGCCTGGCCGCCTGTGTCAGGCACCGCGCGCCCCCATGCTGCTGTTAGCGGCGGGGCTGGTGGCGTAGAGAGTCCACAGCGACAGCGCCGGTGGCGCGTGCAGCAAAGAGTTCCAACGCCTCCGCCGCCGCCAAGCCGGGGAGGTCGTCCACGGCCTGGGGGCAAGGGCCCTGGGAGAGAGGCGTCGCTCCCCCTCCCTGGCCCTCGCCGGTAGGCTGGCCGTGGCGCGGAGGCCAGCTGGGCCCCCCTGCGATGCCAAGCCGTTCGCTGTGCGATTTGGTCGGCGGTCGGTACGTCTCCGTCGGTGGTGGGGCACACAGAACAGGCTGTGCCGTTGTGGTGTTCTTGGGCCTGCGCACCCCTCTGTCGCCGGGCGCCGCGGGAGCTGTGAGGAAAGCGGGAGCTTTAATTTTCGGTGGGGGCGGTTCAAACGGCGCGCTTGGCCGTCTCCAGAGGCAAATGCCCGCATTTCTGACGGGAGTGGCGTGTTCCAGGCGCGCAGTGTGGAGAGGTATCCCGCCTGCAAGCGTGGTGGGCGCGCCTGCCCACAGTATCGTTTTGTAGGTGGTCAATGATGGGAGCTTTCTTTCTCACCCAATGATGTCTTGTCTCCGGCGTCGTGATCTTTTAGTGTGTACTGGTCTTGTATAATGCTGCGTCGCGTTTCTTGTGTGCGCTGGTCGGTGCACGCGCGCGGCATCGCAGTTGTGCGGGCCATGCCCGATTTCCAAGATCGGCCGCAACCTTTTTCACATTTTCGTTCTTGCGAACTAAATTTCAAGACGGTGTGCCGAGCGCGACTAAATTGCCCTATTGTGGGGCGCACTAGAAGCCACTGGCTGACACGAAATTGCTCTAAATTGTGCTAGATAGACTGCGCTAAACACTGCACGAGACGTAACACAATTACAGTAGACGTTACTAAATTGCACTACCTTGGACTTCCTTGGGCTAACGTCTCCCGCCGCGCCACGCAAAACGCTAGGAGCCAGGAGTTTTGCGCTAAAATGCACTAGCATGGGGCGCACCAAACGCCACCAACTTACACGAAACGCAAGTAAATGGCACGACTTGCCACTAAAGTACACTACATTCGACTAAATTGCACGAGCGCCCCCTGCCGCGCCACACTAAACGTTACTAAAATGCGCTCCTTTACACTAGTGTGGGGCGCAGGCGGCGCGAAGTTCGACAAACGATGCCCTCTGTCATATACCACCGAACGTTTTGGCGCCCCAGGCCTTGGGCTTCGAGGGGGCCTACTGTTTCCCTCGCTGCTGCTGTAACAGCTGCTGCTGCTGCTGCTGCTGCTGCTGCTGCTGCTGCTGCTGCGGCTGCTGCTGTTGCGGCTTCTGACAAGCTACTTGTTTAGTGGTTGTTCGTAGTTTTGCTTCTCACTTGTTTCGTGCTCCCCGAGGAGGCCTCACAGAAGGCTACCGTGGCTGCGTTCGTGACGTTGTCTGCGCACCCTACCACTGCCTCCTCGGCAAAGATACACCAGAAGGAAGAGTCCGGGGCCTCCCGCGGGGGCACGGGTACAGACCGCCTCCAGGCATTGAATGCATCCACTGTCCCTGGGCACTCCACCAAAGCGTGCCTGACCGAGGCCTGGGGCGCACCGCACCAGGGGCATGAGGGCATGGCGTACGGGAGCTCCCGGCCACCGCGCACTGGGAGGGGCCAGGCGCCGCGCAGGCCGATGACTGCCCAAACGCGAAAGTCGGTCCAAAGCGCTGGGCCTCGTTTTATAGGCAGCAGGTCCAGCAACGGCCACGTGGGAGCAGGGCAAACAGCCGCGAAGGAGAAGCCGAGAGAAGGGAGAGGCGGCGTGGCGGCCTCCTGGGAGGCAGCACGGTCATATTCAAGAGTCGCCGGGCGCAGGACCTGCCACGTGCACGCCTGCAGGAGGGCGCGTCGAGCGGCAGGGCAACTCCTCGCCGCGAGTAGCGGGGCCTCTGCAAAGCCAGGGTGCACAGTGATGGGCGAAGGGGGGGAGGGGAGCACGAGAGCTAAGGCTGCAGCGCCCGTCAGCCGGGAGCGCACCGGCAGGATTGCGGCAGCCCCATCCACGATGGAAGCCGGGTGGCCCGCCGTGGGCGCATGAAACCGAGCGCGAGCCATGAGGGCCCTCTCAATGAAACGCGACCCCAGGCGCAGGGGCCAGCTGCACTGCGCCACCAGGACACTTTGGCGCAACGGCGGGCCGCCGTGACACCCCAGCAACTTTCTCGCCCACGCGCCCTGGAGCCTGTTCGAAGCCGATTCGGCTCCGGGCACACCCGCAAGGAGTGGGCACGGATAAGGAATAGCCAACTCGACTCGCGGGTGGACTTGCGCCGCGGCCACTGGCATCGGAAACCCGCCCGCCAAGGCAGCCGCCAAGACCTGGTCAAACAGGCTGTGGCCACGCGCCACGCCTCCGCGCAGCAACGGTCAGAAGGTGAGCCTGGCACCAACCAGGGCGCCAAGGAGCCTCTTGGATTCTACCACTTGGCAGAGGGCGGCACCCGGAGGGGGGCAGCCAAAAGCAGCAGGACGCAAGACCGGCCCGGCCCGTAATTAATGTACGCTTTGACCCGGCGCGCGTAGGAGCGCAGGGGGCGCAGGCGAAGGCAGCCACTGACGCCTCCAAGGGCGCTCCCTCTATGGGCAGGCGACTGCAGCCCCTAAAGCCTGCCTCCAGCGGCGCCCTCCGTCGACCCACAAGAGCGCGACAAAGGAAGCAACGATCGCAAGCGAACGCTAGAATTCGAGCCCGCCGTGCCCGTCACAAGGGGTCGGACACATCTCTGGGGTGAACCGTGTGGATACGGACGCAGCGGGCGCAAGCGAATGCAGCCACTGAGACACTCCGTGGGGCCTGGCGCAGCGAACTGGGCGAGGGTGGTGGCGAAGTGACTGCGAGGCACAAGGAATCGCAACCACTGCAGCCGTCGGTGACGCATCTTGCTGGGGACACGACGTGCCCGCGGGACAGGCAAACATTTGCACAAAGCGCGCCGGCAGTCGTAATCACTCGAGCCGTTGGTGGGATTTCCTTTGGAGCCACGAAAAAAGCGAAGTCGACCGTGCAGCCCACCTCGCCTACGTCGGCAGTGTCGTCCGCCCCGCCTGCGTGCGCGTCGTTCTCGAGTCGGGCCAGTGTCAGCCAGCTGGAGGAGGGGGCGCCCGTGCGGACTAGCTCTCTCGTGGCGGGTACTCCTGCCGCTTCTCCCCTTCGCTTTTGGTCGCCACCTGCGCGCGGCGGCTGCGTCGCCCGCGTCCCTGGCAGGCTCTGGGGGCGGGGGGGGGGGGGCAGTGGTCACGTCCGTATTTCCAGCGTCGGTGTGGGGCGTGCACGGAGGCGAGTTCAAGGTTGAGTCCTAGGAGGCCGGCCGAGGACCAGGCAGGTCACCCACCTTGTGCGTGTCTCGTGCCAGGCGTGCTCCCCCCAGCGACTTGCGGACGCGGCGGGGGGCAGACAGGGGTGCGAGAGAAAGCTACTTGTGTGCTGCGCTAGCCGCATGCCCTGGGGCCTGCCAAATGAGCTGGCAGCGCTAGGGCGCGGCACGCCAGGGGCCCGGGCGGCGGCCGCGGGCGGCCGCGCGGGGACCTGGACGCCGCCTGTGTATGAAACTGAGATCTGGAAACTTTCGGGAACTCCAGCTGCGGTTGCCATCTACGTGTGCAGCTGCGTGCGTGGCTTTCGCGATGGTGTCCGGGGACGTGCAGGAGTGGAGGATTATTGGCCGCCGCAGGCGGAATGCGGTCTGACGCAGGAGTCCGACACGGAGGGCGCGTTCCTGGAAGGGGGGGCGCAGGAGTTCCCATGGAGGGGGGCGTGGTTGAGATCAGCGATGCGGCGCCGCGCTGCTGGGAAGACCGCCGCAAACGCTACGCAGGCTGAGGGTTTCTCGAAGCCGAGCGGGCCCTGGCATTCTGGTTGCGGCGTGGCATCGAAGTGCGTACCGTCGCGGCGCCAGTAGTCCGTGGGCGTAGGGCCAGGCGTGTCCACATCACGAGATCTGAGCTTGCTGCCGATTGAGAGCGAGACTTGAGACCTGGCTTCTTTTATATGTTAAAACGCTGGGGGGAGGCAAAGCAGCGTTTCTCCTCGTACTCTTCCTTCCGATCAAGACACGTTCTGCGCTTGTGTTACGAGCCCCCAGTCTCTGGAGTCAGGTGCTGCCAACCAAGTGTTGTTTCCGATGCGTTGGACATATGAGGTGCGTGCTTCAGCTCTCGTGTTCAGTGTTGCGCAGGGCCACCTGTCGGCTCTTATCAGGGTGGCTCTGGGGCCCTCCTTCAGTGGCCAGTTCCCACCCCTCCTCCTCCTCCTCCTCCTCCTCCTCCTCCCTCCTCCTCCCTCCTCCTCCTCCTCCTCCTCCTCCTCCTCCTCCTCCTCCTCCTCCTCCTCCTCCTCTCTCCCTCCCTCCCTCCCTCCCTCCCTCCCTCCCTCCCTCCCTCCCTGCCTCCCTCCCTCCCTCCCTCCCTCCCTCCCCCTCCCTCCCTCCCCTCCTCCCCTCTCCTCCCTCCTCTCCCTCCTCCTCCCCCTCCTCCTCCCTCCTCCTCCTCCTCCTCCTCCTCCTCCTCCTCCTCCTCCTCCTCCTCCTCCTCCTCCTCCTCCTCCTCCTCCTCGCTCCTCCTCCTCCCTCCTCCCTCCTCTCTCCCTCCTCCCCCTCCCTCCTCCTCCTCCTCTCCTCCTCCTCCTCCTCCTCCTCCTCCTCCTCCTCCTCCTCCTCCTCCTCCTCCTCTCCTCCTCCTA
>CAUYUJ010004248.1:62500-71734 GCA_963575745.1 Prorocentrum cordatum
CCCAGCTGGGTGCCCCGGGTGTGGCACTCCACCTTCAGGGGGATGCCCTGGGATTTTGGGGGTCTTTTCCTTTCTGACTTCTTCAGGCTTATTCCTGCGCAGGGGGGTGCTGTGCGAGTAGCTCGTCGTATGTGATATTCAAATGCCTTACCGCAAGTCTCGCCACCGTGCCTTGGTTGGTTGTGGGTATGAAGACCATTGGATGTTCATTTGGATCTCGTGGTGGTCCTCTCGGGGGCCTCTTAGAGGCAGTTTTGAGGTTTCTTGGGGGCCGTTCTGGGGCCTCTGGGGTCCTCTTCTGGGCCTCTTGGGGGAGCCTCTTTGGGCCTCCTTGGGGCCTTTCGGGGGCGTCTCAGGGCCTCGTGGGCGCCTCTTGGGGCGCCTCTTGAGGCTTCCTGGGGACCTCTTGGGGCGGAGGGCTCGGATTTTCGGTTCGTGCTCCCTCTCTTGGGCTCCTCTTGGGGCCGCCCTGTGGTCCTCTTGGGCCGTCTTCGGCGCCTCGTGGGCCGCCCTGGGGCGCTCCTAGGGTGTCTCTTGGGGCCCTCTTGGAGCCCCCTGTCGCTGTTTTTGGGTGGTCTTGGGGATGCCGAATAGGAGTAGGAAGTGGAGGAGAGGGGAACGAGGGAGGGGAGGAGAGGGTTCAGCAGGAAGAGGAAGGGAGGATGAGCAATAGGAAGAGGGGGAGAGATGTAGAGGTGTGGATGATGATGATGATGATGATGATGATGATGATGATGATGATGATGATGATGATGATGATGATGATGATGATGATGATGATGATGATGATGATTATGAGATGAGGATGAGGATGATGATGATTATGATGATGATGAGGATGAGGATGATGAGATGAGGATGAGGATGAGGATGATGATGAGGATGAGGATGAGGATGATGATGATGATGATGATGATGATGATGTTGTTGATGATAATGGTGATGGTGATGATGCTGCTGCTGATGATGATGCTGATGATTATGATGATGATCATGATGATAAAAAGGGGGAGGCAGGGGGAAACGGGATGGGGTCAAGACAAGACAAGAGGAGGAATAGGAGGAGGAGGAAGAGGAGCAGTAGTAGGAGGAGGCGGATGATGATGACGATGATGACGATGATGATGATGATGATGATGATGATGATGATGCTGCTGATGATGATGATACTGATGCTGATGATGATGATGGTGATGATGATGTTGATGATGATGATGATGATGATGATGATGATGATGATGATGATGAGGATGATGACCATGCCGATGATTCTGATGATTATTATGATGATGCTGATGCTCATGCTGATAATTCGGATGCTGAATGTGTTGATGATGGTGATTCTGATGCTGATGATGATCTAGATGCTGATGATGGTGGTGATGATTAGAATGATGACGAACCTCATGATGATGACGAGGGGGAGGATAGGGGGATGAGGGGGAAGAGGATGAGCATACCTTTGATAATTAGGATGAGGAGGATCATGGGTATGAGGATGGTGGTGGTGGTGGTGATGCTAACGATGATGATGGTGGTGATGATGATGCTGATTCTCATGATGATGATGATGATGATGATGATGATGATGATGATGATGATGATGATGATGATGATGATGATGATGATGATGATGATGATGCTGATGATGCTGATACTTATGATGATGATGATAGTGGTGGTGGTGGTGACGGTGGGTGATGGTGATGGTGATGGTGATGGTGATGGTGATGGTGAAGGTGAGGGTGATGGTGATGATGATGATGCTGATGATGATGTTAATGATGTTGATGATGATGATGCGTAATGTGAAAATGGTAGTGGTGGTAGTGTATATGAGCAGGGGGAGGATGAGGATACATACGGGGGATGATGACAAGGAGAAGAAGGGTAACGATGATGATGAGGAGTCTTAGGGGAGGGAGGAAAAGGGGAAAGAGAATACGAGTGCCACCTACGAGCAGCTTGTGATCATCTTCTCCTCCCGTTCATCCTCCTCTGCTCTGATCTGGCTTGACCAGATCTGGGCTGGACCTGTGTGCTCTGGCACGGTCTGGTCTCATCGTGTCTCGTGTGAAAATGGGCAGCGCTGGTCTGGCAGGGTCGTGTGTGATCTGGTCGGGCCCGGTCTGGAGGAGGAGGAGGAGGAGGAGGCGGAGGAGGAGGAGGGGGAGGAGGCGGAGGAGAGGATGCGGAGGAGGAGAGGAAGAGGATGAGGAGAGGAGAAGGAGGAGTATGCAGGAGGCGGAGGGGAGGAGGATAGGAAAGAGAGGGGAGGAGGGAGAGGGAGAGGGGAGAGAGGAAGGAGGGAGGACGAGGAGGGGAGGAGGGAGGAGGGAGGGAGGGAGGGAGGGAGGGTAGGGAGGGAGGTAGGAGGGTGAGGATGAGGATGCGGAGGAGGAGGGGTAGGGGAGGGGAGAGAGGAGGGAGGAGAGGAGAGGAGGAGGAGGAGGAGGGAGGAGGAACGGAGGAGGAGGAGGGTAGGAGGAGGAGGAGGGCGCGAAGGAGGAGGATGGGGAGGAGGCGGTAGGAGGAGGACGAGAGGAGGAAAGAGAGGAGGAGAGGAAAGAGGAGAGGTAGGATAGGCGGAGGGAGGAGGATGAGGAACAAGGAGGTAGGAGGAGGGGAGGAGGAGGAGGCGGAGGAAGGAGGAGAGGAGGAGGAAGAGGAGGAGGAGGAGGAGGAAAAGGATGAGGGGGAGGGAGGGAGGGAGGAGAGTGGTAGGAGGGGAGGGTGGGGGAGGGAGGGATGATGAGGAAGGAGGATGAGGTAGGAGAGGAGGGTGAGGGGTAGGGGAGGAGGATGTAGGAGGAGGAAGGAGGAGGAGGAGGAGAGGAGGAGGAGAGATGGGAGGTAGGAGGTAGGAGGCGGGATGGATGGGGATGAGGAGAGGAGGGGGGAGGAGGAGGAGGAGGGCAAGAGTGATCCCGGTACGCGCCATGGATGCTGCCATGCGCCCTCGTGTGCGTCGGCTCCCCCGGCACACGTCGGTGCAGGCGGTGCAGGCCGGTTGCGGCGAGCGCCCCCGCCGGGGCAGCGCGAGGGCCCCGGGGGGCCTGCCGCAGGCTCCAGGGCCCGGGGATGCCTGGGTTTTTCCGGAAGTAGGGGGCCTCGCCTCTGGGGCTCAGCGTTCCACAAGCATCGTTATCGTCATCGTTATCGTAATGGTCATAGCTGTCGTCGTCGTCGTCGTCGTCGTCGTCGTCGTCGTCGTCGTCGTCGTCGTCGTCGTCGTCGTCGTCGTCGTCATCGTCATCGTCATCGTCATCGTCGTTGCCGTCGCCGTCGTCGTTGTCGTCGCCGTCGTCGTCGTCGTCGTCATCGCCTTCTGCTCATCTTGCCTTCGGTGGAAGTCGGCGGAATGTCGGCGGAAGCCTGCGCAAGTAGAACGGTGGCGGGTACGCTGGCGGGAAGCCGGCGGATGTTCGGTTGAAGGTGGCGGAGTAAAAGTGAGACGTCAATGCTGTCGGATTCAGGGTTTGTAAAGTCGACCCCATGATCCAGGCAGAGATTCGGGACTTGGCACGGCGTGATGATGCAAAAGCCAATGGCCCTGCGACAAGAAGCGGCGATCACGCGCCGTAGGGGAAAGCACCGTAAATGGTCCAGCATCCCGCGCTAGTCTTGGAAAGAGTCACGTCGGCGTGGCCAGTGGCACTGTTGGCCAATCCGAGCTCACATGTAATGGCGAGGTTGCACGTGGCCTCGAATGCATCTTTCCAATGTTCCAGTGCAGTCGCGCAGGAGGCGCCGAGCTAAGCCCCTTGCAGTCTATGGGTGTTCAGGCTGGTTGGCAGCGATCACAGTGGGGGCTGGTTCTGAGAAGAGGCTCTCCAGGCAAGTTGTGACTGTGAGCATGCAGCACCAGTCCGCTCTTGCCCAGGAAAGGGTCTTTGCGTTTGCCCTGCTTTCCTGTCGAGTGGGGGGTCCTCGAGCAGTTGAAGTCCATGCGTCAGCAAGCAGAGAGCCAGTCGATGGTGTCAGGATTGGTTTGCCCCCCCCCCCCCCCCAGGCGCCAAGTTCGAGCTCGACTCGAGCGTGCCACGGCCGTTGTACGCCACCGACGTGGACGGCAAGCTGGTCCCTGCCAAGCAGGTGCCAGACCCCCAGGCTGAGCCGTACGCCTGCCAGGTGCAGCGGCTGGCCGTGGACTTCTCTGCGCTCGCGAGCCTCGTGGAGGACGGCGGCGTCTTCAGCCAGAAGCTGGAGGCTCGTGTCAAGTCGGGCCTGTCCCTCTACAGGGGGGATATTCCAAAATGATGAAAACAAAAACGTCTGGGGACTTGAATATTTTTGGGCATCTTTTGAATATTTTTTGAAGTATTGAAAATTGTTCGTCCAAACTCCGTCTCGGGCATCTTTTGAGTATTTTGAATATTTGTGAGTATTTTTTCGGGCATTTTTTTGAGTACTTTTGAGTATTGAAAACTTTTCAAAAATGATCAGAGAAACATCAGGGGACTATTGTTTGAGTATTTTTGGGCATCTGTCGAGTACATGTTTGAGCATGTAATTTTTTTCGTCCAAGATCCCCCCGTATGGGGGACAGGGCCCGACCTTTTTGAGTATTTTTGGGCATCTTTTGAGTATTTTTTTGTTGAGCATTCGAATTTTTAATCAAAATTACCCCTTGTGGGGGGACAGGGCGAAAAAAACGTCAAGGGATTATTTGTTGAGTATTTTTGGGCATCTTTTGAGTATCTTTTGAATCTTTAACATTTGTCTTCCAACATCCCGCGGTATGGGGGACAGGGCCCGACCGAAGGCTCGTGGCTTCAGCCTCGCCGGCGACGGCTATCCCGACGGTTCGCTGCGGCTCGGCGGCTGCCGGCCGCCGGCCCCGCCAAGGGCGTGGCGCGCGGAGCTGCGCGGCCGCTGCCTGGGCACGCAGATCCTCACGCAGGCGAGCCGCGCGCTGCGGGCCGTGAGCCAGCACGCAGAGGAGCCCGCCTGCGCCGTGAGCGACCCGCGGACCACCGCCCTCGTCGTGCGGCACTCAGGGAGGGGAAAACAACTTTTTGGTCTGCGGGTCGAGAGCGGGCCTCTTCCAGTTAAGAGCTAGGCGGGGCGCGCAAAGCACTAATTGGGTAGAGGGAAAGGAAACACGGAGGGAACAAAAACACACAGGGACACAAGTCATCGTCGATCCCCCAGGAAAAGATGGGAAAACAAAAGGGACGTGGGGGGGGGGAAGACGAAAGGCCCCCAAAGATATGGGAAAGCCTGGGGGATATCTTGTTATCTGTGTGCATATATTTGTGTGTGTCCCGGGGCACAATTAATCGTCGACTCCCAGGAAAATATGGGAAAATGTGGGACGTGGGGGGGAAGACGACAGCCCCCCAAAAGATATGGGAAACTATGGGGATATTTTTAGTTGTGTGTATTTAGTTGTCTGTCCTGGGGCCCCTTCAAAGGCACGCCGTCTCGAACCTGTGGGAGGGAGAAAACAACTTTTTTTTTGTCTGCGGGTCGGGAGCGGGCCCCTTCCGGTCAAGAGCTGAACGGGAAGCGGGCAGCCTTAATTGGGGAGACAGGGCGCGGGCGGGCGGGGCCTCAGGCGGCCGGAGGGCTCAGAAAACAGGAGGGGAAAAAACACTCACAGAGAGACACGATTCATCGTCGATCCCCCAGGAAAAGATGGGAACATCTGGGACGTGGGGGGGAAGACGACAGGCCCCCAAAGATATGGGAAAACCTGGGGGATCTTTTTATCTGTGTGTATTTATTTTATTTTTCGATCCTCCTCGTCGTCCTCCTTCTCATGGCCAGCGCGCGGCAGGAACGCCGGCGCGCTGCCTTGTGTTGCCGCTCGGCTGAGGACAGACCGTGCCCTCGTCGCCTCTGCACTGGCCGCCACCGCGGCTGAGGACGTCGTCCGGCTCGCTCAGGAACAAAACACAAAAAAAATGTGTGCATTTGTTTGTGTGTCCCGGGGCACAATTCATCGTCGACTCCCAGGAAAAAATGGGAAGATATGGGAGGTGGGGGGAAGACAGAAGCCCCGAGAAAATCTGGGAAAACCTGGGGGCTATATTCTTAGTTGTGTGTGTGTGTGTGTGTTTGTGTGTCCCGGGGGCACAGTTCATCGTCGACTCCCAGGAGAAGATGGGAAGATATGGGAAGGGGGGGGGGAAGACGACAGCCCCCAGAAAATATGGGGAAACTGTGGGGAATCTCTCTATATTCGTGTGTCCTTCTTGGGGTGTCCCGGGGGCCCCGTCGAAGGCACGCCGTCTCGAACCTCTGGGAGGCGCACTTCGCCCTCGTCGAGGCCGCGGCGCGCCTGGCCGCCCTCGGCCTGCTGCCGCGCCCCGGGGCGGAGCGCGCCGCGAACGCCTCGCAGGTGGTCGACGCTGCACGTAGAGGAGGGGCCCCTCTCGCCGGAGGGACCTCTGGTGCGGGCCCACCGGGTCCCCTTCGGGCTTGCCGCTCCTCGATGTCCCGTTTTCTCGCTCACCCCTCCCGCTGACGTGGCGTGCAGCGTGTCCGGGCCTCCGCGTGCCCAGGCAGCGGCAGGCTCTGTCTTCTGTGGGGGGCGGCGGCACAGCATCACGTCGGGCCTGCCCCTCTACAGGAGGGGTCCCCCGATCGTCGAACGCGGTGCGATAGTATAGCGTTAAAAGTCGGGCCTGTCCCTTTACAGGGGGGAAGATTCCCAAATAGTGAAAAATAGTCTTGGATTTTATGTTGTTGAGATTTTTTCCTATCATTTTGGAATACTTTTTGAGTATTTCTTCTTTTTCGTCGAAGATCCCCCTGTAGGGGGACATGCCCGACTTCATAGCAGCGTCTTGTGCGCTTGTGTTCGGCCCCCACGCGGCCCCCCCCAAGAGGCCGCGCACCAGAGGTCACTCTTACCAAGGGGGTCCCTCCTCTGTGCAGCCGGAGGTGGTGCTGCTGCCCCCGGACTCGGCCAACACGGGCCTCCCCGGAGCCTCGCTGGAGCTCTGGTCGCTGCTCCTCGGCGGCCGCGTCGTCTCCGCGCGGGACGTCCGGCCGAGGGCGGTGCACTGCTTCGACCGGGCCGCGCTGATCTCCGACTTCTGCTGCGAGGCCGGAGACCTCTGCCCGGCCTCCTCGTGGCTGCCGGTGCCGCCGCGGAGCGCAGGCCTCTCGGGGCTCCCCTGCGCGGCCCACGCCGGCGGCGCGGGCTGCGCCTACGGCCTGGCGCGCGGCCGCCTGCGCGCCGCCCTGGGGGAGCGCCGCCGCGCGGCCGCGCCGCCGGAGGGCCCCGGCGCCATCCTGGTGTCGCGCCGCACGGCCAGCAACCGCAGGGTCCTCCAGGAGTCGGGGGCGGAACAGAGGGGGGTGAGGACTAATTAGGGGGGGGCGGGTATCATGGCGGGGGCCATGATCTGTCCCCAGATTTCATGGCGCCTCTTCTTATTTCATTGCGTCCCTGGCCCCCCCCGCTGGGCCGCGCACATGCCGCCGGTCATGATTTGCACCCCCCCCTCTTGGACACCCCCCTCTTGGCCGCTCCCGACAGGAGGACGCCCTGGCGGAGGCGCTGGGGCGGCTGCTGCAGGGGAGGCTGCGCGTGCGCCTGGTGGACTTTGCCAGCCTGCCGATCCTCGAGCAGGCCGCCGTGGTCGCGCGCGCCGAGCAGCTCGCCGGCGTGCACGGAGCAGGCCTCACGCACATGCTCTTCCTGCCCGCGCACGCCTCCGTCGCCGAGGTGGCGCTGCGGGAGGGCTGGCACGACGTCGACGGCCCCAAGGGCTCGCCGCCGATGTACGCGGAGATGGCCCAGCGGCTCGGGCTCGGGTACGCGTCCTGGCTCTACGACGGCCCTCTGGGCCAGGAGCTGGACCTGAATCTCTCGGCTCCTGTCATGGCGTCTCTGATGTCCCGGGCGCACTCCCTGCGGTGACCAGGCCGCGGTGCTCCGCCGGGTGTGCGAGAAATAAGCGAGCGGCCGCGTGGCCGCCGCGGAATGGTCCTCCCATCGCTCCGGTGTGCGAGCACGCCTCGTCGTCTCCACCCCTTGCGCTTCCTCCTCGCGTACCTCCTCCTCCTCTCCGCTCCTGCCCTGTACGTGTGGACATGGCTCTGTTGTCGGGGGCGGAACAGAGGGGGGTGATGACTGGGGGGGGGGGATATCATGGCGGGGGCCATGATCTTTCCCCAGATTTCATGGCGCCTCTTCTTATTTCCTTACTTCCCCGGCCCCCCCGCTGGGCCGCGCACATGCTGCCGGTCATGATTTGCACCCCCCTTCTTGGACCCCCCCCCTGGCCGCTCTCGATGTTGGCGAATATGGCTGATTTAGTGGTTTCTTTTTTCTCGGATGCCATGCTTTCTTCTCGGATGCGCAGGGGTGCCGTACTCGCAGTGACACGTGCGCTGGTGATGCAGAAATTTGCCCTTTCGGGTTCGGTTCAGTGTTTCTTCAGGAACATCCAGGGAGCAGGCCCAGCTTCCCCCCTGCGCATACTTTTGGCGGGAAATGTTAACCGATGTTTTAGCAGGGGAATTGCCCGCCTTGGTTAGATTCATTTTCATTTACTCTTGGTCATTATTTGGGTTGCGTGCATCCTCGTGAGGTACTCTGACCACTGAGGTGCCCCTGTGCCGCGAGAGATCCGCCCAGGTTGGAAAGCGTGTATCGGAGCATTTTGAAGCGGGCCTGGCCGGCATTCCTGGCCCCTGAGCCCGCTGCTCGCTGCCGTCTGCCCGTGGCCTGTGTCGCACTCTGACAGGAGCGTCCGCCGCTGCGCGAGAAGTCGCCCGTGGGACTCTAAACCACCGTGTGGCGGCGCCGGTGTAGGCCCTGCGGTAAACTAGCAGCCTGGCGAAGAACGAACAAAGGCAGGTGGGCACCTTCGTGCCCAAGCCCCACCCCTGCGCGACGCCAGCTTCCACAAGCCGTTAGCCACAACATTTCAGGAGGGAAAGAAACTCACAGACACAATTAATCGGCGGTTCCCCAGAAAATATGGGAAACTATGGGAAATGGGGGGGAAGACAAACACCCAGAAAATATAGGAAAATATGGGGAATATTTTTATGTGTGTGTATTTATTTGTGTGTCCCAGGGCCCCTTCAACATTGTGCCAGGGAGAGCGGCCGCCGCTGGCGCCAAGCCTCGGCAGACCGACGCCCGTGGGGACGAGGGCCCTGCGCTCTGGCCGTCCCCGTGGAAGGCCGCCGGTCGAGGGCAGGGCCGGCGGCGCCCGCGAGGGGTTGGAGCAGGGCGGGGCGGTCTTCTGCGACGGCGGGGGGGTGGGG
>CAUYUJ010004249.1:0-71720 GCA_963575745.1 Prorocentrum cordatum
GTTTTGAGTCATCTTGATTTCTGCTGACGGTTTTCTGAACATAACTCGAGCTCTAGGGCAGCTACAGAGCTGGTAAGCACACCTACTGCATGCAGAATGATCAGGCGCGTTCGCCTGTTCAATCCAGAGGTCTGAACTCGGTCTGCTAGCCGAGCTAGGGCCACAAGCCTGTTCGTATTATTCGAGTGATCTTGACAGAAACTCTCGGTTTTCTGCACTCAACTCGAGCTGTAGGACAGCTTCAGAGCTGATATTTAGAGGCACCAATTCAGAATCATCAGCTGCGTTTCTCTATCGAATCCAGAGCTCTGAACTCGCTCTGCTGCCCGATCAAGAATCGCGAACCTATTCGTATCGTTCGAGTCGCTTGCGAGATAATGCCGGTTATCTGGACTTAACTTCTGCTGTAGGGAGGCTGTTACTGGACTCGATTTGAAGAAATCAGGCGCGTCTGCCTGTCGAATACATAGCTCTGAACTCTGTCTGCTGCACGAACTAGCTCCGCGAAACTACTCCTATCGTTCGAGTTATCCTGAGAGGCTGTCGGTTTTCTGCACTTAACTCGGGCTGTAGGGGCTGCAGGGCTGATAATGGCAGGAGTCGATTTGCAGACATCAGACGTCCGTCTGTCGCATTCAGAGGTCAAAAACTATTCACTATGAGTCAGATTGTTGGTCAGTGCTGTGTTCTCAACTTAAGTCGAGTTCGGAAGCTCTACGAGTCCCCCGGCGGTAACCAAGGTTGACGGTTTACCGCCGGCGCCCAGTTGCTGGGAGCTTAAGAGTAATTTCGGGGAGCTGGAGAGCTAGTTGGCAAGACAAATCTCGACGGACCTTTTGGTGACTTTTGGTCGGTTGAAAATTTTGTTCTCGAAATTTTAACATTCGTTAGAGCTCTAATATTTTTTCCCATGATATTCGAGTCGAGTCATCTTGATACGCCGTTTCGAGTCATCTTGATACGCGCTGTCGGTTATCTCAAGATAACTCGAGCTTCAGGACACTTACAGAGCTGGTCAGCACAGCTAATGCATCAGAATGATCAGGCGCGTTCGCCTGTTGAATCCAGAGGTCTGAACTCGGTCTGCTAGCCGAGCTAGGGTCGCAACCTATTGGTATTATTCGAGTCATTGTAGCAGACGCTCTCGGTTTTTCGTACTTACCTCGATCTGCAGGGCAGCCACAGAGCTGATAATCACAGAAATCGATTGAGAATTATGAGGCGCGTTCGTCTGTTGAAGAGCTCTGAACTCGGCCTGCTCCCCGAGCTAGGTTCGCGAGCCTATTCGTATTGTTCGAGTCATCTTGAGAAGTGCTCTCGGTTGTCTGTACTTAAATCGTGCTGGGGGCGGGCTACAGTGCTGCTGGTCACAGGAATCGATTTCGAGACATGAGGCGCGTCCGTCCGTTTGTCCTCGGAACTCGGTCTGCTGCTCGAACGAGATCCGCGAAACTGTTGTCTTATTCGAGTCATCCTGAGTGTTAGAGTCATCTTGAGAGGTCTATAATCGCTTGGGCTGAAAAACTAGTCGTTCTCTGAAATTCTACAAGTCCCCCGGCGGTAAGAAAGGTTGACGGTTTACCGCCGGCGCCCAGTGACTCGTAGAGCTTCCCTAAGCTAGTTGCTGGAAGCTTAAGAGTAATTTCGGCGCGCTGGAGAGCTAGTTGGCAAGAAAAATCTCGACGAAACTTTTCCTGACTTTTGGTCGTTTGAAAAATTTGTTCTCGAATTTTGACCATTCGTTAGAGCTCTAGTATTTTTTCCCGTGATATTCGATCTTATTGATGCTCGCCATCTTGATCTCAGCTCGATCGGGTAACTTTGAAGGGCAAAAAGCACTCTGGCGGGATCGGCCGTTTCGAGTCATTTTGATATTCGCTGACGGTTTTATGAACATAACTCGAGCTCTAGGGCAGCTACAGAGCTGGTAAGCACAGCTAATGCATGCAGAATGATCAGGCGCGTTCGCCTGTTGAACCCAGAGGTCTGAACTCGGTCTGTGAGCCGAGCTAGATCCGCAAACCTGTTCGTATTATTCGAGTCATCTTGACAGAAACTCTCGGTTTTCTGTACTTAACTCGAGCTGTACGACAGCTACAGAGCTCATATTTACAGAAACTGATTCAGAATCGTTAGTTGCGTTTGTTCGTCGAATCCACAGCTCTGAGCTCGGTCTTCTCCTCGATCTAGAATCGCGAAATTATTCGTATTGTTCGAGTAATCTTGAGAAGTGCTCTCGGTTTTCTTCTCGCAACTTGCGCTGAGAGGGAGCTACAGTGCTGGTTGTCATGTGAATCGATTCTAAGAGATCATGCGCGTCCGCCTGTCGAATCCAGAGCTCGGAACTCGGTCTGCTACCCGAACTAGTTTCGCGACACTTTTGTATTGTTCGAGTCATCCTGAGAGATGCTGTTGGTTTTCTGCACTGACCTCGGGCTGTTGGGGGCTGCGGGGCTGGTAATGACAGGAATCGATTCGCAGACAGCAGACGCGTCCGGTTGTCGCATTTAGAGGTCGAAAAATATTCACTATGAGTCAGAATGTTGGTAGGTGCTGTCGGTTTTCTGAACTTAAGTCGAGCTTGGAAGCTCTACGACTTTCCCGGCGGTAACCGAGGTTGATGGTTTACCGCCGGCCAGTAATTGGTCGATCCAGCAAAAAAAACGACGTAACTGGTAGAGCTTCCCTTAGCAAGTTGTTGCTGGAAGCATACGAGGAAATCGTAGTGCTCCCCTCAGCTGGTTGCTGGAAGCTTAAAGAGAAATTCCCGGAGAGCTCGCTGAGAGCTAAAGGGTTTGCGATGAAAATCCGGACGCTGGTTGTGCCCGCCAGAAGCTCCCTTTCCGTCGCCCCACACGCCTCGCAGCGACTCCGGCGACCGGGCAAGGTCCGGGGGAGCTCCCGACAAGCTTGCCTTGTAGAGCTCTTCGACATCGATGAGCTAGAGCAATTCGGGCGCGGGATGCAGCTAGTTGGCCGACCCGGCCCCGACGGACAATGTGCGAACTTTGGGTCGGTTGGACAAACTTTCTGAGAGATTTGAGCATTTATCCTGAGAAATGGTATGTTTCGCACCTCTAGTGGATTGTTTTGCGTTCGCTAATGAATTCTCATGCCCGTAGAGTCAGTATTGCTATCAAAACACTTGGCGTAACCGTCTTTCGATAAAAATATTCAACGTCATTTTTCGAGTTTTTGAAATCTTTCCCAGAATCTTCATGCATTTGTACCGAGGAGCGCCGTACGAGAGACCTGGTTGACGGTAACCTGGTTGACGGTTTACCGCCGGTTCGAGTTCGCGCGTGCCTGCACGCGTGCAGGCACGGATGAAGACGTTTCTGGCAACGCTTCGGCAGCGCCGCTGGGAGCTTCCCGCAGCTCTGCAGGAAAGATTCCCCGTTCCGAAAGGGTCTCTTCGCTCTCCGGGTTTTGAACGCTACCTGGAGAGCTAGTTGTCAAGAAACATCTCAGCGGACCTTCTTGCTGACTATTGGTCCGTTTAAAAAAAAATCGTAGTGCTCTTTGGTCGATGCGCTAGAGACATTCCGACGCGGGGTGGAGCTAGTTGGCCCAGCCGGCCGAGGCGGAGAATGTGACAATTTTTGGTACTTTTGCGAAAATTTGAAAGATATTTGACAATTTACTTTGAGAAAGCAGATTTTTGCGCGTCACATTGGCATATTAACTCCTTTCTGACAGCAGCTCAGCTATCTCGATGCATTTTTCCATGAATTAACTTCCAGGACTTGAGCGAATATGAACATCGAAAACATCGAACTTGAAGATTTTAACAAATCTTTATTTTTCACTCTGTATCGATTCTCTGCACCCTCACCAGTGAGAGCAGCTCTACGAGGTTCCCGGCGGTGACAAGGTTGACGGTTTGCCGCCAGCACCAGTTCGTTCTCGAAATTCAACCATTCGTTTGAGCTCTAGTATTTTTTCTGACCTCATTCGACCTTATTCCCCTTGATCTCAGCTCGATCGGGTAAATGTTTCTGCGAAAAAATATTTCGGCGGGATTGGCTGCTTCGAGTCATCTTGATACGCGTTTTTTTTTTTGTTGTTTTTTTTTTTTTTGGGTCTACCGCCAGCGCCAGTAATTCCGGGCGCTGGAGAGCTAGTTGGCAAGAAAAATCTCGACGCACCTTTTGCGATCACTCGAACAATACAAATAGTTTCGCAAAGCTAGCTCGAGTGCCAGACAGCGTCCAAAACCCGGAGAGCAAAGAGAACACACACCGGAAAACCTTCCTGGCAAGCCCACGGAAGCTCGCGTGAAGCTCTTCTGGGGCTCTGGGGGGCTCCCCCGCAGCGCTTCCGAAGCGCTGCCAAAAAGCCTTCCACGCGTGCCTGCACGCGTGCAGGCACGCGTGGAAGGTTGCCGGAAGCTCTCCCGGACCCGTTGCCGGCTCGAACGACCTGCTGCAGGGATTCTGGAGCGGCGGAGATGGGCGTCTGGCGGGCACCACCACCGTCCGGCTTCTAATTTTAAACCCTTTAGCTCTCAGCGAGCTCCCCGGGAATTTGACATCTCAATGCAAGAGCGGGCGCGCCTTCTCTGCGAATGGATTCCTGTAAGTACCAGCCCTACACCCCCCTTAGAGCCAACTTAAGCACAAAGCCCCCCTACCCCCTACAGCCTACACCCCCCTACAGCCTCCTAAGTGCACAAAAACGACAGCACTTCTGAAGATGACTCGAACAATACAAATAGTTTCGCTCAGGCAGAAGGCCGAGTTCAGGGCTGTGAATGCGACATGTGGACGCGATTGATATCTTCGAATCGATTCCAGTGGTTATTAGCACTGCAGCCCTCTTACAGCTCGAGTTAAGTGCAGAAAACATTGGAATCCGGAGGCATCAGTCGCTTCCGCCTGTCGCATTCAGAGCTCTGAACTCGGTCTGCTGCCTGAGCTAGGTCTGCGAAGCTATTCATATTGTTCGAGTCGTCTTCAGAGGTGCTCTCGGTTTTCTGCACTGAGATCGGGCTGTAAGGGGCCTGCAGGGCTGGTAATCACAGGAGTCGATTCCGAGACATCAGGCGCCTGTTGCATTCAGAGGTCTGAACTCGGTGTGATACTCGAGGTAGGTTTGCCAAACTAGTCGTAGTGTTCGAGTGATCTTGAGAGTGATTTTCGCACGTTTGGCTGCTGCATCGAGAGGTCTGCAATTTTCTCGACGTAAAATATGCTCAGGAAGCTGTACGAATCCCCCGGCGGTAACCCGGGGTAACATCCTTGGTGTTTCATGTTCCAGACGATATTTCCCTCGTTTGTGAATCTGGAGGATCGTTGGTGGAGGGCGTGTTCTTTCTCTTACTCTGACTTCGTTCAGTATTGCAGGCAGTTCCTGGAAGCTTGTACTTTGGGTTCTCTGTTTGACTTGTTTGTTGTCCGTGGAGGAACTGGAGGACGAGGAAACTACATGAAGGAGAGGGGGGAGGAGATGATGGCTCGTCCGTTGTCGGTGAAGGAGTCTGAGAAGCTGGCCCAGAGATTGGCCTCGAACAATGAACAGGAGCCGACTTGGGATCTGAGTGATGACGGGATCGGTCTGGAGCTGACGGGAGATTCGCTTCTTATCTGTAATTGGATCAACGGTCTCTGGAAGGTTGAGGGAGGAGAAGGAGGAGATGGGGCTTCTTATCGTAGGCGGGTTGCAAATATTATTTCTCTTTTGGAAGAATTGGAGGAGGAAGGAGTACGACCCCCCTCATGGGGCAACGACTTTATTCGACACATATATCGGGAGAGTAACACAGTAGCTGATGAACTTACCCATCTAGCACGGGAAGGCCAGATATTCAGAGAGCTGTTCCACCACCATATCTTCCGTCCTGATGTTCAAGACAACTTTCGAGTTATCGGCCTCCGCGGATCCTTCGATGGCGGAGTGTGTGCCCAAGGTGTGGGCGTTGGTTGGTTTCTGCAGATTGGATATATCCCTCGCTTCCATGATCCGTACCCTGACCCTGAACATAGAGATAAGAGAGCTCGTGTAGTCTCCCTCTTCCCCCAAGCCTCCTCTCCTTGTCCAATCATATGGGAAGTAGTAGGGCGTTGTGCACAGGCACTCCCCTCCCATAGCAGTATCACTGACGCTGAGCTTTCGGGTCTCGAGGGCCTCTTGCGGGCCGCAGCCCAGGTGGCCCAAGACCTCCAGCTGCAGAGAGACTAGGTAGGCACTTAACGGGCGCTGGGGCGCTCGGTGCCTGGTCAGCCTCCCCCCCAAAAAAAAAAACAAAGGTTGACGGTTTACCGCCGGCGCCCAGTCTGGTAATTTTTTGGTGGTTTTGCAATTTTTTGAAAGATATTTGACAATTCATTTGAGAAAGCAGATTTTTCGCACCTGTAAACGACTATGAGGGCCTCTCTGTCTTAGTCTGAGCTCTGTAGGCGCAGTTTTACTATCAAAACACTTGGCGGAACCATCTTCATGTTGACACGAAAAAAATCGATTTTCTTTGTTTCGAGAAATGCTTCCAGAAGCTCTCTCTTTCGACTCCGAGCATTTTTACGCGTGAAATGAGCTCTACGAGGTTCCCGGCGGTGACCAGGTTGACGGTTCACCGCCGGCGCCAGTTCCGTGGCGCTGGAGAGCTAGTTGACAAGAAAATCTCGACGGACATTTTGAGGAATTTTGGTCGGTTGAAAATTTTGTTCTCGGCATTCAACAATTCGTTAGAGCTCCTAGTATTTTTTCCCGTGATATTCGATCTTATCCCCGCTCGCCATCTCGATCTCAGCTCGATCGGGTACCTTTTACTGCCAAAAAGCGTCCAGGCGGGATCAGCCGTTTTGAGTCATCTTGATACGCGCTGACAGTTTTCTCAAGACAACTCGAGCCTCAGGACAGCTAAAGAGCTGGTAAGCACAGCTAATCGATGTAGAATGATGAGGCGCGTTCGCCTGTTGAACCCAGAGGTCTGAACTCGGTCTGCTAGCCGAGCTAGATGCGCAAACCTATTCGTATTATTCGAGTCATATTGACAAACGCTCTCGGTTTTCCGTACTTAACTCGAGCTACAGGACAGCTGCAGAGCTGATACGTACAGAATATGATTCAGAATGATCAGTGGCCGTTGTCTGTTGAATCCAGAGCTCTGAACTCGGTCTGCTGCCCGATCTAAACTATTCGTATTGTTTGAGTCATCTTGAGAGATGCTGTCGGTTCTCTGCACTTAACTCGGGCTGTAGGGGGGCTGTATGGCTGGTAATCACTGGAATCGATTCGGAGAGATCAGGCGCGTCCGCCTTCCAAATCCAGAGCTCCGAACTCTGTCTGCTGCCCGAACTAGGGGTGCGAATCTATTCGTATTGTTCGAGTCATCCTGAGAGGTGCTGTCGGTTCCCTGCACTTAACTCGGGCTGTAAGGGGGCTGCAGGGCTGCTAATCACAGGAATCGATTCAGAGACATCAGACGCGTCCGCCTGTCGCATGCAGAGGTCTGAACTCGGTCTGATACTCGAGCTAGGTTTGCCAAACTATTCGTATTGTTCGAGTCATCTTGAGAGGTGCTGTCGATTTACGCAAACTCGGGCTGTAGGAGAGCTATAGAGCGTAGAGAAGACAATCCAGAAGCATCGGGGGCGTTCGGCTGTTGCATCCGAGAGGTTTGAAATTGCTTGGGCTGAAAAAAATGTTTTTTTTTTTTTGTTTTTCGACAGTATATGTTGTCAGGAAGCTCTACGAGTCCCCCGGCGGTAACAAAGGTTGACGGTTTACCGCCGGCACCCAGTTTGGTGACTTTTGGTCGGTTGAAGATTTTGTTTTCGAAATTCAACAATTCGTTTGAGCTCTAGTATTTTTCCCCGTGATATTCGATCTTATTCCCGCTCGCCATCGTGATCTCAGCTCGATCGGATGAATATTACTATCGAAAAGCACTGTGGCGGGATCGGCCGTTTCGAGTTCTCTTGATACGCGCTGACGGTTTTCTGAACATAACTCGAGTCAGGACAGCTACAGAGCTGGTAAGCACAGCTAATCGATGTAGAATGATGAGGCGCGTTCGCCTGTTGAATCCAGAGGTCTGAACTCGGTCTGTTAGCCGAGCTAGGTCCGCAAACCTGTTCGTATAATTCGAGTCATCTTGACAGGAACTCTCGGTTTCTGTACTTAACTCGAGCTGTAGGACAGCTACAGAGCTGATATTCACAGAAAACGGTTCATAATCATTAGTTGCGTTTGTCTGTCGAATCCAGAGCTCTGAACTCGGTCTGCTGCCCGATCTAGAATCGCGAAACTATTCGTATTGGTCGAGGCATCTTGAGAAGTGCTCTCGGTTTTCTTCACTCAACTCGCGCTGAGGGGGGCTACAGTGCTTGTTGTCACAGGAATCGATTTGAAGACATCAGGCGCGTCCGCCTGTCGAATCCAGAGCTCAGAAATCGGTCTGCTGCCCGAATCAGGTCTGCGAAACTACTGTATTGTTCGAGTCATCCTGCGAGGTGCTGTCGGTTTTCTGCACTTAACTCGGGCTGTAGGGGGGCTGCTGGGCTGGTAATGACAGGAGCCGATTCGCAGACATCAGACGCGTCCGCCTGTCGCATTCAGAGGTCAAAAAATATGCAGTATGAGTCGGAATGTTGGTAGGTGCTGTCGGTTTTCTCAACTTAAGTCGAGCTAGGAAGCTCTACGAGTCTCCCGGCTCAAGAACCGCACGGCTCAAGAACCGCAAGGGTTCTAGCGTGCTCCCCCCTCCCCCCTCCACCTCCGCGCGGCCTCCTTCCTCTGGGCGCTGGTCTCCGCTCCCTCTGGGCGCGTTCTCTCCTCCCTCGGGGCGCGCACTCCCCCGCGGGCGCCGCCATAGTATTCTGATTCTGGGAATTTCCAGCCACGTCTTGGGACGAGCCTGAGGACCAGGCTAGGCTTCTGGAGCAGTGGGGTCTTGGCAATTGGCTTGAGACAAGGGAGCAGTGGCTTCAGAGGCAGACTTCATTAGATCTTGACGACGACAGGCTCATCAGCCCGACAGTCCCCATTACTCGTACAGAGGGGTACCGCTTCGATTCAGTTCTCAGGGCTGCTTCAGCTCAACTACTTAAACGACGCAGAGAGGAACAGGGCTTTCGAAATCGTTGGAATATCCCCGAAGATCTCCTTAGAGGCGACGTAGGCATTATGTCGAGCTCCGTGGAAGCAGCTGCTGCTACTGCGGGTACTGAGAGACAGCGAGGTCCTGATGTCCAGGCGCGCAGGACCCAGACGCTGGCACAATTCACTGATCCCTTCCAGCGTATGATGATTGAGGGAATGTTCAAACAGGAAGACGTAGGTGACGATATCCGTGAAACTGTTGAGGCCACAAAGACAGACATCAAGAGGATGGACGGAGTATTAGCAGAACACACAAAACGTATGGATGAGACGGATAAACGTATGGACGAACTCGAGAAAACACTGAAAACGGTTCAGAATGGGAGTGCGGTATCTACCTTCAGTGCAGGGAGTGGCCCCGCAGACGGGGGCGGTGGAGGAGGCGGGGGTAGGGATCAATTCTCTCCAACATATATCGAGGTCAAGGGGTGGGTTACGGATTGGGCCAATCATCAGAATCGTTGTGCTCAAATGTTGACTTCTGACGACACCATGATACTAGTGGACAATATATCCAAAGTGATTGCCTCAGATGACCAGGCCTTTCTCAGCAAGGAGGGGACAGAGCGTATCAATGCGGGTCGCTACATGTTCGGCAGTTGTCGCATCAAGTTTCTTCCATTCACTGATCGAGAAGTGTTATATCGTTTCCAGAAGCTTCTCAGGATCATTGTGACTCCCACTGCGCAGCGGGCCCCCTTGCCAGAGGGGACGACTATTCCAGACCCCAGCGTGCTCATCGCAGGTATGACGCAGGTCTTCGACCCGACTCAATTACGTTTCAATATCGAATCAGCTCCCTGGAAGCGCGACCATGTTCGTGCAGTTGGTCGCTTCTGCGGGGCCTGGCGTAACGTGTGCCAGCGCCACAACTTGGTCCTGGAGGTGAGGGGAGAGGTTGGCCCCCCGAAATCGAACATGTGGGTCAAGGCTCAGGGCGACCGACTCCTCCGCCCGATTTGTATCGCCGAATTCGGAGCAGCCCAGACGTGGACGATCCATGAGACGCAGTGGGGCCAACTTCAGGCGAAGTTCCCAAATCTGACGATCACAGCGACGGACTTCGAGGTCGAGGTCAACCGCAAGGTGTGACCGAATCGGCACCGGCTGTCGGGGATCAAGTTGGGATGCTGGAACCTCGACAAGGCTGGTGAGAACAACTTCAGAGGCGTGGAGGTGCTCAACCATATGCGTGCATGTGGCGGTCTGTTCGCGCTTCAGGAGGCCCAGAATATAATTCATGCAGATGCCGCCCGTCTCGGATGGCAGATCAAGCATAGTGCTTGCAGGAAGGCGGGGCTCCTCTTCGATCGGAGTTGGGCCTCGACGTCCAGGGAATTCGTTACTACTTTCTCTAGATTCGCCATTGGTGTGTTCGGTACTTCCATCTCGCCCTTGGTTGTCTGTTCTCTCTACCTGCCCGATTCTCATCGAGAAGATTGCGAAGCGGAGTATGAACTTACGCTTGAGCGGGTGTCTGCCACTTTCAGAAGCCTCAGACACAGGTATAGCCAGGCCAGCTTTGTTTGTTTGCTTGACGGGAATGTTGAGCTACCGCCACTATGTGAGTTAGAATGTAATGGGGAACTGTATCTTGCCACGGGAGAGGGCTTGAGGAAGGAGGTCAGGACCTTGGCATGTGGTACGGAGGAGAGGGAGCGTATCAACAGGAGGAGGAGGATGATGGAGATGCTACTGGGGTTCATGCAGACCCACATGTTTAAGGCGGCCAATACCTTTTCTGCAGATAGGCGTCCTACTTGGGAAGCGTGGGGCGAGCAACGTAGCTTCGGACGAATTCAGAAGGTGCTCGATTACATCTTGGTGCCCAGCCGCTGGGAGTGCTCTGAGTGTGAAGTTTCTTGGTGTTATGCAAGAGGAGGAAGGAGGAATAGGAGTCGATTAAGTGATCATGCACTTCTAACTGGGCAGTTTGCATCGCCTGGCCGTGTGATTGTGCGACGTGACGACAGGGAGCGGGTGGAGCCGCCAGCGCCCTCTTTGGTAGGATATCGATGCGTGACATGGGGCGATGAGTTCAATGCCAGGAGGAGGGTGGATCGGAGCTTGGGAGATGTTGTGTTTCGTGGGATTCCCGCACGTTCTCTCGAGATGGAGCCAGCCAGCTTGCCCAGCACACTCATTCAGTCTTTTGTTGCTGCTCCTGACGTGGACTTTACCACGACGCAGAGTGGCAGGCAGAGGCCACCTGTGAGGCCGACCGAGTTGACTCGTCTTTTGGAGAGATGGCGGGAACTACCGTCAGACACGACTCCAGAGGAAAAGAAACGTTTCAGGAGTGAGATTAATCTACATCGCCGTCGATATCGCAGAGATGTTGCAGCCTGGAAGTGTCCCCTCAATCGTCGAAAGACTCGTCATCATATTAAACACTTGGTGGTGGAGGGCCAGGAGACTGAGGACAGGGAGGTTTGGAGGAAGGAGCTCGACAGTTTCTGCAGAAATAAGCTTTCATCGGATCAGATGCGGGAGGAGAACGCTAGTATGATGGAGGAGATCAAGGAGAAGGCGAGGGAGGAGCTTTGTAGCAGCACGTATTCGACCATCACTATGGCGTTACTCGGACGTGGGCGGGCGCGCCTTCGTACACAACGAGCCACAGGGCCAGATCGAGTACCGTGTGAGGTGTTAAAGTGTCTCCCTTGGACGGTATTGCGCAACATTCGACGCCTGTTCGACGATATGCTGCACATGTGCACACCGTACCCCTCCTCATGGCGTGATATCCTCATCTCCTTTATGCCCAAGCTTCCTGGCATCACGGATCTTAGGGACGGTAGGCTTCTATGTATGCAGAACGCTATTGCACGATGGTATAGCACATGTATTGTTATCTTGGTGGAACAACATGTCGAGAGAAACGGTCTCTTTCGCCCTCTCGGACTGCACGGCTTCCAATCTAATCGCACCACGAACGAGATCACGGCGAGCTTGAAACACATCGGCCAGCATGCTTCTACATGGGGCAAGGGGGAAACAGCACATCTGGCCAATGCAGATATCCTACAAGCCTTCGACCATTGCACGGTAGCCAATGTTAGACGGGGTTTACAGCACGCGCATGTACCTTATCATCTTCAATATGCATTTCTTGATCCACTATGCGATAGTGTGGGGACGGTTTGCCATGAAAGTATCGAGGTGGAGGGTGTGAGATGGGATAGATGTATTAGAACGGGCGGAGCCGAGGGACCCCTAGGTTTCAATCTAATTATTGCTGCGATGTGGCAGGAAACCTTCCGACAATAGGATAGACAGAACATAGGCTATCAAGTGTGTTTTAAAACTGGGGACCCCATGGAGTCTGGCAAGTCGTCCTACACGTCGGTCGTCAATCACTTCGTATGGGCAGATAATTGCTACATCTTGGCACGAAGCAGGGAAGAATTGGCACACATGATTCACGACCTTACTGTTAGACTCCAAGATTTCGGCATGCGATGGAAACCCTTAAGTTTGCTTTACATGGTCTTCGGAGCCGACGCTGCGAGAGATGCAGAGGGGCAGATCCTATCTTCAGCCGACTTGCTTGTACCCTTCCTGAATGACGTAATGCGGTTCAGGCGTGTTACTGAGATGACGGTTCTAGGCGTCCAGCTGTTCCCTGATTATAAGTACTCCTCACACCTTGACGTGGACTCTAGGATTGAGGCGGCTCGTCGGACATTTTATTCTCAGGCTGGATATTTTCGGAACAACAGCACGCCTCTTAAGGATAAGTTCCTACGGTACCAGCAACAAGTTCAGAGTATCGCCCTTTTCGGTGCGGACGGTTGCACGGCCGACAAGGATAGCCTCCATGCATTGCACGCGTTTGAGGGCAAGTGTTTATGCTTCATGCTTCGATGCCGTCGAGAACCAGACGAATCCCATGCTGCATGGAACGAGAGAAGATACAGCGTTGCCAGATCGAAGTTCGCAGAGGCTGGGCATCGCAGCTTGGTCCAGAGATTTCTCCGAGCTCAGTGGCTGCTGGCAAAGGATGTCTCGGCATATGCGCGGAGGTTGTATCAGGGAGAGGACATGACGGACGAGCATAGAGCATGGAGTGATGCACGCATGTGTTTGATTGCCTTTGGAATAAGTTATGACACGCTGCGCACACTTGAGGGAGAAGCCCTTCGTGCTTTCGGCAAGTGGAGGGAATGTGGAGTTATGAAACGCTGGAGGTCAGGAGGGCAAGCGATCGGACAACGTTGTTGGCAGACACCCTTTCATGAGTTCTTTGGCCCACGGTGGTGGGAAGTATTCCAAGGTGGCCTTCATGCCTTCATGCAGTTTGCAGCTCATCATTGTACACCCTCTATGCTCAAGCTTTTCCAGAAGAAATGCAAAGGTATCCATGATGGTAACTCCCCCGTCTTTCTAGCTGAACGTAATGAGGAGTACGTTGTTACAGATGACGATTCTCCCGCTGCACGCCTGCGATTCAGTAAGAGATTAGCTATCCACAATATGAAGAGCACATGTTGGGACGTGACTTCAGGAGGCGTGCCGTTGGAGATCACAGGAGATTCTCTTCTTATCATTTGCTGGCTTTGCGGCCTCTGGAAGGCCGATAATCACTTTTACCAGACACGTGTTGATAATATGATTAATTCTTTGGAAGGAATGTGTTGTATGTATGGTGTCAGACCTGCTGAAGCAGGACGCGATCTTCTCAAGCATGAGTTTCGGGAATGGAACGAGAAAGCCGACCTCCTTACCCACCAGGCCCGCGAGGGCCACCAATACACGAACGAACAGTACCAGTTGCAGCCATACGAACAGTCATGCTATGAACCTTGCCTCATCAAAGCGGGCTTTGATGGTGGTGTGTGCAGCCTGGGAGCTGGAAGTGGAGCTTGGATTCAGATTGGACTGCGATCTCGATTCTCCCATCTATCGCCCACCTCTTCTTTCTGTGAATCCCCGCAGATTATCTTCAAGGATGTTTACGTTTGCTCCTTCGCTCTCCAAGACGGGTCCACGGTGACGGATACGGAACTCTCCGCTGCAGAGTGCGTTATTGCAGCACTCTCACGGGTATTGCAGGCCTATTTTAGCGATAAGTTGTGTGATTGATGATTCTCATTTGTGTTGTTGCCTTCATGCGTGCACACATTGTGTTGATGTACACACTCCTTAAGAGCTGCCAGAGGCTACCGCCTAAGCCGCCCCCCACGTGCTTGGCGTGGTGAGGCTTTCGCCTTAGCCGCTCGGTGGCTTGCGTTTGGCGTGCCCGCCCGCCTCGGACTGGACTGGGCCTTAGGGCCCGTGTGTCCGCGAAACGAAAAAAAAACCAAGGTTGACGGTTTACCGCCGGCGCCCAGTGACAGAAGAGCTTTCCGAGAGCTTTGGAGGGCTCGCCAGAGAAGCCTTCTGGTGTGTTTGCCCTTTGCTCTCCGGTTTTTGGAAGCTACCAAGTGTACTTAACTCGAGCTGTATGGCAGCTACAGAGCTGTCAAGCACACCTATTCCATCCAGAATCATCAGGCGCGTTCGTCTGTTGCATCCAGAGGTCTGAACTCGGTCTGCTGGGCGAGCTAGGTCCGCAAACCTATTCGTCTGATTGGAGTAATCTTGAAAGACACTCTCCGTTTTCTGTACTTAAATCGGGCTGTAGGCCAGCTACAGAGCTGATACTTACAGAAACTGATTTAGAATCATCAGGCGCGTTGGTCTGTTGCATCCAGAGCTCTCACGGTCTGCTGCCCGATCTAGAATCGCGCAACTATTCGTATTGTTCGAGTCAGCTTGAGAGGTGCTGTCGGGTCTCTGTACTCAACTCGCGCTGTAGGGGGGCTACAGTGATGGCAGTCACAGGAATCGATTTGAAGACATCAGGCGCGTCCACCTGTCGAGTCCAGAGCTCGGAACTCGGTCTGCTGTCCGAACTAGGTCAGCAAAACTATTTGTATTTTTCGAGTTATCCTCAGAGGTGCTGTCGGTTTTCTGCACTCAACTCGGGCTGTAGATGGGCTGCAGGGCTGGTAATCACAAGAATCGATTCGGAGACATCAGACGCGTTCGCCTGTCGCATTCAGAGGTCTGAAATGGGTCTGATACTCGAGCTAGATTTGCCAAACTATTCGAATTGTTCACTTCATCTTGAGAGGTGCTGTCGAGATACGCACGTTACTCGGGCTGTAGCAGGGCTACGGAGCTCGCACAGAAGAGAATCCAGAAGCATCGGGGGCGGCTGTTGCATCGAGAGGTCTGACATTGGTTGGGCTGAAAAATTATTCGTTCTCAACAATTTTATTTTCCACTTTATATTGTCAGGAAGCTCTACGAGTCCCCCCGTAGCCATTTTGTCTCAAGAAACGGTCTCGAGTCTCCCGGCGGTAACAAAGGTTGTCGGCTCAAGTTCACGGACCCGCTGGCTTTGTCCTGCCTGGGCTACCTCCGCCAAGGCCAGCGGTAGTGATCAGCAGAGCCTGAAGAGCATATCGTAACTCTTCGTGCAAGTATTTGGGACCACGTCGTACGACACACCCGAGTCGAGGCAAGCTTTGTTGGAAGCAATTGGATTGGGGCGTTGGAACGAAACAGTTGCTCAGTGGCATCAGAATACATGTCAAGATCTTGACTGCCCATTTACACCTCGTGAAGATCGTGTGGATCATTTCGACTACTTGGATCAATTTGAACCTTGGGACGCTGCCGATTTAAGATCTTTGGAACGTGCATCAGGAAAACGACAGCGTGAGGACGATAAAGCATTTCAAACAAGTGGGGATTTCCATCACAGATTTCAGAAGTAATAATGTTGGGCGCATCCTCTTCGGTTGATGCAAATACGAACGCTGCTGTGGACACAAATAAAGAGAACAAGCGACCGAGGAATGGAGGTGATATTCAAAAACAACGTGAGGAGATGATGAAAACTGCCACCACTGGGTTTGAGCGGTTCGTGATGGATCATTTCTTCAAAGCAGAGGATAGTAAGGAGGAGATTTTACAGACCATTCAGAACACAAATAATCATATCAAATCCGTGGAGAATACACTGCAGAAGCACGATGACAGAGCTAATAAGATGGAGGAAAGGATGAATAAGTTTGAAGAGGCCCTTCGTCAAGCAAGTAATGGAAGTGGTGCTGGATCAGACGTTTCTCGTTCTACGGCTGGTGGAGGTAATGGAGGCGGTGGGCCGCCCGGCTTATCCTCCAGTTCGCGTTTCCAGGATTTCAGACCGACATACATTGAGTTGAAGGGGTGGGTGACGAATTGGTCCGATCATGGCGCGCGGGCTGAGCAACTCTTAACGTGGAGTGATTGCCAAAAACTTATCGACAATTGCTTGGAGCGATGCAACCAATTCGAGAAAGATGCAGTCGATCGTGAAACAACGGAGCGTATCAATTCGGGCAGGTATATGTTTGGCAGTGTCAAGATCAGTTTCAAACCCAATACTAATAGGGACTTGCTTTGGACGATTAAAAAGAAGTGGGATGCAATCATTAAGAATACGGTGGATGGGCACAATGGTTTGCCTTTACCCGCAGTCTTGGTAGAGGGCCTTGCGATTCAGTTTCCAGGAACAAATCTTCGTGTTCAAATCGAGTGCGCACCTTGGAAAAGGGATCACGTTAAAGCAGTTGCGAGGTTTCGCGGAGCTTTCAGAACGATGACACAACAGCACGCTCAGATCGAAGTGAGAGGAGAAATTGGACCACCGCGATCGTTGATATGGACCGTCGCCAGGGGTGCTATGCGTCCCATCAATATTGCAACATTCACTTCAGCTCGTAATACTTGGGAGGTGCATGAGCCGCAGTGGCAGCAGGTTGTCAGCGCATTTCCTACGGTGGCGGCTGTCACTAAGCAGCTGCTAGAGAGTGAGGTCAACAGACGCCAATGACAAAAACGATATTGGAGTAAGGGACTTCGTATCGGAACATGGAATGTGGGTAATTCGGGTGCTTCCAATTCACGTGGGACCGAGGTTCTAACATCTCTGAGGAAGATAGGAGCCTCTTCAATTTTCGGTTTGCAAGAGTGTGAGTTCTTTGACTCAGCTGAATTAGATAGACTCGGTTGGCATTTTAAACCTTCCAGGGATAGCCGTGCAGGTTTGTTGTATGCCCATGGGTGGGCCCAACTCCTGCGCGAATGCGTTACAGCCTGCGATAGATTTGTCTTGGGTGTGTTTGGAACGGAGGCGTCTCAGGTGATCATATGTTCAGCTTATTTTCCACATCATGATCGTGATCAGTGTGATCTTGAATCGGCAGAAATGCTGGGGGAGTTGGAGGGTCAGATCCGTCTCTTGAAGCAGAAATATCGTCAGGCCAGCTTTTGTTTGCTTGCGGATGCCAATGTTGAGTTGCCACCACTTGTTCAGCTTGAGGTTGCAGGTCAGGGTTATGCTGCCACTGGGACGGGGACGAAATCATGGAGGAGGACGGGATCTGAAGGGAAGGCGGAGAGGGAGAGGAAGGATAGGAGGCAGATGTTGACGGATAACTTGCTGACCTTTATGCAGACCTGGGGTTTGCTAGCTGCCAACACCTTCGACCGTCGTCGCCCGACCTGGGAGCCCTGGGGACAAGAGCGAAATCGTTCTCGGACTAGATCGATGAGGAGAGTCTTAGACTATGTGATGGTTCCGATGGGGTGGGAGGTGCAGGAGTGTAAGATTGATTTCAAGTATCGCAGCGGTGGAACTCATAATCGTAGTAGACTTGCCGATCATGCTCTAGTTATATGCACAGTACGACAGCCCAGTCCTGGCAGGACTGATTGGACAGTCGAGCGTGTGCATAGGGAACCTTCTTTGGTGGGATGGCGGGCTCAGACGTATGCGGACGAGATGATAGGGAGGGAAAGGGTTGACCTCGAGTTTTGTGGTGCCGTGTTTGCTGGATGTGGTTCCCCTCCGGCTGCGTCGACACGACCACAGGACGTGACAGAGACCGCTCCTGTTATTTTGAAAGCATTTACGCAGGAGGATGTGGATTTCTCCACGGCCTCAGCTGCCCGGCCTCGGGCGCCTACTCGCCCGCCTGAGCTCACGCGTCTCGAAGAGCGGATTCGGTCCCTTCAGAACGGTCCAGAGAAAAAGAGACTCAGAGCAGCTGCCAATGTTTGGAGGAGACAGTATCGGCGTGATCTTCTTGAATGGGCTGTACCCCCGACTCGTCGTAAGGTCCGACATCGTATCAAACATGTGGTGGTAGATGGATGGGAGACGGAGGATAGATATATCTTGAAGGAGAAGTTGGAGGAGCATGTTAAGGGGAAGGTCACATCACAGCGTAGGAGGGAGGAGAACAGCAACTTGATGGAGGAAATCAGGAGGAAGGCGGAGGAGGAGATCAAGGGTGGCCAGATCGTTCGAAGTATTACGATGTCGATATGTTGTGCAGCGAGGGCTCGTCTTCGAACGCGACGAGCAACAGGACCTGATCGCGTACCTTGTGAAATGCTCAAGCTTCTCCCATGGTGCACACTTCGGCATATTCAACAGATCTTCGACTCTCTCTTGAGGCTGGCTGTCCAGTACCCTGTTCGATGGAGGGATATACTTATTGCATATATGCCTAAACTAAAGGGGATCACGAACTTGGCGGATGCTCGACTCTTGTGTTTGCAGAATAGCATAACTCGCTGGTTCTCGGCGTGTGTGGTCATCCTGGTTGAGCAGCACGTGGAGGCGTCTAAACTATTTCATCCTCTGGGCCTCTATGGGTTCCGCCAGGGACACAGCACATCTCATATCACGAGTAGCCTTACTAATATGTGTATGCACGGGGACAAGTGGGGAAAACGAGAGTGTCTGTACGTTGCGGACATGGACATATACCAGGCCTTTGACAACTGCACGATACAGAACGTTCATAAGGGTCTAGAGCATGCACGTGTCCCTGCATATTTACAGCACGCGTTTCTGGATCCGTTATCGCATAGCACGGGCTGCCTCTACTATGATGGGTTGGAGATTGATAACATCCAGTGGGACACCTGTATTAGGACTGGAGGCCCAGAAGGGCCCTTGGGCTTTAACCTCATTATTGCTGCCATGTGGGGTGACGTTATCCATAATTGGGACGTTCAGGGCCTGGGGTATGCGGTAGATTTCGGTACGGAGCATCGGTCGGTGGTGAATCATTTTATCTGGGCAGATAACGTGTACCTCGTCAGCCGTAGCCGTGAGGAGCTTACTCGAATGGTAAGAGATTTGACACTTCCACTTTACAGCTTCTCGATGCGATGGAAACCCACATCGCTGAAGTACATGGTGTGTGGAGCTCCCGCTGTCTTGGATGAGGACGGGAATATTCCACGTTCGATGGATCTGAAAATCCCGATTTTCTCTGATGCATGTGGTGGGAGGAATGCAGTGCAGCAGATTGATGAGTTATGTTACCGTCGGGTCGTTTCTATGGACGTACTGGGCACGCAGCTGCATAGTGAATATAACTGTTCTGTACATCGTGATGTATCTTTTCGCCTGGACTGTGCTCGCCGTGCATTTTACTCCCAGGCAGGGTATTTCAGGTCGCATTGTATCCCCCTCAAGGATAAGCTTCGGAGATACCAGGATAGAGTCCAGAGCTTGGCTCTGTACGGTATGGAGACCACCACTGCAGATTCTCATACTCTTTCGTTTCTCCACTCCTTCGAAGGGAAGTGCCTGAAGATGATGATCTCGTCTCGGAAAGGGCCGACGGAAACGGAGCAAGCTTATCAGGAAAGGAGGTATCATGTTGCACGGGATCGTTTCTTGAAGGCTGGGTACTCCTCTCTTGTCCAGCGTTATCTGATGTTTCACTGGAATTTCGCAAAAGACATTGCAAGTTTCGCAAATAGCATGATTGTTGAGAAAGTGACCGACTTGAAGGCGGCGGAGAGGACATGGCGCGATTCCCGTATGGCGTGTTTGTGTTTTGGACCGTACACTGATCGCAATCGCACACTTATGAGTGAGACGATGAGACACTTTGGCAACTGGTCGGATGCTTCTTCCTACAAACGTCGCTGTCGAGGGACGGAGAGCATTGGCCAGAGATCATGGCAATATACATTAGCTGAGTTTTTCGGAGATGATTGGTGGGTTCAGTTCACAGGCTCCCAGCTTGGATTTATGCAATATGTCACGCACCTTTGTACACAGAGCATGCTTCGATGTTTCCAGGAGGTGTCGACGTGTGGACCTGCGAGTTCGCCCGCCTATTTGGCGCCCTCAGAGCATGGTGAAATTCAGGTGAGCACGGATGATAGTCCGATGGCTGCTGAGAAACTTGCAAAGCGCATCGCCCTTCATAATATGAAAGCAACTCGTTGGAACCTGGAGGCCCCTGGAATCCCTCTGGAGGTGGTGGGTGACTCGCTCCTCGTGGTTAGCTGGGCTACGGGGCGGTGGCGTGCAGATAATAGATCATATGCTGATAGAATATCAAAAATAATCAATACGCTTGATGGGCTTTGTAGCAGCTATAATATACGACCTCCAGCGGCGGGGATGGATCTAGTTCGTCATGATTTTCGGGAGTGGAATACTCGAGCCGACGTCCTTACACACCAGGCCCGAGAGGGCCAGATATTTAGTTCAGAATGTAGTCCGTATACACATGATTATGAGACAGAATTTTACGTTGCTGCTGCTATTCGGGCTGGTTTCGATGGCGGCGTGTCGTCTGAGGGATGTGGGTGCGGTTGCTGGATAGACATAGGCCTCAAACCACGGTATTGGGATCGACGGGACCCCGCTCAGCTGATATGGAAGTCAGTTTTTGAGAGGGCTTGGCTTATTTGTCCAACTACAACTGTTACTGATACAGAACTCAGTGCTTTGGAGTGCATCGTGACTGCGCTCCCACAGGCAGCTCTATGGTTACCACAGACTTGATAGTTGCAGTTTCTCAATTCGTTGTTTCTTTCCCTTACTATGATATACTCAGCTTCGCTGAGAGTTCTCATTTCTCTTGCATATGTAGTTGACTGCATTTTGATTCATTTCTGTGTGCGTTTGCTCGTTCGCTCATATTTGTGATTGATGATTCATCGCAGCTTCGCTGCTTCTGGGTTGTCTTGACTTTTTGTTCGAATAAGAGCTTTCGCTTCCTGAAGACACCTGACCTCGTGCTTGCTCGTGGCCCTAGGGCCAGTAGGAGCCTCGCAAAGCCGCAAAACAAAGGTTGAGGAAGCGGAGTTTACCTCCCGCTCTCCCTCGGCCTTGTCCCGTCGGGGGGCTCACTCGAGCTGCATCGTGCAGTCAGGCAGCCTGCCGCTGGCCCGCCGCGCGGGGGGCGCGTGGCGATCGGGCCACTTCGGCGACTTCGGCTGCCTGCACTTGTTTGCGGCATTTGTTTGCTTCCCGAGGCAAGCAGGCCGCCTGCACTTGTTTGCGGCATTTTGCCGCGTCGAGCTGGACGGGACGAGCCAGAGTCAATCGATCGATTTGGACCGCTGGGGAGCCAACTTCGGACATTGGGAGTGGGAGTATCTTGCCAGACAGGTTGGTAGAGCTCGACACGACGATAAGGATTCTCTAGTCGACATACCATCTGGGCCACCTGATCTCTCTCCCACTTTACCTCACCATCCTGTTGCCCCATATAACTTTCATCAGTTGAGTGCACATCTCAAACGTACTCGAGAAGATCGATCGTTCTGTGCCAAGTGGAATATCCCTTGTAATATCTCAGACGGCAAGATGGCTGCCTCATCAGCTGCTGCGGTCCCCGAGGTTTTCGCTATGGACGCCACTGATATGCCCGTTCCAGGAGCCAAGGAGGAGGAGGTCCCAGAGGGAAAACGGGTCAAAATTCAGACGGTTGAAGGCCTCGAGGAGGCCATGACAAAGGGGATGGACAAGATCACGACGCTTGTTGCATCTCTGGGAGGTAAGATGACGGAGGGCTTCCAATCAACACATCGAAGCATCACGGATCTCGGCACCCAGCTCAATGCTCGTGTTGATTCGGTGGAGAAAAATGTACAGCAGGCGATGACGGACATAGATGCTATTACTAAGAAGGTTGAGGATCAGAGGCTCCAGATAATCCAGCTCCAGCAGGCTCCTGCAGGTGGGGCCCCCAGAGCAGGCACCTCTACGACAGCGTCCTCGGCGGAAACTCGGCAGTCAGTGCAGAATTTCACCCCATCGTTCGTCGAGCTCAAGGGATGGGTGACGGACTGGAGGGATGCAGAGAAGCGTCAGGAGGAGATGTTATCACAGCAGGCGTTGAATTCACTGCTGAATGAGGTCCTGGCTGGAGAATGGTTCAGTGGTGTGAAGGAGTTTCTGGACCTGAACCAATCCAAGAGGTTCAACACAGGTAGAGAGGCGTGGGGGTATTCGCGTGCTCGGCTCTATTTCCAGAATGGGGTTACCAGTGACCAGCTGTGGGATCTTCGTCGTCGACTCGTTGCCGCGATCGCCGACAACAAACTCCAGCACGCTCCCAGGGCCCTCAAGGTCCACGTGGAGGCCCCCCCCTGGAAGAAGCCCCATCTGGATGCCGCTGGGATCTTTCAGGCCAAGTTCAAGAGTTTCAAGAAGCATCATTCGAATCTCAGGGCTGAGACGGGACCACCGATTACGTTCATGTGGGGCTCCAGTGACCACTTACCACCTCCAGGGAAGATTGTGGCCAAGTTCTCTCTGCAGAATGGCTGGGAGATCACTCGTGCAATGAATCAGCTTGAGCCAGGGATCAACATTGATGAGTTGCGAGCGAGGATTTCCAGTACGAACTAGAGGTGCCACGACACCATTGCGTCATGGAATGTGCGTCGGGCAGGTGCAGAGAACGGCCATGACATAATTAATTCACTACGTCGTTTAGATGTGGGACTCGCGGGGTTGTGCGAGTGTCAGTTCCTTTCAGTTCGTGATCTCAGCATGCGAGGTTACACAATTTTTCGGAGTACTTGTCGGAAGGCTGCGGTGATTATGTCTAAGTCTTGGAGAGACTCGCTCAGAGCCACATATCGTGGCAAAGGTTTTGTCATTTGTAGTTATTCTAGTGTTACGGTTATTGTTGCATATATGCCACATGAGAGTATCAATGCCCTTACGGAAGAACAGTATGAGCATGATGTGTATGAGCAGATATTGTTTGATATATCCCAAGTGCTTCGCACACATAGGTCTAAGTTCCCGAAGCAGCCGCAGGACCTGGTCTTCTTGACAGATGCTAACGTCGAACTCGAGCCAGATTCGGAGGTCAACGGCTTTAGAGTTACTGGATCAGGGCTTCTGGAGGCGTCTGGGATTGCTGGGGAGTCTACGGAGATTGATACTGGGATGGAGGAGGGAGCGGATGACGGCAACCCGTATATGACTCAAACAAAACGTGGTGCACGCAAAGCCAGACCTCATAGGCTTGTCTCGGGCTTCGAAATTCGACGGGCGTCTAGGTTGCAATCGATGAGGAGGGCCCTACTGGACTTCTGCGGGCTCTGGGGCATCAGGATGGAGAACACATTCGGGCAGAGGAGGGTTACTTTCAAATCAGGTACGGGGGTGGAGAAGGTGCTCGACTATGTTGGTGTCAGCCGTCGTTTACACAGGCAGGAGCTCACCGTTGGCTGGATGCTGCCTTCGGAAGTCGGCCACGCCTGGACGGAGCACCCTTGCAGCAGATACGAGCGTGCGCTGTCTGACCACGCCTGCATAGTTGTTCGCTTGTCTTGTGCACCGTCTGCGAAGAGACGGACCCAGCCTGCTCGAAAATTCATCCACTTGCAACCGGTGTCACAGCTGGAGTTTGCGAAGAACATGGACGATCGGGGCAGTCGTTACCGTGCTCTGTGCCAGGAAAATGCTGACCCAGAGGATCGACAGGAGATGTTGGATACGCTGGGACCTGACCTCATAAAGGCCGCCGAGGAGACCCCCCAGAAAGATATCAATCCCAGGAATAATGTGCCAAAGAAATCCGAGATCCACTGGGCCGCCCAGGCAAGTAAACGTGAAGCTCTTCGTCGGGGGGATAGAGAGGAGGCTAAACGGTGCTCAAAGATTGTGAGGAGAGAAAGAAGGAGGCTAGAGGCAAGAGTACAGAGGTGGAGGACGGAAATGAACACGAGGAGGAGGAGGAGGGCCAAGACGGAGACGTTGATCCTTGCCAACGGGATGGAGTCTCAGAACCGCGAGGAGTGGGGGGACGAGATATTGGGGCACATGAAGTCTAAGGTGGAGGACCCCGAGGCCAGAGAGGTGACCCTGCGTGAGCTTCAGTCGCTGCGTGGTCTATGTTCGGGAAGCGGATCCTCAGAGGTGTTCTCGATGTCGCTCCTGCTGCGGGCGAGGGCGAAGCTGTCCACGGGAAAGGCCCCAGGTCCCGACAACGTGACTGTCACGATGTTGAAACAGCTCTCGTGGGCATCTGTGCGACGTGTTCTGGTGAGCTTCCAAGGTGTGTATTCCAGAAGGTTATGTTGTCCCGACAGTTGGCGTCAACTAGCTGCCACACTCATGCCAAAAGAAATGGACATACAACATTTGACAGATACACGTGTGCTATGTCTACAGTCGTGTCTTATGAAATGGTACATGACATGTATTGTGATGTTGATTGAGAAGAGGATTGAGGAGCACCGACACTATGTATGCCTGTACGGATTCAGATCGGGACGCAAATCATCGGAAATCACCAGCGTTGCCAAGAGGCTCAGCCAGCACTCCGCTGTCTGGGGCAAAGGAGACAGTTTGTGGCTTGCCAATCTTGATATCTTACAAGCTTTCGATAATGTTACTCCGTGCCTCGCCATGCGCTGTCTTCGTGCTCTTGACATACCTGCTGATCTCATTGTGGCGTTGATTGAACCCATGATGGATAATCAGTGCGTGGCCAGCTTCGAGGGCATCGAGGCATCGTCAGCGGTCTATTGGGACAAATCTATTCGAACGGGAGGAGTAGAGGGACCTATGATTTTTCTGGCAGTTTCTATTGTACTCTGGAGAGATGTTATCGACAGATGGAGGCAAGAAACGCAGTACGGCATCAAATTGGAAAATGATGAGCGCATGTTCAATGGTGAGCGTATGACCCACAGTTTCTGGGCAGATAATCTTTTGTTGTATGCGAAGACCCGCACTGACCTTGAGTTGATGGTGCGTGACATGAGTATCCCCCTGATGAATGCAGGAATGACCTGGAAGCCGAAATCTTTGATGTATATTTACTTTGGTGCGCCGCCTGGCATCCCGCCGTCCCCTGAGCAGGATATCCGTGTGCTGGTGCCGTCTAGTGACGCCGCTCTTGGGACCCGAGAAGTGGTCCTACCGCGTGTTCAAGCGTTTGAGATCCTGGGAGCCACTCTGGAGGAGACCTGGAAGGACCACTCGGACTCAGAGGCCATGCTCCAGAAAGCCCAGAGGATGTTCTTTGGGGAAATCGCGTATTACCGCTGTTCTGGGATTGACTTGGCTGAAAGATTTACTCGCTATCAAGCTAAAGTGATTGCTGCATTATTATTCAACTGTGAGGGCAGAACGCCCGACTATTCTACCATTGCTGCTGTTCACTATTTTGAAGGCAGATGTCTAGCTATAATGTCAGGTATACGCAAGCGGAGAACTGAAGGCTGGTCTGAGTTTCAACGTAGGCGATACAAAGCGGGACGACAGAGTTTTGCTGGACTTGGATTCCGAAGTGCGGTGCAGATATGGATATTTCGTTGTTGGGATTGGGCTAAGGATGTCTCAGTTGCTGCAAGTATTCGTATGAGGAGATACACAACACACACAGAGGAGGAGGAGGGAGAGACGGTACCAAATCGGCGTCAGAGGAAAACTCGGGCGATGGCGGCGGCGGCGACTTCTCAAACATATCATGTATCTCAGATATCCCAGATGTCGAGTGGCTGTCGCCGGCGTACACCAGATGATCAGCCTGCCATACCTGAGGAGTCGGACATGTCACGTGAATGGATGATATCTAGGCTGGCCATGTTACATGGAAGGGGGAAGTGGACGGAACATCGTGACACATGTATTCTAGCAATGCCTGTAAAAGATAGGAAGCAGCTGACACGCATGAACATAGGCGGCCGCCCCCGTGGACATACTGCGTGGGACTGGTGCTTGTGCGATCTCTTTGGTTGTGAGTGGTACCTCTCATTCGACAGTTCCGCTGGGTCCCGTGAGAAATACTGCAAGCATTTGCTGACTGTGATTGGTATGCAACACTTGTTCGACTTGTTTGTTCTACCCAGGCCGCCTGGTGTGAGACATGTGAAGGCAGAGGAGGAGGAGGAGAGTGAGATGAATGAGAGGATGAGCAAACGTATTGCCGCTAATTTTGAGAATGAAACGGAGTGGAGGTGTGAGAATATTGAGCGTCTTGGGATGGAGATCTTGGGAGATAGTAAGACTGTTGTAAACTGGATGTGTGGTGAGTGGCAGATTCGCAACAAGCAGTATGTACGACTGGTGGGAACACTACAAAATACGGTATCGATGCTGTCTGGATGGGGACTGACCTCACCTGCATCGGGACAGAATCTGTATAAGCATTTCTTTCGTGAGGGTAATGAGCGTGCGGATAAATTGTCGTGGGAGGCCAGAGGTGGCCAAACTATTACTCGCTGGTTTGCATATGATAAGTTCCTCAGTACTCGTAAGACTGCTCTCCGTGGTGCATTCGATGGGGGTGTCAGTAATGAAGGATGTGGAGGTGGGTGGTGGCTTCAGATTGGCGTTGTAGGTAGGGGTTCCAGCGTGCAGGTTGATTTTCCCATCTCCTCCTCCTCCTCCTCCTCCTCCTCTTCCTCCTGCACCAGCTCGCACAGCTTCCATTGGCACGATGTGGCCGAGGAGGCGATGAGCTTGCCTCCTGGTAGCACGGTAACCTGCTGTGAACTAGCTGCCTGCGCTGCCCTGACGAGAGCTGCTGCTAAGGTGGCGTGCGCTCTGCTACGACCTACCTAAGATGGTGGGGGCTCAGTTGCACTGCTCCGCCGATTCGGATTCGGATTCTAGTGGCGGACCGCAAACCGCAAAAAAAACAAAGGTTGACGGCTTACCGCCGGCGCCCAGTGATTGTGTGGTTTGGTTTTCTGAACTTAACTCGAGCTGTAGGCAAGCTACAGAGCTTTCCAGCATACCAGCGGCTTCAGAATCACCTCGAGCATGCCACTTAGAGCGCGAGAGTGTCAATAGGTTGCAGTAGAAGGTCTAATTGAAACACCACTTACTATGAGTACTGCACTTGCATGTGTCGATGGTTTTCCGAACTTAACTCGAGCTGTAGGCAAGCTACAGAGCTTTTCAGCGTATCAGTGGCTTCGAAATAACCTCGAGCATGCCGCTGAGAGCGCGAGAGTGTCAAAAGGTGGCTGCAGTAGAATTTTTTCTAATCGAAAAAGAATTTAACATCAGTACTACACTTGCATGCGTCAATGGTTTTCTGAACTTAATTCGAGCTGTAGGCAAGCTACAAAGCTCTCCAGCATATCAGCGGCTTCGGAAGAGTGTGGCAGGAAGCTCTACGGGTCTCCCGGCGGTAACCAAGGTTGACGGCTTACCGCCGGCGCCCAGTTTGCTGACTTTTGCTCAGTTGAAAATTATGTTCTCAAAATTTGAACATTCGTTAGAGCTCTAGTATTTTTCCCGTGATATTCGATCTTATTCCCGCTCGCCATCTTGATCTCAGCTCGATCGGGTGAATTTTACTATCGAAAAGCACTGTGGCGGGATCGGCCGTTTCGAGTTCTCTTGATACGCGCTGTCGGTATATTGGACTTAACTCGAGATACAGGACAGCTACAGAGCTGGTAAGCACACCTTATCGATTCAGAATTATCAGGCGCGTTCGTCCGTTGCATCTAGAGGTCTGAACTCGGTCTGCTAGCCGAGCTAGGACAGCAAACCTATTCGTATAATTCGAGTCATCTTGACAGGCGCTCTCGGTTTTCTGTACTTAACCCGAGCTATAGGACAGCTACAGAGCTGATAAGTACAGAAATCGATTCAGAATCATCAGTCGCGTTTGTCTGTTGAATCCAGAGCTCTGAACTCGATCTGCTGCCCGCTCTAGAATCGCGAGACTATTCGTATTGTTCGAGTCATCTTGAGAGGTGCTGTCGGTTTTCTGTACTTAACTCGGGCTGTCTGGGAGCTACAGTGCTTGTTGTCACAGGAATCGATTCGGAGACATCAGGCGCGTCGGCCTGTCGAATCCAGAGCTCGGAGCTCGGTCTGCTGCCCGAACTAGGTCCGCGAAACTATTCGCATTGTTCGAGTCATCCTGAGATTCTGTCGGTTTTCTGCACTTAACTCGGACTGTAGGGCTGCAGGGCTGGTAATCACAGGAATCGATTCGGAGACATCAGACGCGTCCGCCTGTCAAATTCAGAGGCTGAACTTGGTCTGATACTCGAGCTAGGTTTGCCAAACTATTCGTATTGTTCGACTATCTTCAGGGTTGCTGTTGATTTACGCACGTAACTCGGGCTGTAGGAGAGCTACAGAGCTCGTGCAGAAGACAATCCAGAAGCATCGGGGGCGTTCGGCTGTTGCGTCGAGAGGTCTGAAATCGCTTGGGCTGAAAAATTATACGTTTTTCTGCAATTTTTTTCGACATTATATATTGTCAGGAAGCTCTACGAGTCTCCCAATTCAGTGTGTGCATGTTCAGTCCCTGGCCAGGTCTCCTGGCTCTCTTGTCGCAGTCTTAGTCTTGCCTCTTCAGTGTTCTCACTGTTGTAGGGTTTAATTTTAGTTCCGCCTCATCAGTTTCATTTGACACGTTTGATCGCCTTGAGTGGTCTCCAATTGATTTGTTTTGCTGGGTGCTTCCTTCACTTTCTTGATCGTTCCGACGTGCCTGTTGATTGAGACGTACTGTGGCCTCAAAGAGGTTCGATAGTATTTGATCTCCTTAATTCATCACTTCACATTTGACGTTGAGCATAAGACTCTTGTCATACCGCGGGTTGTACAAGCGTGTTTCGGAGAGCTTAGGCTGTCGTCTTCCTGATCGTCAGGATCGGTGAGGCTTCGCCTGCTCCCTATACGTCCGCGTCCTTACTTCCGACTAGGCTGGAAAGCCTGCACAGTCGACCGCAAAGTCCGCAAAAACAAAGGTTGACGGTTTACCGCCGGCGCCCAGTTTGAAAGATAATCGACAATTCATTTTGAGAAAGCAGATTTTTCGCACCTGTGAACGATTATGAGGGCCTCTGCGTCTCAATATGAGCTCTGTAGGCGCACTTTTACTATCAAAACACTTGGCGGAACCAAGTTCATATTGACATGATTTTTTTTTTTTTTTTTTTTTTGTTTTTGCCTTTTTCGCGAAATGCTTCTAGAAGCTCTCTCTGTCGATTCTAAGCGCTCTCACGCGTGGAAGGAGCTCTACGAGGTTCTCGGCGGTGACCAGGTTGACGGTTCACCGCCGGCGCCAGTTCATTTTGAGAAAACGATTTTTCGCACCTGTAGTGGGTTATGGCGCGTCCGCCAGTAAAATTCTCAGGCCCATAGGTGCAGTATTACTATTGAAACACTTGGGGGAACCGCCGTTGCATAAAAAAGAAAAGTGTGATTTTTCGAGTTTCTCAGGTCTTGCTCTAGATGCTTCCTTCGTGTTTACCGAGGAGCGCCGTGTGAGAAAAGAGCTCTACGAGGGCCCGTAGCCATTTTGGCTCAAGGTGTGTTGGCTCAAGGTCGCGGGCGCGTGCAGCTACGACTGCCTGGGGTACCTCCTCGTAGTTGTGCGCCAGTGATCAGTGGGCTGAGCTTTGTTTACCCAGCGGTAACGAACACACCAGACAGCATCGAGCCTCCGTGGGGGAAGTGAGGCTAACATCTTTCGTTTCGATTGTATACCATCATTTTCGGAGTAAAGGCGATTGTTGAGCCTGAGCACGTTTCAGAACACCAGCGACGGGACAAGATTTTCATTCAACGGCAAGAGGAGAAGCGACGTCGATTGGAGGACCAGCAGTTTTTTGCAAAAGTGGAGTATTCCGACTGACATTGTAGGAAATATGGCCCTCAATGATGCAGCATCAACTCCAATGGCAGCAGCAGCAGCAGCAGCTCCAATAGACAGGACACCTGCCAATGGTCGTCGCCGACGGAGGACAGAGGAGGAGGGGGAGGACGCAGAAAGAGGAAATGCAGGCATGGATGGACTGGATGAGTCAATCAGTTCCGATGGAGAGCAGTTTGATCCAGAGAATTGGCAGCAACAGATGTTCAACATGAATAAATCAATTAGCAAGAACACACGTAAGACAGAGCGTAAGGTCAAGAGTTTGCAAAACGATGTGGGTAACATCCAGAGACGACAAGATGAGGCAGATATTAAGATGAATGATCTGCAAAAACAGTTTACGGAGTTCAAAAGGGAGGCGGGAAAGAGTGCGAGCATTGCATCAGGATCGACGGGAACGGGCACCACTCCGAACTTAGCATGGGGGATGGCAAAAGGATTGGGTAAAGGAGCTCAGGGCGCATGGAGTGCACCGAAGATCGAAATCAAAGGATGGGTTGTTCATTGGAAAGACCCCCCAATGCGTACGGCAGAAATGTTGACCCCATACGATGCAGAGAAACTGATTGAGAATGTCATGGCCATTTTATCGGATGATTTGAGGCAGAGGATCGATCAGAAAGCCAGTTTGGAGATGATGGGAGCTTATACCGATAATCAGGGCCGTCAAAACACTCGTTCACTTATTTCAAAAGTGAGTTTGATTGCAACGCGAGGTACATATTCGAGCCAGTTGTGGGATATCAAACGTAACATCGACCCTCATGTTCGAGTGCTGCCTGAGGGACCGCTCATCGCGGGTATGACGTCAAAGCCAGATACTTTCACAGGAGGAAACGTCAGGTGTGTGATTGAGAGTGCACCGTGGAAGCACCCACACATTGCCAAGATCGGTCAGTTTAAAGAGATCTGGAAACATCGTCAAATGTACCAGGATGCCGCCAATGTTGCCCAGAATGTGCCAGAGGTGAGGGGAAAAGCAGGGCCTCCAGTGACGGAGATTCTCACGATCGCACCCGACAGTCAGACTCGCCCAGTGTCGCTGGCGGAGTGGACGGAGACAGCAGGTTGGACGATCCACAATGATTCGATGATGACCCTGATGCCGACGTTCACAGCGGCAAAGTTCAAAGCAGACCTCGAGGCCCTAGCCTGACGGGGCCACTCCAGATGTGATCTGAAAGGAAGTTTGATGAGTTGGAACGTCTGGAGGGCAGGTAAAGACAAAACAACTCAAGTTTTACAACGAATTCAAATGCATGGGAGAAGTGTTGCTTTGGTAGGCCTCCAGGAGTGCCTGCACCTCACACACAGTATCATTTCAAAAGAGGGATGGAGATTGTTGCGTAGTAAAGACAAGCTAGCGGGTTTCATGTTCCGAGCGAGTGTTCCTATTAGATACACAGACAATCAGTCAAATCGGGTTGTGCTCATCGTAGTCGGCAAAATCATCGTTGTCTCGGCTTACTTTCCACATGAGGGGAGAAGGAATGCGGTGGCAGAGTTCAATGCCCTAGCCAACTTGGTGAGGTCGAAGATCCAGGCAGCACGTGTGCAGTTTGAGCAAGAAGGGGGGAAAGATTTTGAGGTGGCCATCTTGACAGATGCGAATGTTGAGTTGCCTGCACATGTACGGGGTGAAGGAGGAAAGGAGGTCACTGGAGGAGGTGTACGTACGGACTTGCAGGTGGGACAGGTGGTGGGAGGCTTCGAGACGGAGAGGACGAGGAGGAAACGGAGGATGCGTGAAGCCCTCGTCGACCTTATTGTTGAGCTGGACCTTGTGGCGTCGAACACGTTTCGGGAAAGGTTCCCAACACATTTTACTCGTGCACATAAGGTACCGCAGGTGCTCGATTACATTCTTGCTCCGGCGTGGTGGGGGGAAGCTCGAGTACAGTGGCAGGACGTCAGGGACGCAGGTAATGAGACGTCGGACCATGCAGCGGTGTTGTTGGAGTTGCCCGTATCGATCCGCCCGGCCCCGAGAGCAAAAATGAAGCGACCCGTGCACCCCAAATTGGAGCCAGAGACCGAGCCAGGCCGCAGATTGTTCTCAGCCCAGAACTACGACAGATTAGTGACGGAGCGGGGGGAGGGAGACTACGTGCCACCAGGTAAGTTGTCCGAGGTGATGCTAGGCGCGGCGGAGGGGATCCCGACGAAGCAGATGATTCGAGAGGTGCCTCAGAAGTCAGAGAAACACAAAGCCCTGGAAAGAGCCAAAAGGTTGAAACAATGGGAGGACGAGGAGGAGAGGAAAGAGATAAACCGTCAGTTGCGAAAGGAAAAGAATGCCCTAAAGTGTGCCATGCTTAAGTATGCCATCAGATCAAAGAAGAAAACCAGGACCGAGATGATCACTAAGTTAAACGTCAATGGGAGGATGGAGGAGGATCAAACAAAATGGAGTTCGGCACTGTATGAGCATACCAAGGGGAAGTTTACGAATGAGCAGATCAGGAGGGAGACGGAGGAGGTGATGGAGGAGCTCAGGGACCAGGCCCACACGGACACCGTCAGGTTGATTTTCGACTTTAGTGCGATGATGAGTGCCAGATCCAGACTGTCGGTGGGCAAGCAGACGGGGGAGGACGGGATCACGGTTAGCATGCTGAAGACTCTAGGCTTCGGGAACCTTCAGGAGATATTTAAGACGTTCTCGGCCATATATGAGGGACGGGAGCCGACGCCAGAAGACTGGCGCAAGATAATACTCACGCTCATCCCCAAGAGTGAGAAGATTACGAGTTTGGAGGATACCAGAGCGATTGCAGTTTCTTCATGCTTAACTAAGTGGTATTCGCTTTCCCTGGTTGTGGTCCTGGAGAGGTTCCTGGCCAAAAACTTGGATCCCGAGATGAATGTATATGGGTTCATGTCTGGGAGAAAAACGACGGAGGTCACCTCGATGATTAAACATATCGGTAAACATGCCTCGATTTGGGGGAAGGGACAGAGCTTTTGGCTCTGCAGTTGTGATATTCTGAAAGCGTACGATCACCTTCGACTTACGACATGTGTGAGAGCAATGAGAGAGCTGGGTGTTCCTTCTTCTTTTCAGTATGCTATCTTGGAGCCGATGCTGAGAAACACGGCGTCGGCAAATTTCCAGAGTACCCAGTGCGAAACAGTGCCGTGGGACACCTGTGTTAGGACGGGAGGGGTTGAGAGCCCCATCTTATTTGTGCTTGTCACGATTGCGATGATTGCCCCGACGATACACTCGTGGAAAGAGAGAGGCCTCGGATACAACATCGAGAGACCGAGGGCGTATGCAGATTCGATCGAGGCTAAAGTTGGAGCCAGTTCTCGCACGATCGAAGGCTCCCAGGAGATGGAGGTCCATCAGAGTCTCAGTCATGCGATATGGGCGGATAACTTCTTCATCTTTGCCCAAGGTGATCGGCAGGAGGGAAAGAAGATGATTTCCACGATGATGCAGGAACTGACGATATCGATACGTGAATGGGGCTTCGAGTGGAAACCCAGTTCGATTGAGTTAGCGACGTTTGGGGTTGACTTTGAGGCAGAGGCGTTGGAGATTCTAATCCCGACCAAATCTTTTGAGCAAGGACCGAAAAGACAGAGATCAGAGATCACATCTTTGGATTCAGCTGCGAGAGTAAACCCGTTGACAGGACACACACCGCTTCCTCATTCTTCTATGCCAGTGTCACAATCACTTCTGCGTTCACAGTTGCCAGAGCCGCAATCGCATTTCCATTCGACATATCCGACAGCTACGCTGAGCAAAATATCCGACAGGTACGCTGAACAGACATATCAGACAGCTACGCTGAACAGAGACATACCGGTCCCCCAATCGCCTGAGACAGCACCAACGACGTTTTCTTATGCACATTTGCCAATGTCAGTGCCAGATGTTCACTCTCATGTGCCATCGTCGTCGTTAATAAGAGTGCCTGTTGTTCTTTCGCAGTTGCCTGCAAAAACGGATTCTCTTCATTCTCGTGTGTCTTCGTCGTCGTCGATAAGAGTGCCTGTTGCCTCAGCTTGCAGTGTGCAGCCTGTTGCCTCAGCTTGCAGTGTGCACGAATTGTCTGAGCATGCGGGTGCTGGCGCGTCCACCGACTTGGTGGAGACACTTTTTGTTCCGCGAGTGCAGGAGATTACATTTTCGGGTGTGCGGCTACACACTCGAATGAGGACGCACTTGGACGTGCAGTATCGGATCCAGAAAGCTCAGCGTGCGTTCTTTCAAGACATGAGTTTGTATCGATGTCGGTCGGTACCGTGGACGGTGAAATGGGAGAAGTATGTGAGCAAAGTACAGAGCACTTTCTTGTATAGCGTTGAAGGATCGAGTATCGACAAATCGGCATTGCAGGATATTCATAAGTTTGAGGGACGTTGCTTGATAAAAATTGTTGGTGTACGAAAAAGGATCGATGAATCATGGTTCAGCTTCAATGTCAGAGCCTATAACTTTGCCAGGGAGAAATTTCGAGAAAAACATCCCAGCCTGGTTGAGTTGTACTTGCAGAAACAATGGGAGTGGAATAAGGATTGTTGCTCGTTCTTGAAGACGGCGGACATCGCGACAGATGCTGTTGGCAGTCAACAGAGTTCTGGAGCTTGGCGAGAATCAACAAGTGTGTGCCACAGTTTCATGACTGTGAGGTTGGCGATGTTCCATGGTATGAAACGGTGGACGGAGAGACGTGACTTGTACAATGAAGCGATCAGGGTGCTGAGTAAAGGCTGGAAGAACCCAGAAGTGTCAGAAAAACGACGGAGGATTGATTCCCAGGCAATAGGTCAGACATCATGGCACGCTACATTTGAAAGTTTTCGGGGAGATGAGTATTGGAAACACTTGACACATGATGAGGAGACGCGGAAAGCATGTATTGAACATATCAAACAGAGGACAGGACTTACATTCGATCGACATTTTAAGCAGGAGAAAGAAAAACGGGTGGGACCTAACACTTGGGAGGAGAAGGAGGCACCAACGCGGGCGGAAAATACAAAGCAGGCAAAGAGGCTCGCACATGTCTTCGCGACGATGACGGATTGGTGGGAGTACGTACAGGGGATTGCACGAGGGCTGCCAGTGGAGATTCAGGGAGGTAACATGGCCACGATTAAGTGGTTAAACGGGGAGTGGAAGATCCACAACCGAACATATGCCAGACAGATTGCCGAAATACAAAATGAGTTTCACGAGTTGCATGAGGAGTTTAACGTTGTCGGAGCCACGGTCGGAGGAGACATAGGGAAGCATGTCTATCGGGAGGGAAATCTGAGGGCTGATGAATTAACTCACATTGCACGCATCAGAGATATAGAGTATGATAGGACTCACGAGCTACAGGAGTATGACCTCTACGCCCTGCGGGGCGCTTTCGACGGTGGAGTCGATAAGGATAAAGCAGGAGCAGGTTGGTGGCTGGAGGGATTGATCAAAGCATCGGCATCTCATTCAATATATGGGAGCTTCGCCTTTCTGGATAGACCACAGTGGGTGCTGATCAAATCGAAGGCGTTTGGCCTTCCCCCTCAATATTCTGCCATGAACATTGAATTCGAAGCTTTATCGAGCCTCTGCGAGGCCATCTTTAGTGTAACCCGTAACTTCGCCCGTAGGGTTAGGCTGAAGAAACGAACTGTGGCTGCTTTTGGCAGCCGTTAGACAGATCGCAAAAGGCAAAAAACCTGGTTGACGGTTTACCGCCGGTTCCCAGTCCGCCATCCTTGGGAGGCTGCGATCTGTGAAACTATTGCCACTTTCGAGGCCTGCTGGGGGGCCCAGCACAGCGACGCCACGGGAGCACCGAAATTTGACCTCGCCATCCCTGGGAAGCTGCGATCTGTGGAACTGTCGCCACTTTCGATGCCTGCTGGGAGGGCCAGCACAGTGACGTCGCGACCACATTCAAATTAAACCTCGCCATCCCTGGGTGGGCTGCGATCTGTGAAACTGTCCCCACTTTTGAGGCCTGCTGGGGGGGGCCCAGCACAGTGACGGCACGCGCGGACCCTAATTATACCTCGCCGTCCCTGGGGGGCCGGCGGGCTCGCGACACTATTTGTATTGTTCGAGTAATCCTGCGAGGTGCTGTCGCTTTTCTACACTTAACTCGGGCTGTAGGGGGGCTGCAGGGCTGGTAATCACAGGAATCGATTCGGAGACATCAGACGCGTCCGCCTGTCGCATGCAGAGGTCTGAACTTGGTCTGATACTCGAGTTGGGTTTGCCAAACTATTCGTATTATTCGAGTCATCTTGAGAGGTGCTGTCGATTTACGCACGTAACTCGGGCTGTAGGAGAGCTACAGAGCTCGTACAGAAGAGAGTGGAGAAGCATCGGGGGCGTTCGGCTGTTGCATCGAGAGGTCTGAAATCGCTTGGGCTGAAAAAGAAAATGTTATCTGCATTTTTTTCGACATCATATATTGTCAGGCTACGAGTCCCCCAGCGGTAAGAAAGGTTGACGGTTTACCGCTGGCGCCCAGTAATTTGGGTCCGCGCGTGGCGTCACTGTGCTGAGCCCCCCAGCAGGCCTCGAAAGTGGCGACAGTTTCACAGATCGCAGCCCACCCAGGGATGGCGAGGTCTAATTTGGGTTCGCGCGTCGCGTCACTGTGCAGGGCCCCCAGCAGGCCTCGAAAGCGGCGACAGTTTCATAGATCGCAGCCCCCCCGGGATGGCGAGATTTGATTTGCGTCCGCGCGTGGCATCACTGTGCTGGGCCCCCCTCGCAGCGACTGGGTCGCGCTGGTGTTGTCGCTGCGGCGTTTGCTCTGATGCATTGCTCTCTACTCTCGCCAGCACTCGATCGAAGCTCTGAACGCGCGAGCCATGCTTGAAAATCAGGAGGGTGCGTATGCCGAGTGAGAGCAATGCGCCAGACCCTGGCATGGTCTCTGGTTGGGGTGAGGGCCTCCTCAACCACGTGAACTGGCTTGCGGAGGTGGCCCTTCACAACAGGCAAGGCAAACACGGTACCCCGCCCGTTCCTACGTCTTGGCCGCGGGGCAGAGAGTGCATTGGTGCCCCCCATGTTCATGCAAACGGTAGGGGAGCCCTCAATCACAGTGTCCACCACTGGGACGCAGACGAAGTCGCCGTAGCCCGTGATGCACCGCTTGGCCGCACCAATGGTGGGGCCGACAACTTCGCCTCTCCTGAGCTCACGGACAAAACGGCCGTTCTGCCCTGGCCCTGCGGTGCACTTGCAGACCATCTTCGTGGCGTCGTCGAGGTACGATTGAAAAAGAATACCCTCGAGGATCTGAAGAACCTCAGGAGGAACGCAGTCGAAAGGGCGCAATGCCTTTCTATCGAACATCGTCCCATCAACGATTCACGGGCCCTGCGAGACGCTGAAAGAGCGCCCAACAGGCCATGGACATGAGAACGCTGTCTGGACAGAAAGTCGATGACTTCGTGGACTGCATGCACGGACGACCTCAAGGCTGTCATCGTGGAGGAGGTTTCCATGGTGCCGCCCCATCTTCTCGGCGCTGCATTTTCTCGCATGTGCAAAGCCCGTAAGGCTCAGTATACTTGCGATGTGAACTTGTCCGATTGTCATGCTCCTGGGGGATTTTTATCAGTTGGAGCCGCGGAGCGGCAAGGGTAGAAGGTCTTCCTTCCTGCAGCCCGAGTCGCCCGAGGCGCCGGTTCATGTCCGCAATGGGCAGTCCATGTTCCTGGACGGGGTCACCCACCGATGTTTCTGTATCAGACGCACCGCTTCAAGGACCCTCTCGTTACTCCGCACGCGCCCTTCCCTTTCGTGCCCGGTTTCTTGAAGACCATGGGGCAGGGCAAAAAGTTCGCGGTCGAGCAGAAAAGGATGGTGCAAAAGTGGGTTGTCCGACCTGGTAAGAACGACGAGCGGTTGCAGGACCCCCATATCAAGGACGGGTCCGAGATGGGCATCGCCTGGGAGGCCGTGCACAGGCAGATGAAGTATCGGGCCGTGCGAGGGGCCAGGGATAGAGGGCAGATGCTGCTGTACGTGCAGGCCGTGGACCTGCTTCATTCGGTGCGGCGCATCACAAGGCCATGCTGCAGGTGCCGAACGTGAACAACACTGGACACCTCATCGGCATGTGCCCGCTTTACATCGGCATGCGTCTGCGGTTGAACGTGAAGTTGTCGGCGAAGCACCCAATCGTCCAGGACGCCGTGGGCGAAGTCGTGGACGTGAGGTTCCACCCGCGAGAGTTCGAGACGCCAGACGCGGATTGGCGCGAAAAGAAGCGACGCCCACAGGCTCGGTTATTATCGATGCAAGCGTTTGCCGCGCCGTGTCCTCGTAAGGTTTGGTGGCCTCGAGAAGGACTTTGGGTTCGGAGAAGGAGTCGTGCAGATCGCGCCGCACAGGGCGTCCTGGGAGTGGAACCATCACTGCGAAGACGAGGGCGAGCGAAAGCTTCGGAAGGTAAAGGTTACGAGGAACCAGATCCCGTTGCTGCCAGAGAAAGTTCGTACCGTGCAGACTGCGCAGGGCATGGGCATTGATGCGGCCACCATGGTGCTCCAGAAGCCAAGGAACATGGGCGCCGATGACTGGTGGCTGCACCTGTACGTCATGCTCAGTCGCGTTCGCGTGGCCCACCGCGTGCTCGTCTACAACCTGCCGCCTTGGGGCACCCTGGAGCGAGGCCCGCCCCAGTGCGTCCGCGACGGTGTTCAACGCCTTGGAAAAAAGATGCTCAAGAGTGTCGAATTCGCCGAGCAGAGGGCGCAGGAGTACGCCTGGGACGTGGGGGACGGACCCGCCGCGCGGAGGGCCCTGGAGTCGAGCTCGGCGCCCGCGCCGCCGCTGGTGCCGCAGTGTCGCCGCTGGTCCGTGAGGCGGACGACGACGACGACGAAGCAGCCGGATCAGTTCCTTCGGACGGGGAGGCGGCCCCTGCGGCCTCTGTGCATACGCCTCTGCCCTCGCACGCGCTGCGTCCGGGTCAGGCTCTGACGGTGCCGGTATACATTGCGCCAGACGTAGGGCTTGCGCGGCGGGCAGGGGCCGCGGCCGCGGCGATAACGCGACGGGGGCCGGAGGCTGCGGCGGCATCGTCGAAAAGGGAGCGCTGTTTCGCGGGGGCGAGGGAGCGCGGGTGGCGGCCGCGGTGCCGGTAGGGGCACCGTAGTCGACTGTTCGAGATGGTGCAGAGCCGCCAGAGCTGCGCCCGCTGGACCGGGATCTGTGCACGGCAGGTTACGGCGTATCCCAGGAGGAGGTGTCCCGGGAGCTGCAGTGGCACTGCGGCCGCTAGAGCTTCCCTTAGCAAGTTGCTGGAAGCTTAAGATTAATTCCGGGGCGCTGGAGAGCTAGCTGGCAAAAATCTCGACGGACCTTTTGGTGACTTTTGGTCGGCTGGAAATTTCGTTCTCGAAATTCAACAATTCGTTTGAGCCCTGGTATTTTTCGCATGAGTTTCGATCTTATTTCCGCTCGCTGTCTTCATCTCGGCTCGATCGGGTACCTTTTACGGCCAAAAAGCAGACAGGCGGGATCGGCTGTTTCGAGTCATCTCGACAGGCGTTGTCGGTTTTGTTCCCAACTCGAGCCATAGGACAACTACAGAGCTGATACACAGGAACCGATTCAGAATAATGAGGCGCGTTTGTCTGTTGAATTGAGAGCTCTGAACCCGGCTTCCCGAGCTAGGTCCGCGAAACTATTCGTACTCTTCGAGTCATCTTGAGAAGTGCTGTCGGTTTTCTGCACTTAACTCGGATTGTAGGGGGGCTACAGGGCTAGTAATCACAAGGATCGATTCGGAGACATCAGGCTTGTTCGCCTGTCGCATTCAGAGGCCTGAACTCGGTCTGCTACTGGAGCTAGGTTCGCGAAACTATTGATATTGTTCGAGTCATCTTGAGAGGTGCTGTCGGTTTTCTGCACTTAACTCTGGCTAGGGAGGCTACATGGCTGATAATCAGAGAAATCGGTTCGGCGACATCAGGTGCGTCCGCCTGTTGCATTCAGAGGTCTGAGCTCGGTCTGCCACTCGAGCTAGGTTCGCAAAACTATTCGTAATGTTCGAGTAATCTTCAGAGATGCTGTCGATTTTCGCACGTAACTCGGGCTGTACGACAGCTGCAGAGCTGATGCGCACAGAGACTGATTTGAAATCGTTGTGCGCGTTCGTTTCTTGCATCTAGAGGTCTGAACTGGGTTTGCTGCTCGGGCTTCAAGTCACCTTGGCAGATGTTGTCTCTTTCTGTTGAACTCAGGCTGTAGGAGAGCTACGAGCTTGTACGCACAGAAAACGATCCAGAAGTATCAGGGGCGTTCGGCTGTTGCATCGAGAGGTCTGAAATTGCTCGGGCTGAAAAACTATTCGTTCTCTACACTTTGGATTCACATTACATGTGGTCAGGAAGCTCTACGAGTCCCCCGGCGGTAAGAAAGGTTGACGGCTTACCGCCGGCGCCCAGTGCTGCTGCGCCTGGCTCCCTTCCGTCGGCTTCTCTACGTTCACGACCAGCGGTGCCCTCTGGGTGCGGCATCTTGCGCGGCGTGCGCTCGGAGCTCAGGCCACGGCTCTCTCTGTCCAGGGCGGGGGGGTCGACGCCGACGCGCCGCTGCTGGCTGCCGCCGTGCGCGCGGGGCTTTTTGGTGAGCGAGAATTCGCAGAATTCGATCAGCAACGGAGCAATGCGACGCGTCAGAGTTCTTCTTGGCCGTCCTCCATGCCGTTACCGAGGCCGAACACCGCGTTTGTACCGCGAGGGGGGCTCACGGGCAGCGCAGTGTGCCCCAGCAGCACGTCTGCGGCATTGCGTTTCGGCAGCGGAGGCGATGCGCCGCGTGCGCAGCAAGTTCGGACAAGGGGGAAATTAAGACGTTTCTGAAGGTGGTGCCTTCCGAATTGCTCGGCCCCGACCACCGGGGCCGTGCGATCTGGAGGACTTCATCCGGCTGGGATTAAGGCATGTCGGTTAGCCAGGGCCAGGATGTCCGGCGCACGCTCACCTCGATGATGCTCAGAGGGCGGCGGCCAGGGTCTGTCAAGGCATCAGGTTATACACAGGCAATCGCTGGGAGCGGTCGCCGCCGGTGCTCTTCGTGCTCGTGGAGCGGGTGATAGGCCAGTGGTACGACAGACGCCCTGTGCGCTTTCGTCAGATTCTGCAGCCTGTGGATTTCGAGTGCAAGTGCGATTTCTCGGGGGTCGTGGTGCACCAGGGCGAAAGCGCGACGAGCGGACACTATTATGCGTATGCGTCCGTGGGGGTGAACGAATACGCCAAATTCGACGACAGTGCTGTCCAGCTCCAGACTTGGGCGCAGATCGCCGGAAACCACCAGGTGCATATTGGCGCCTATGTGTTTGCGTGTGTGCGTAGGGCGGGTCCGCGGGGCGGAGGCGGCGGGCGCGCAGTGGCGGGGTCTGCGGGGGGCGCCAGCGGCAGCGCTGGTGCGGGACCGTCTGGTGCGCCGCCGGCTCCGCCGACTGCGCCTCTCGGGCATGCAGGCGGGCGCGCGGCGGGGTCTGCGTGGAGCGGAAGCGGCGGCGGCGGCGCTGCTTCCAGCGCCGCTGCCGCGCCGTCTGCGCCGCCGAGTGCGCCCGCCAGGCAGCAGGCGTCGGGTGGCGAGCCACCGGGCAAGCGGCGTCGGGCGGGTGGCGGGGATCCTGGCGCTGGCGACGGGGGCCCCAGCGCTTCGGGGCAGCCGCAGCCGCCATCGCGCAGGGGCAAGAAGCGCGGGCTGTCGCTGCCAGCTCCGGGCCGCGCGGGCGACGAGGACGACGACGCTGGCAGGGCCGCTGGCGCTCCGTCCGCGGACCCGGTGCCTGCTGGAGTCCAGCCAGGCGCGGGGGCGTCGCTCGCGGGGGGCGAATGGCGGCGCTTTACGCCAGAAAACATTGACACCGCGAAGTGCATGGCTCGGGCGTGGGGGAACGGAGCTGGCGGGCAATGCCGGAGCGCGCAAAAGCAGGGATGCGGGGATCTGTGCGGGCTGCATTTCAAGCAGCAGCACAAAGATGGTTGGCATGGGCGTGTGGACGGGCCCATCCCGGGGGGAAAGCTGAAGGTGTTCAAGGAGAAGAACGCAGGCAAGGCCCCGCGTGCGGCGCCCGCGGCTAAGGCTGGCGCGGTGCCTGGCAGCGATGGCGTCGCCGCGAGGGCGCCGACAGGGGGCGGCGAGGGTGCTGGAGGGGCTAGCGCAACCAATGCGGCTTCGGAGCCATCCTCGGGCGGCGAGCGCGGGGGGCGTGGCGGGCGCGCGACCGAGGGAAATCGCCGCCGCTGCCGCGGAGGAGCGCGCGCGGCAGGAGGATCCTGAAGAACGGCGGGTGCGCTTGGGCATCGCCGAGCACAACGAGCGGCAGGAGTTGCTCGGCCAGGTCTCCGGAGCCTTCCAATTTTCCGATTACGCCAGGAGGACGTGCCCGTCAGCATCGGCAGCTGGACTGACGAGAAGCTGCGACAGACGTTGCGCCGCCTGCGCCCGGAAAGAGATGACGTGGTGAGCGAGCCAACGATTGTGGCGCTGTCGGAGGAGGCCCTCTGAGTGCTGCGCCTCGACGGCGGCTCTATGAGTGTGTGCCTGTGTGTCTGTGTGTCTGTGAGTCTGTGTGTCTGTGTGTCTGTGTGTCTGTGTGTCTGTGTGTCTGTGTGTCTGTGTGTCTGTTTGTCTGTGTCTTTGTGTCTGTGTGTCTGCGTGTCTGCGTGTCTGCGTGTCTGTGTGTCTGCGTGTCTGCGTGTCTGTGTGGCTGTGTGTCTGTGTGTCTGTGGTCTGTGTGTCTGTGTCTCTGTGTATATGTGTCTCTGTTTGTCTGTGTGTCCGTGTCTGTGAGTCTGTATGTCTGTGTGTCTGTGCGTTTGTGTGTCTGTGTGTCTGTGTGTCTCTGTGCGTGTGTGTCCGTCTGTCTCTCTGTCTGTGTGTCTGTGTGTCTGTGTGGCCGTGTGTGCGTGTCCTCGTCTTTGTGAGCCCTGCGCTTTCCCCCTCTCCCCCCTTCCCCTTCCCCTGGCGCTCCGCGAGGGCGGAGTGGCTGGAGCGGAGGGAGGGCTGGCCCCGAAATGGGGCTGGCCCCGTAGCCATTTTGGCTCAAGGCGTCGCGGCTCAAGGCGTCGCCAAAAGGCTCGCAGAATACTGCCTGGGGAACCTCCTCTTCTGCGAACCTTGTGTGCCTGCTTTCCAATTTTGCTCCACACCTATCACTATTGTGTACGGTATCCTTCTTGTATTGTTGTTCTTTCTTCACTATTGTCGTATCAAAGGGAGCTTGATCGAGGGAGAAGCGATTCATTGAGGAAGTGGAAGAATATTGTTGTTCTCTCTTGACCATCGCGTCGTATCTAGGGGAGCCTGATCGTGGGTGGAATCGATTCATTGAGGAAGTGGACGAATATTATTGGCGAGTGTGCATAAGAGAAGCACGAAAGTGCTGGCGTAGACGGAGACACAGGACTCAGCAGGTGTTGAAATGGCGTCGGTCACTCATCCTCAAATGTCGGCTGCAGAGGGTTCTGGACATGTATCAGACGAGGAATTCGAGAGGAATGTTAAACATCGAGGCGATGATCTATGGAGAGAGAGGGGGGAACTGATCTTGAAGGAGACAAATCCATCTCTTGCTGCTCTTCTTCGACTGGGTTTCACGAATGAGGAGAGAACTACGTCTCTTGTCAAGCAGTGTGAGGCCACAGATAAGAAACTTGCGCAGATTGCTGAAAAAGTCCAGACACAAGATGAACGTATACAAAAGCTGGAACAGATGATGATGTATCCGCCTCAACCTCCTCCTGGTTTAGTGGGCACTGGTAATGCATCTAATGCTTCTCATGTGTCAGAGCGTAGTTTTTCGGGAGATTCTGAGAACATGAAGATGGCGAGGAGAATGTGGAAGCCAGGGTTCTTGGAAATCAAAGGTTGGGTGACAAACTGGAGTAATCCCCAAAAACGTAGCGAGGATATGTTGGGCCAGAAAGATCTTCAGACATTGGTATCAAATATGGTCGATGCCCTACCAGAGGATACGAAGATGTGCGTGGACAAAGATCGCCCTATTAGGCTCAATGCTGGACGAACGCCTTATGGTCAGGGGAGGGTGGGAGTTCGGACAGGCACAACTGGTGACATTCTATGGTTATGGAAGAAGCACTTGGGTGAGCTGCTCACCTCCCCAGATGCTGACAAAATACTTGCTGGGATGGACCAGCAAATCGTACCAAGCAACATCAAGATTTTGGTGGATGCTCCCCCGTGGAAACGCCCGCACATCAAACAGGTCAGTCGATTTCAGGGTATCTTCAAGACGCTTGCCCATCCTAGCTTTGTTCCTCTGCGTGGTGAAATGGGTCCCCCACGTTCCTCGATCTATGTGCATTCGGTAGATTCCAAACCATTTCTTCTGGCTGAATGGAAAGGCGAATCTTGGGAGATTTTCGAAGAACAATGGACGACAATGTGTGATAAATATGATATCAAAGATGTGACGATCATGAAAATGAAAGAGGAGTTAAGTAAGAACTGAGGACGTGCTCGACGGAAAAATCTTACTCTCATTTCTTGGAGTATCCAGAAGGCAGGAGTGAGGAACTGTAGAGGAGCTGAGATTTTGGGACAACTTCGTAGTTGTCATGGAGGCTTGTACGCGTTGCAAGAGAGTGATTTTCTTCCCAAGGCAGAGATTGAGCGTCTAGGTTGGGACCAGAGAGTTTCATCATGTGGGAAGGCTGCCCTAGTAGTCGACAATGCATGGGAATGCTGTATCAAAGAATTCGTATGCTCGTATCCTCGTTTCGTCGTAGGAGGCTTCAAGACTGCTACTTCGAGACTGGTGATCACTAGCATGTACCTTCCAGATGTCTCGATCCCGAATGCTTTTGCTCTGTGGCAGCAAGCCCTGACCAACCTCAATATGGTCCCCAGGGAGATGATTGCCACGAAGCTGCCAGGTGCTTGTATCATTGTCTGCGTTGATGCCAATGTGGAATTGGTGTGGAGGAGTACGGGAGTTCATCGAGGAGTAGAATACTTTATGACAGGAAGTGGTGTGGATGGAACGGAGGAAGGAGGCGACAGCACGGCGGAGAGGAGGAGGGATAACGACAGATGGAGGATGAGGCATGCGCTGGAATGCTTTATGCAATCGTATGGGCTCTGTGCGGCCAACAATTTCGGCGACCGTGCAGTGACGTGGGAGAGCTACGCACGAGCACGCAGCCGCCTTGTTAGGGCACCAGAGTTGCGGCCACGAGTATTAGATTACGTTCTGGTTCCTCATGGTTGGGAGGTTATTGATTGTAAGGCATCCTTTCGTTTGCACAGAGGAGGGAAGACTCAGCGATCCCGTCTGAGTGATCATAAACTCCTGGAAGTTTGTGTTCGTTCCCCTGTTGTTCGTTGTCCTCGGTACTCTGCTAAACTCCGTGATAAAAGCTATGTGGGATATGAGCCAAACGCGTTCGCGGATGAAATGATCGCGAGAGCCTCGATGGACTCGTTTTTTGACAATGCCAGATGTTCCTCAGCAAGTGGTAATCCTCTGGGGGCCAGTTGTTTGTCACGACAGATTAAATCGAGCTTTACTCGGGATGAGGTGGAATATAAGACAAGAGATGACAATGGTATTAAACAACCTGTACGCCCGTATAGACTCCAAAGGTTGATTGAACTCCGTAGGGGGACCCCACCTGGGCCAGAAAGAAAACATATCACAAAAGTTTTGAATGGCTATCGCCGTTTATACCGCCGTCTTCGTTTGGAGTATGAACTACCACCGTCAAGGAAAAGGAGGAGAAGCCGTTTCTATAACCTGGAAGGAGTGGAGGATAGAGAGGTATGGAATAAAGTTATCTGGCAGATGCTCATGAATAAGGTATCGTGCGCCCAGGCTCGTGTTGCCAATCTAGGGGTGCTGCAGTCTCTCAGACAGGCTGCGGAGCTGGAGGCTCCACCGTGCACCATCGCGCTGGCGAATCTGCTTTGCTGCAGGGGAAGAATGCAGCGTAATCGCGCGACGGGGACAGATGGAGTGCCTGCAGAGATGCTCCTTCGATTGTCGTGGAAAACGTTGAGAGAGGTGCGAAGGATATTCGAGGCAGTGTTCCATAGACAGATTCCGTATCCTGATTGTTGGAGGGAGATCATAGTGAGTGTGATGCCTAAAAATCAAAACACCACGGATGCAAAGGAAACGAGACTACTGTGTATTCAAAATGCGTTATCTAAACTCTATTCTGTGTGTGTGGTCAAGTTAGCGGCGGATTCCATGGAGGAGGTGGGGATGTTTCGTAGATTTGGTGTGTATGGATTTGTGAAAGGACGTAGGCCATATGAGATTACGACTGCATTGAAACATTTAGGTCAACATGCTAGCAAATATCAACACGCAGAGGATCAATTACATGTTGCTCTCGCTGATGCTTATCAAGCTTTTGACCATTGTACGGTTGCTAACTTCAGTTCTGCCATGGCATATTGCAGTATACCATATGTTATCCAACATGCGATGATTGAATCCCTGGTTTATAGTGATGTTGAGATCTCGTGTGAGAATCTCGACTTCGAGCAGTTCTCAAAGGTGTCCTGGGATCGCTGTATACGTACGGGCGGACCTGAAGGACCGTTTGCTTTTAATCGTATTGCCGTGGCGATGTGGGGGGAGCTGTTCGAGAAATGGGACGAACAGAAGTTGGGGTATAGGGTCGAGTTCCGAGCGAGTGCGAGAGACGAAAATGAGAGCGTCGAAACAGCGTCGATTTACCTGAATCATGCCTTATGGGCTGATAACATCGTTGTATTGGCGAACTCGGCGTCGGATTTGGCTTAGATGATGTTGGCAATGACACACTCACTTGAGAAATGCAGTATGCGATGGATAGAGGCGTCTCTGGAGTATTTAGTTTTCGGTGAACCTCTGGAGTATGATGAGAATGAGCATATCGTTCCGACCATGGACCTGGTGATCAAAGGATTTCTGGACCCAGAACGTGAGTTGAGATTTCGCAGAAGGGCTGAGGTTCATCTTCTAGGAGTTTGTATTCCAGCTATATTTCCTTGATATCATGCGGATGTAGCGTACAGATTGGACAACGGAAGACAGGCTTTCTATGTTGACATTAAGTTCTATACCAGCAGATGTATACCATTGGGGGAAAAGTAGTCTAGATATCAGCAGCTTGTTCAGTCGACAGTATTGCATGGATTAGATGGAGTGGCAGCATATGAAAGTTCGATTGAGAGACTTCATGTGTTTGAGGGAGAATGTTTGCTCATAATATTGAGAACGAGGCATCTTCCTGATGAGCCGTGGGATGAGTATACACATCGGAAGTACAGCCGATGTAGGAAAGCTTTTCATGATCACGGGTCTCAGTCGCTGGTGCAAAAATTCTTGTATCGCCAGTGGTTGCTTGCATTAGATGTGGTGTCATTTGCAAAATATCTACCTCATGATATGCCGCAGAGCGACAGGGCATGGAGGGACTCAAGGTTGGCAATGCTTGCATACGGAGTCCGTTATGATGAATGGCGGCAGAATTTCGTGGATATCATGCACAGGTATAACTTAAAAAGAAAACGGGCAGAGGAGGGCAACTACCGTAAAAGGAAAAGAGGGGTTGGCGCGACGGGTCTACATGCATGGCACTACCCTTTCGGAAAATATTGGGCTAATCCTGAAAGCTGGAGAGAGTTTGCACTATCTACGGTTGGTGAGGAGAAGTTCTGTTTGTTCCAGTCAAAGGTCAAAGGATCAGGAGTAAGACGCACAGTGTATGATATGGAAGAGGAGGGTGGAAATGAGGCAACACGCAAACGGAGGAGGAAGGAGGAGGAGGTCCAGAATGAAATCATCGCCAGACGTCTAGCACTAACAAACATGAAAGCAACAGAATGGGATTTCAAAACACATGGTTTTGGAGTGGAGATCTGTGGGGGTTCTCTTCTTATCATATCCTGGCTCCTAGGGAGGTGGGCGGTAACAGACTACACGTATCGAAAAAGAATAGGCTATATCATTGACATCATGAGCAGTTTGACGGAGATTTATGGAGTTCGGGCACCTTCGAATGGCAGGGATCCTTTTAAGCATGAGTTTCGCGAAGTAAATGAGCACGCAGATCGTCTCACACATGATGCCCGCGAGGGCAGATCACATGAATGGAAGCGCTCTTTTTGCATGACACACACATATGGACATATAACACCTATCGCATTGATGGGGGTCCTTCGATGGCGGTAAATCTGAGGATGGAGTAGGATGTGGTGCATGGCTCGAGGCGGCGTTCATATCCAGGTCCGACAGGATAGAGGGTAAGTTTTCGACCGTGTCCTGGCAGCTCGTCTGGGAAAAAGCGTGGTTGATTCCGTCAGAGAGCACAGTCACACAGGCTGAACTATCTGCAGCAGAGTGTACGGTACACAACATTGTTCGTTTGCTTGGTGAGTTTGAGTCTTACTTTACTTGATCGTGGATTGTGAAAGATTGTGCTCGCACGGATGAATAAGAGCTTGTTCGTTGTTGTGTTGCCCGCGTGTTTGACGTGGATGATATCTCATGAGCTTCGCTCTTGTCACCTGTCCGTGTGTTTGGCACGGTTTTGACTCGCATGATCATGCAAATAAGAGTCTCTGCCGAGACGGACACTGCGACTGGGCCGTCAGGCCCGTGAGAGTCGTTGCCAGCCAGCCAGCCTCCCCCCTCCGGAGCGCCAGCGGGAGTGGCGGGGTGCGGGGTGCGTAGAAGGCGGCGTGGGGGTCGCGGGGGAGGGAGGGGGTGTCTGTGTGGCTGTGTGTCTGTGTGTTTGAGTGTTCTTGTGTCTGTGTCTGTGTGTCTGTGTGCCGGTGTGTCAGTGTGCCTGTGTGTCTGTGTGCCTGTGTGTCTGTGTGTCGGTGCCTCTGTGTGTCTGTGTATCTGTGTGTCCGCGTGTCTGTGTGTCTGTGTGTCTCTGTGTCTGTGTGTGCGTGCGCTTGTGTGTCTGTGTGTCCGTGTGTCTGTGTGACTGTGTGCTTGTGTGCCTGTGTGTCTTTGTGTCGGTGTGTCTGTGTGTCTGTGTGTCTGTGTGTCTGTGTGTTTGTTTGTCCGTGTTTCTGTGTGTCTGTGTGTCTGTGTGTCTGTGTGTCAGCGTGTCTGTGTGTCTGTGTCTGGCATGCGTGTGCGCTGGTGCGCGTTTGCGTGTGTGTGTGTGTGTGTGTGTGCGTGTGCGTGTGTCTGTGTCTGCGTGAGTGTTTGCGTGCGTGTGTGTGTGTGTGTGTGTGTGTGTGTGTGCGGGTGTTTGCGTGTGGGCGTGACCATCTTTGCGCGGGAGTGGCCGCCGCTGCCGACGGTTCTGGTGGGCCAGCTCGACCTTGGCGGCGCCGGCCTCGTCGGTGGGCGGTGGAGGCTGGGCGACTTCGAGGACTGCGTGTCCGTGTGTCTGTGTTCTTATTTGTATATGTGTCTGTGTGTCTGTGTGTCTGTGTCTTTTTGTGAGTATGTGTGTCTGTGTGTCGTGTGCCTGTGTGTCTCTGTGTCTGTGTGGCTGTGTGTCTGTGTGTCTGTGTGTCTGTGTGTCAGCGTGTCAGTGTGGCAGTGGCAGTGTGTCACTGTGTCAGTGTTTGTCAGTGTGTCAGTGTGTCTGTTTGTCTGTGTGTCTGTGTGTCTGTGTGACCGTGTGTCCGTGTGTCTGTGTGTATGTGTATGTGTGTCCGTGTGTATGCGTGTCTGTGTGTCTGTATGTCTGTGTGTCTGTGTCTGCGTCTCTGTGTGTCTGTGTGTCAGTGTGTCTGTGTGTCTGTGTTTGTGTGTTTGTGTGTCTGTGTGTCTGTGTGTCTGTGTACCTGTGTGTCTGTATGTCTATGTGTCTCTGTGTCTGTGAGTGAGTGTGTCTGTGTGTCAGTGTGTCAGCGTGCCGTGTGTATGTCTTTGTGTCTGTGTGTGTCTGTGCGTGTGTGTTTCTGTGTGTCTGTGTGTCTGTGTGTCTCTGTGTCTGTGCGCGTGTGTGTGCGTGTGAGTGTGTGGGTGTGTGTCTGCCTGTGCGCGCGCGGCGCTGGCACCCCCGCGCTTTGCCCCTCCCCCTCCTTCCCTCCCTCCGGCGCTCCGCGAGGGCGGGGTGGCTGGAGTGGAGGGAGGTCCGGCCCCAAAATGGGCTGGTGCCTCCCCCCTCCGGAGCGCCGGCGGGGAGGCCGGGGGCGCGTGGTGTGTGTGCTTGTGTGTGTTGTGTGCGTGTGCGTGTCCGTGGGTGTGTATGTGAGATGTTGTGTGTTTGTGTGTGTGTGCGCGTTCGCGCGTGTGTTTCGACCTCTGCGCGTGGATGTGTGTGTGTGTGTGTGTGCGTGTGTGTGTGTGTGCGTTTGTGCTGAGCATGCTGGCGTGCGTTTGTGTCCTCGTGTTGTATGTGTGTGTGTGCCCGTGCGTGCGTGCTCATGTTCGTGTGCTCGTTTGTGTGAGTGCCTCTTTGCTATCCGGGTTTTGGACGCTACCAAGTGAACGCTACCAATTTTTCAGAAATGCTTCCAGAAGCTCTCTGCTTCTTTTTCGAGTTCTCTCGGGCGTCCGAGGAGCTCTACGAGTTCCCGGCCGGTTTACCGCCGGAGCGAGTGAGAAGCCGGACGATGCTGGTGCCTTGCAGCAGCCCATACCTCGTTGAGCTCTTCTGCGAGATGAGCCAGGAGGAATTCGGGTGCGGGGGAGAGCTAGTACCTCGTAGAGCTCTTCGTCATCGATGAGCTAGAGGAATTCCGTAGCGTGCCCGGGAGCGCTTTGGGCACGCGTCCACGCGTGCCTGCGCGCGTGCAGGCACGCGTGGAAGCGTGCGAGGCAGCCCTTCAGAAGCGAGAGCCACCCAAAGCTCTGGACGAAAGCTTTCCAGAGTGCGCCTCTTTGCTCTCCGGGTTTGGGAAGCTACCATGTGGACGCTACCAAGTTTGAAAGATATTAGACCATTGATTTTCAGAAGCCAGAGTTTCCGCACCTGTAGAAGACTATGAAGGTTTCTGCGTCTCAGTATGAGGTCTGTAGGCGCACTTTACGATCGAAACATTTGGAGGAACCAACCTCATGTCGACATGAAAAATGCAAAAATGAAGGTTTCACGAAAAGCTTCTGCGAAGTTCTCTGCTTCGATTCTGAGCACTCTTACGCGCGCAAGGAGCTCTACGAGGTTTCTGGCGGTGACGTAGAGCTGCCCTGAGAGCGTTAGCGGCGAAGCTAGAAGAGTAATTCCGGCGCGCCGGGGGGCTAGTTGGCAAAAACATATCGACGAAAGTTTTGGGTACTTCTGCTCGGTTTAAATCCGACGTCTCGGAATTCCAATATTCGTTAGAGCTCTATTTTTTTTTTCCCGCATCTTCGAGCTCATTCCCGCTCGCCATCTCAATCTGAGCTCGATCGGGTATCTTTTACTGCCAAAAAGCACTCTGGCGGGATCGACTGTTCGAGTCATTTTGACAGATGCTGTCGGTTTTCTGAACTTAATTCGAGCTGCAGGAGAGCTACAGAGCCGGTATGCGCACCTAATCGATCCAGAATCATCAGGCGCGTTCGTCTCAAGCATCCAGAGGTCTGAACTCGGTCTGCTACCCGAGCTAGATCAGCAGAAGTATTTGTACTTTTTTTTTTTTTTTTTTTTTTTGATAATAAAAATCTCGAGCTGAAGATGAGCTAGAGAGCTCTTTTGCAGAGCAGTCGGAATGAAATCATTAGGCGCGATAGTATGAAGTATCTAGACGCCGGAATTCGGTCTGCAATCAGCGCAGACGTCGAAAACTCTTCGTTTTCTGCTTTGTATTTAGAGATGGAATTTGTTTTCTTAATTGAACTCGAGCTCCAGATGAGCTACAGAGCTCTTCGGCAGCAATCGGAAGGGAATCGTCAGGCGCGCCATTCCAAAGTATCTAGACGCCTGAAATCAGTCCGCTATCAGCACTCCGGCTCAAAAACTATCCGTACTATGTTAATTTCTTGGAGATGGTAGTGGTTTTCTTGATTCAACTTGCGCTGCAGATGAGCTAAAGAGCTGTTCAGCACAGCAATCGAAAGGAAATCGTCAGGGGCGCTAGTTAAGTATCTAGACGTCTGATCTCGGTCTGCTATGAGCGCTGGGGCCAAACAAACTGTTCGTACTCTGCTAAGTCTTTGAAGATGGTGATTTTAATGATTTGACTCGAGCTGCAAATGAGCTACAGAGCTTTTCGGCACAGCAATCGAACTGAAATATTCCGGCGCGCTAGTTTAAAGTATCTAGACGCCTGAACTCGGTCTGCTATCAGCGCTGGGACCAGACAAAACTATTCGTACTCTGCTTTTTTTATAGAGGTGGTGCTGGTTTTATTTACGGTCTTCGGCGCAGCCATCGGAAGGAAATCTACCGGCGTTCTAGTTTACAGCGTCCAGACGCCTGAACGTTTTTTTTTTTTTTTTTTTTTTTTTTTTTTTTTTTTTTTTTTTTTTTTTCTCCCCCCCTCTCTCTCTCAGAGATGTTTTTCCCTAACTCCCTCCTTTTCTTCACGTCCTCCTCCATGAGGCCGCGCCCTCTCGCGCGCAATGCGAGATTGCCGCGCCCGCATTGCACGAGGAAGCTCTACGAGTTCCTGGCGGTAACCAAGGTTGTTCTTGCGTGCCCCTTCCTTGTGCGGCATCATGACAGCGCAATTTTGCTTGATGAGTTCTGTTTCGACCAGTTGGAAAAGAAAAACAAGGAGAATCAAACTGGCGATTTGTAGACAAGCTGTATTTGATGTTATGCAGTTTAATGCTCGTGATCCATATTTTGTGGCTGATCCGAATACTTTCCCCGCGTTTGGCTGGTTTGATAACCTCGATGATTGCGCGCGAAACCCATGCCCGTTTCAGGGGAACTCGGAGGGGCAGGTCAGTATATTGTTGAGTTCCTTATCGTTGCCAATTGCTGGGCCAACTGATCGTGAAGAAGCTTTCTCGTCTCATTCGGTTGCGTGTTCTCCAGATGTGGTGCAGTCTCCAGATGGTGGGCTGCAGTCGAGACTGGGCTCTGTTTCTTTTGACCCTGGTGTTCAGAATGAGGAGTTGCAGGGCGAGGAGTTGCAGGATGAGGATTTGCAGAGTGAGGAGGTGCTGGAGGAGAAGTTGCATTATTCTCAGCATACTGTTTTCTTGGATTCAAGCTCTGAAGTTTGCCACGCTCCATTTCCTGACACTCTGTCGGCTTCTGTTGACCCAGGTGTTCGGAAAGAGGAGTTGCATGATGAGGAGTTGCAGGATGTGGGGTTGCAGAATGAGGAGTTGCTGAATGAGCAGTTGCATTATTTTCGAGTGCAAAGGGAAGGTGGAGGCCCCGAGGCGCTGCTGTTGGCATCCTCGAAAACCCACGGAGAGTGCGAAGTCGACCAGCGTAAAGATAACTGTGCTTCTTCTTCCCGGCTCTGTTCAGATGAGTTGCAGAGCAATCGATCTGAGTGTCAAGCTGCCAGGGACTGGGCCCGTGCCAATGGCGATGCAGTTGCTCTTTGGCGGGAATTCGAACGGCTCCCGAAAGATGAGTTTCATGCTCGGATCGAGGCGCTCAAGGCATGCAAACTTCGAATGGGAAGTGAGAGTCCCGAGGAGGCGCCGAGTCCAGAGGAGGAGGCTGGCCGTGGGAAAGGCCAGAGGCACCGCAGAAACAGGAGGCGGGCAAGGGCGAAGGCTCAGGCAGTTCTAACTGGCTCTTCTATGTCAAAGTCGGCCGATCCATCTACTTGCGACCCTCCCCAACCTCCGTCCTCTTTTGCGGACTTGTGCAGTTCCTCAAATCAGGTCGAGTGCGCCGGCAGGGCTACCACATGGGTGCTCCAGAGGCACATCGCGCGCCTGCTCGTGGCGGACCACCTGCAGAAGGAGGACGCTGATTGGGATGCGGTCTTCCACGCATGGGATCAAATGGCCACCATGCGAGAGAGGGCAAATTTCTATTTGAAACAGGCTACTCTGCACCGTCTGTGTGAGGCTTACCACCGTGATGGGGAGGAGGACGCGGACATCCAGAGACTCTGGGAGCAGTGTCGGTTGGACAAGATAAGGATGCACCGTATTGCGGGGTGGTGCTTCGGACATTGGCGGTGCTTGACATTCTACTCAAGTGGTGCTCAACGGTTGATGGAACAACACTTGCAGAGCCACATTAGGATGCTTCGTGTAACCTTTTGGCCTCCTCATCATAAAGATTCTATGGCTTCACACCCTGGGAGTTCCACGACTGGGAGTTCACCTAATGCAGTTGTGAGTTCAGCTGTGACGGAGGACGAGGAGAAACGTAACCACGCAGATTATTTGCTTCAGTTGGCGGGTAATTTAAGGATCAGGAAATACTGCTTCCGCAAGTCTGGCTGGGTAAAGCTCGTTCACTCTTTCACGGCTGCCACGCTGTATCGCCTTATGGCCTCGGGTGCCGAGGAAAAGGCTGTGTTGCTTGAAGCGCTTCTTCGGGATCGCGCGAGACTTGGCCCGATAGCCAATTTGACCCATCTGTCGACGGACATCAGAGACTTTAGTCACCACAGACTCGTTCCCAAAACATTTACGGAAGCTATGAGATACGTGGCGAATTTTCAGGATGAGTGGATGCGTCGCAATGTAAAGAACTACCGCGAGTTGGCGGCCAAGGTGGGATACCCAATTGATTGATTGATTTAGTGACTGCACATAGGCTGACATGGTTGGCCAGAACCAGAATTTGTTACGTTGTATTCTTTACTTCCCTTATTGCACATGCGAGCAAAACAAAACTAGACGGCCTCCGTGGATTCTTCGACGGAGGTCGCTCTGTGGAGGGATGTGCTGCAGAATGGTGTTTCGGTTTGTGTGTACACGGGGCGTGGCTGTTGGTGGCGGAGGAAGCTTTCTCGCTTGATGCCTCTGCTTTTGTCGTGTTCTGTGTGATGTTTGCAGCGCAACGGCTCTGTATGGCCGTGGTGCACGTTTTGGGTAGCCTCTCTCATCTCTAACCTGTTCCTACACCTTTGCAATTTCACATGTCGTGCTGCATCCTTGTCCTTGTTCCTGCATCCTATTCCGATGCCTATGCCTCAGTGGCTCGGCAGTGTGATGATAAGAGATGCCTTCTCTAGCTACCTTGTGCTCCGTTTGGGAGTCTTAGGGCTCAGCTGTCACAGCTGTCCGCGCCCTGACTCAAACTCAAAAACCAAGGTTGACGTTATCCATTCTCGTTACACTGCCAGGGAGACGGATACGGAGGATGGGAGGGATGTGAGACGGAGGATCGACAGAGGGGACGGACGGTGCTCACGTACCTTTTTGGACAGTCGAGGCACTTTGCTCCTCGACAATCCTGAGTGGACGTCTCGGAGAGACGACCTGACATCTTGTTTGCATGCATCGGGACAGCTCTCACTGGCACGCTCTGGCACCAGGAGACGTTTTGGTCCCACGAGTATAGGTCAACGGACCTGGCAATGCCCGTATAGGGAAGTCTTGGGACCCTGCTGGTGGGGCGGCTTTGACGACTCATACACAGGCTTTGTGAAGTTGTGGCGGACGATCTTGGGGCACTTCAATAAACGCAGAATCTTTGAATATTGGTATGTTGCCACCACAGGTCCCAGTTGGAGCTCCACCCAGTTCGAGGCCAAGCAGTCCACCGAGGGAACGACTCCCGAGGCCCTTGAGAAACAGTCCAAGCGTTTGGCCACTATATGTCAGCGTGCTACGGTTTGGGACGTCTTGAGCGAGGGGGTAGCCGTGGACCTCCAAGGGGACTCACTACTGGTCTCATCGTGGCTCCAAGGGAAGTGGAGGTGCCATACTCACGGTTATGCCGACAGAGTTGCGGAGTGTGTGGTGACCATGTACGAGCTGAGCTGCCGCGCAAACATCTGCGCGGCGAACATAGGGCGGGACATATATCGACATGAGTACAGGGAGGATAACACCAGGGCCGACGAGCTCACCCACCTGGCCCGAGAGGGCCGCACTTTCTACTCCAATCAGGTTGCATGCAGTCCGATTGACTCACAATATCTTATGCACGTCGCCTATCGTGGGGCATACGATGGGGGGGTGGACGGCAACGGTTGCGGATGTAGTTTTTGGCTGCAGAAAGGCTTCTTGGATTACTGTCAGTGGGGTCCGACCAACCGCACCACTCCTTCTCCATTCGGCTCTCGTCAGATAGCCCGCAGGAGGGCCCCAGGGAGTGAGCCACGTGGTGCCCTCGTTTGGAGGGACATCGCCTCCAGTGCCTTTCTTTTACCACCGCACTCCACGATCACAGATTGTGCACTGGCTGCCGCCGAGGCGCTCACACGCGCCCTCCGCTTAGACCTGCTAGGCTCGCTAGGCGCCCAGTCGGGCGGCGCTGCGGACAGCGCCCTGGAGCCCGCGCAAACCTTGCAAAAACCAAGGTTGACGGTTTACGGCCGGCTCCCTTTGTGTGAGCGCCTCTTTGCTATCCGGTTTTTCGACGCTACCAAGTGACTCGAAACAGCCGATCCCGCCTGGGTGCTTTCTGGCATCGACCTGAGATTAAGACCGCGTGTGGTAATAAGATGAAAGATGATGATCAAAAATATTAGAGCTCCTCAGAATCGTCGAATTTCGAGAGATTGAATTTAGATATGTGACGAAAAAGAACAACTTTCGTCAAGATTTGGCCAACTGGCCCCCCAGCGCGCCGGAATTATTCTTTTAGCTTCGCCGCTAACGCTCAGAGAGAAGCTCTACGAGTCGTTCATTTGCAATGGCGCCGTCACGGCTGCATTTGACACGTCTTAAAGTACAACTGTGCACGGAGGAGAAGAGGCGCCGTAGGCCAAGCAAAAGGTCCGCCGCGCGATTCTGAGCCAAGAAGCCCGCCGACGCTCTGCAATTACTCTAGAGCTGCGCCGCTCCGCTCGCTCCGAAGCTCTACGAGTCACTTTTTGGGCGCAACGGTGATGCTGGTATCGGTCGTGCTCGTCCACTCGCGTTGCCCACTCGTGGGGGTACTTTTTGGTCAGCGGCCCCGACGCAGCGGTCAGGGAGCGGAGGCGAAGTCGTGGGGATACGCGAAACGTTTGGAATTTGCAAGAGCTCCACTAATTGAGGGCGAGTCGTTTTCATAATGTCCTTAGCGCCGCGCACGCTCGTCTGAAAGAAGGGGGGAATTTCGCGGATTGAAGACGACTCGTTTTCAAAATGTGGCTCGGGCATGAGCGACGGGCACGCTCGTCTTAGACATGTTGAATAGCTTCGCATTTTGAGGGCGGTTCCTGTCAAAAAGTGGCCCCCACCGTAGCGCCGCGCACATTCGTCTCAGAAATGCTGAGCAATTTCAGAGTTTGAGGACGGTTTCTTTTCAAACTGTGGTTTTCGCTCTAGCGACGCGCACATATGTCTGGAATTTTGAAAGAGCTTCACGACCCCCATAATCGATGTACTAGGAATTATGTTTTGGAAAGGTTCGGGCTGATGGGTGTGCGCAAGTTTTGTTGGTTCGCGGTGTTCAAGTCCCAGACAAAAAAAAACGTTCTGGCGCGATCCAGGATCGTCAGTGCGCATCAGTCAGCTTGATCCGTGGCGCTGGAATCTGAAGAACAAAATGTTTGCATGCATCGGGGTCTTCAAGCAAATGTCTTCGAACGAGGCAGGTCCCGCAGTAGAAATGAACCGTTGTAGGGGCCAATGAAAAGGGAGCTTGGAAGGGGGGGGTTATTTCCACATCGCTGATGTCTTTTTGATTTTCTGTCGTCCTCCATCTCTTCTCCTTTTCCTTCTCCCCCCCTGCTCCCCCTCCCACTTCCCCTCCCAGTCCTCCTCCTCTTCTGCATCCTCTTCCTTCTCCTGCTCCTCGTCCTTCTTCTCTTCCTTCTCCTCCTCCGCTTCCTCCTTCTCCTTCTCCTCCACCTCCCCTCCCTCCTCCTCCTCCTTCTTCTCCTCCTCGTCCTCCTCTTCACCACCATCATCATCATCGTCGCCAGCATCATCGTCATCATTATCATCATTATCATCATCATCACCACCATCATCATCATCCACATCATCATGCATCAGCATCATCATCAGCATCATCATCACCATCACCATCATCCCCATCATCATCCTAGTAATCACCATCATCACCATCGTCGTCATCCATCACCATCATCATCATCCTTTTCCTTCTCCCCAGCATCATCGTCATCGGCCTACAAACCACCATCATCACCATTACCTTCACAATCAGCATCATCAGCATCATCATCGTCATCGGCACCAGTATCTTCATTTTCCGCCTCTTCATCATGAGTTTCAGCACAAAAAAAACCCATCGTCAGCACCACCATCATCATCAACCGCCTCGTTACCACCAGCGGCATCACGCTGATCACCAGTAGGATCATCAACAGCATCGCCATCGCGATCGCCATCGCCATCATCATCAGCATCATCATGAGCCTTATCATCGTAATCGGCATCATCAGCATCCTTATCATCATCATCATCATCAGCATCGTCATCATCGTCATCATCATCAGCATCAGCATCATCAGCATCATCCTCATCATCAGCATCAGCATCAGCATTATCATCATCATCGCCGTCCGCGGTGACATAAACAGCCTGGACTGTATCGGCATCGACGCAGACATCACCAGGTTCGTCATCATCATCATCAGCATCGTTAGCAGCATCATCGTCGTAACCATCATCATAATCATCTACTTCAGCAGCAGCAGCACCATCACCACAACCATCACCATCATCGTCATCATCAGCCTCACCATCATCATCACCATCATCATCATCATCATCATCATCATCATCATCGCCAGCAGCATCATCATCACCAGCAGCATCAGCATCATCATCATCATCATTCGCATCATCATCATCATCGTCATCTTCATTACGATGATCAACATACTCACCGTGGCCATCATCATCATCATCATCATCATCATCATCATCATCATCATCATCATCATCATCATCATCATCATCATCATCATCATCATCATCACCGTCATCATCATGCCATATCTCCCGTCCGCCTGGCCCTCCCAAATACCCTTCTGCTCCTCCTCCCCCCCCTCCTCCTCAGCCCCCCCCCCTCCGCTTCCTGCTCCGCCTCCTCCCCGGGATCCACCTTATCCTTTTCATTCCCTTCCCCACCAGGTTCTCCTCGTCCTCCGTTGCAAATTCTCTTGCTCATGCTCCCCCCCCCTCCTCTCCCTCCGCCTCCTCCTCCGCCTCCCCCCTCGCACCAAACAAGAAAAAGTCGCAATATTAGTCTTATTAGCATTATCATCATCACCATCATCATCATCATCATCATCATCATCATCGTCACCATCATCATCATAACAATCAGCATCGCCATCATCATGAACAACAGCATCAGCAGCATTAACAACAACAAAAAACATACTCCGACAGAAGGACCCCACATGATAATCTTTTCACCTTGCCCTTACCCTTTTCTTCCTCGCCCTGACGGACGCTCTCCTCTCGCCCGCCGGTCTGCCCTCACCTGCTCCGGAGTACTTGCAGGTTGCCGATGACCCGCTCGGATTGCCAACATGAAGTGCGGGGCCCATAGGAATAGACCTCCCGTCTGAGACTTCCTCTAAATTCACTCGCAGACGAGTCTCCTTCCTGATACTTCCTCCAAATTCAGGCCTGAAGAACCCAAAAGTGACGAGAGGTGCAGGTTGCCGATGACCGGCTCGGATTACCAACATGAAATGCGGGACCCTTGGGGAGGGGGTTCCCGCTCGAGACTTCCTCGCACTTCACTCGCAAACGAGGCTTTCTCCAAATTGAAGCCTGAGGAGTTCAAAAGTGGCGACAGTTACAGGTTGCTGATGACCCGCCCTGATTATCAACATGAAGTGCGGGACCCATAGGGAGGGGCTCTCGCCTAAGACTTCCTCACAATTCACTCACAGACGAGTCTCCCGTTTGATACTTCCTCGAAATTCAGGCCTGGGAGCCCCAAAAGTGACGACAGTTTCAGGTTGCCGATGACCCGCTCGGATTACCAACATGAAGTGCGGGACCCATAGGGAGGGGGGAGGGCCCCAGCATGAGACATCCTCACACTTCACTCACAGACGAGGCTCCCGCTTCATATTTTTCCAAATTCAGGCCTGAGGAGCCCACAAGTGGCGACGCTTACAGGTTGCCGATGACCCGCTCGGATTACCAACATGAAGCAGGGCGGGGCCCATAGGGACGGGGCTCCCGCCTGAGACTTCCTCACAGTTCACTGACAAAACGAGGCTCCCGCTTGATACTTCCTCCAAATTCAGGCCTGAGATCCCCAAAAGTGACGACAGTTACAGGTTTCCGATGACCCGCTGCGATTGCCAACATGAAGTGCGGGGCCCATAGGGAGGGCTTCCCTCGTGAGATTTTCTTACAATTCATTCACAGACGAGGCTCCCGCTTGATACTTCCTCCAAATTCAGGCCTGAAGAACCCAAAAGTGGCGACACTTACAGGTTGCCGATGACCCGCTCGGATTACCAACATGAAGTGCGGGACCCATAGGGAGGGGGTTCCCGCCTGAGACTTCCTCACACTTCATTCACAAACGAGAGTGAGTGAGTGATGATGAGTGTGTGAGTGATGATAATAGTGATGAGTGAGTCAGTGAGTGAGTGATCGAGAGATGATGATGGTGATGCTGATGAGTGGTGATGATGAGTGATCGTGCGCTGCTGATGGTGACTGGTGATGATGATGACGAAGTGATGAGTGAGCGTGTAGTGATGATGATGATGATGATGATGATGATGATGATGATGATGATGATGATGATGATGATGATGATGATGATGATGATGGAGGAGGAGGAGAGATCTTGCGCGGAGGGTGTGCAGAGAAAATTACTCCGACGGTAGGGCCCCGCATAAGAATCTGTCTACCTTACCCTTTGCCCTTTCCTCCTCCCCCTGGCGGACGCCCTCTCCTCTCGCCCTCAGCACTGCCCTCTATTCCTCCTTCTATTTCTCTTCCTCCTTCTCCTCCTCCTCGTCCTCCTTCTCCTCCTCCTCCTCCTCCTCCTCCTCCTCCTCCTCCTCCTCCTCCTTCTCCTCCTCCTCCTCCTCCTCCTCCTCCTCCTCCTCCTCTCGCGCCACCTCCTCCTCGTCGTCGCCCTCCCCCATGCCCCTTCCCTCCTCGTCTTCCTGCCTCTTCTCCATGTGCACCTCCCGTCCCCCTGGTCGTGGCAAGCAACTCGATTTTCCTCGGCGCCGTCGCCGCGTCGGCCAGCGCGCGCGCGTTTGCCGACGACTAGATCGCGAAGCCGTCGGGACAACCTTTCGGGCCAGGCCGTTGGGACAACCTCGCAGGCCGCAGGGGCGCTGGAGCCAGCCGTTGGGACAACCCCGCGGGCCTCCAGGTGCGCGCCGCGGCGCCCAGGCGGGTGGCAGCACGAAGCCCAGCTCTGCCGCGAGCTGTTTCGCCTCAGCCCTGGAGCCCACCGCTCTCTTGTCAAACTCCTGTAGCGCCTTCTGCAGGGGCGCCGGCGGCCCGCGCTCCAGGAACTCTCGCGCGGGCGGCCGCAGGATCAGCATGTTCCGCATGCGCGTGGCGCGGGAGAACATGACGTAGAGGTGCAGCCACCACATCTCGTCCGACATGCCCGTGCGGCCAGCGTCCTCATCCCTGTCGCAGTCGATGGTGACGCCCTTGCGCAGCGTCTGGCCCTGCGACAGCGTGGAGGTCAGGTAGGGCGCATGCGTCAGGGTGAACCCCGAGCGGCGCACAGTGTGCGCCCCCGAGCTCTGCCACGTGAACTCCTGCTCGCTGGGACTGAACATGAGCAAGCTCCTCGCCCGCGCCTCGGCCTCGCCGTCGTCGCCAGCGCCATCGGCGCGCTGCTGCAGCACCTCGGCGACCTCCTTGTAGATCGGGGACTCCTGGAAGCCGTGCGCCTGCAGCCAGAATCCCTGTGGTAGGTAGCGGGGGCGGAAGAGCTGGCCCGGCGCGCGCTCCTCGTAGTCCCGCTCGTCGCCTGCGTGAAACTCGAAGGACACGATGGTGGCCCGTTGTTCCTGCACGAGCCCCAACTTCTTCTTCAGCTCCTCCTGCGCGGCCGTGAACCGGACCTCCATGCCGACGTGTGCCGGTAAGACGCCGAGGATGTCCCCGGTCTTGTGCATGTTCGGAACGTTCAGGAGGCGCCAGCCTGCGTCTGGGTCGCCTTGAATCGTGCCGCATTCGTCTACGGCCTGCAGGAAAACGAGGGGGACGCCGAGGATTCGTAACATGATCTGCGGGCCCCATAGGTGAGGGGGTTCCCGCCTGAAACTTCTTCACAGTTCACTCACAGACGAGGCTCCCGCTCGATACTTCTTCCATATTCAAGCCTCAGGAGCTTAAAAGTGGCGACAGTTACAGGTTTCAGGATGACCCGCCTCGGATTAGTAACATGATCTGCGGGCCCCATAGGGAGGGGGCTACCGCTTGAGACTTCCTCGCAATTCACTCACAGACGAGGCCCCCGCCTAATACTTCCTCCGTAATCAAACCTCAGGAGCGCACAAGTGACGACAGTTACAGGTTTCAGGATGACCCGCTCGGATTCGTAACATGATCTGCGGGCCCCATAGGGAGGGGGCTCCCGCTTGAGACTTCCTCACAATTCGCTCACAGACGCGGCGCCCGCGCGACACTTCTTTCGTATTGAAGCTTCAGGAACCCCAAAGTGACGACAGTTACACGTTTCAGGATGACCCGCTCTGATTCGTAACATGATCTGCGGGCCCCATAGGGAGGGGGCTCCCGCCGGAGACTTCCTTGCAATTCACTCACAGACGAGGCTCCCGCCTGATACTTCCTCCATATTCAGGCCTCAAGAGCCCAAAAGTGACGACAGTTACAGGTTTCGGATGACCCGCTCGGATTGCCAACATGAGGTGCGGGCCCCATAGGGAGGGGGCTCCCGCTTGAGACTTCCATGCAATTCACTCACAAACGAGGCTCCCGCTTGATACTGCCTCCATATTCAGGCCTCAGGAGCAGAAAGTGACGACAGTTACACGTTTCGGATGACCCGCTCGGATGACCAACATGAAGTGCGGGCCCCATAGGGAGGGGGCTCCCGCGTGAGACTTCCTTGCAATTCACTCACAGACGAGGCTCCCGCCTGATACTTCGTTCATATTCAGGCCTCAGGAGCCCAAAAGTGACGACAGTTACACGTTTCGGATGACCCGCTCGGATTACCAACATGAAGTGCGGGCCCCATAGGAAGGGGGCTCCCGCCTGAGACTTCCTCGCAATTCACTCACCGACGAGGCTCCCGTCTGATACTTCCATATTCAATATAGGGAGTGATTGATGACGAATTGATGAGTCAGTGGATGCTGATGATGAGTGAGTGATGAGTGAGTGATGATGATGCTGATGATGATGATGATGATGACCAGTGGGTGGGTGATCGAGAGATGATGATGGTGATGGTGACGATGATGTTGAGAGAGGCGGCGGTCCTACCGTCGGAGGACCACTGCCTCCAAAGCCTACTGAGGATGAGTGAGTAATTGAGTGAGTGAGTGGGTGATAGAGTGGTGATGATGGTGACGATGATGATGATGAGGATGATGCTGATGAGTAGTGGTGACGGTGATGGTGGTTGATGGTGATGATGATGGTAATGATGATGAGTGTGTGCGTGTGATGACAATGATGGTGGTTGATGGTGATGATGGTGATGATGGTGAGTGTGTGTGAGAGAGAGAGAGAGAGAGAGAGAGGGGAAAGGGGGGTGTAAGATCCTGCGCGGCGTGTGCAGTGAAAACAAAAAACCCACTTCAGATGTGAGGAACAAAAAAACCCACTGAGGATGTGGGAGACAACATAAGCATCAGCATCATCATCATCAGCACCATCACCATCATCATTATGATCCTCACTTTCCTCTTCCGCATTTGATAATCACACGCAGCAGCGTCACCGACACCGTCGAGATCATCATCATCAGCATCATCATCATCCTCATCCTCATCATCATCACCACCATCTTCATCATCATCTTCATCAGCATCAGCATCATCAGAAGCAGCAGTCGCATGATCATGATATGTGTTTCTCTCCCTGCGCCGTCTCTTCCCGTTTACCGTGCTCGTGCTCCTTCTCCTCCTCCTCCTTCTCTTCTTCGTCGTTCTGCTCTTCAGTCTCCTCCGCCTCCCCACTTTCGTCATTTTCCTTTTGCTCCTTCTCCTTCTCCTCCTCCTGTTCCTCCCCCTTCACCCTCTTCTCCTCCGGACGTTTTCTTCTTTCTCATTCCCCCATTTCTTCCCCCGTCCTCCCCCCCCTCTTTTTTCCTCGTTATTCTTCTTGTCCTCCTCATCATTAGCATCATCATCAGGATCACCATCATCAGAAGCAGCATCATCATAGTCGTCCTCATCATCATCACCATCATCATCATTGACATCATCATCAGCAGCACCATCATCATCACCACAACCACCGCCACCGCCACCACCACCACCATTACCATCATCATCATCATCATCATCATCATCATCATCATCATCATCAGCATCATCATTATCATTATCATTATCATTATCATCATCACTGTCATCATCATCATCGTCATCATCATCATCATCATCACCATCATCATCATCATAATCGTCATTATCATCCTCTTCAGTTTCAGATTCATCATCATTTTCTTCCACCCCCTTCAACCGATCCTCCCCCTCATCGTTCCACGGCATTATCTTTACCATTCTTCTCCCCCTACGCCAACTGCTCCTCATTGTCCGCATCCTCCGCCTCCCAATCCAATCCAACCCCTCGCCATCATCAACATAGTCATGGGCACATTCAACATCATCCTCATCATCATCATCATCATCATCATCATCACCATCATCGTCAATGTTCTCGCAATCATATGAGCATCATCATGGGAGTCTTCGTTTCCGGATGGTCATCATGTCCGCCATGTTTGTTTTCATTCTTATCATCACCAGCATGATCATGCTCCTAAATATCACCATCATCACAATTACCCTTATCCCCATCGCCATCAGCAGCAGCAGCACGAGCAACGTCATCATCATCATCATCACCACCACCATCATCATCGTCATGTAAATAATCGACGTCATCACCATGGGCTGCATCATCATCATTTTCATCGTCCTCATCATCATCATGACCATCATCAGCAGCATCAGCAGCACTGTCATCACAACGAACGGAGCAGCAGCAGCTTCACCATCATCATAATCAGCACGCCCATCATCATCACCACCAGCATCACCCTCGTCATCATCAGTATCATCAGCATCATCATGATCGGCAGCGCCAGCATGATGATGATGATGATGATGATGATGATGATGATGATGATGATGATGATGATGATGATGATGATGATGATGATGGTGATGATGATGATCATCATCATCATCATCGTCATCATCACCAACATTTCTTCCCCCTCTTCATCTTTCACATGCTCCTCCTCCTCCTCCTCCGCATATTCCTCCGCCTCCTGCCCCTCCTTCGCCTGCTCGACTCCTTCTCCTCCTCCTCATCCTTTTCCTCCTCCTCCTCCTCTTCCCCCTCCTCCTCCTTCCCCTTTTCCTCCTCCTCCTCCTTCTTCTAGCCATCCCCCTCCCCCTCCTCCTTCTTCTCCTCCTCCTCCTCATCCTCATCCTTATCCTCCTTCTCCTCGGTCGGTCGTCGGCTGGAGGCGAGCACGATCGTCGAAGCTCATATGCAGAACGGGATAGAGAATCGAATGGGAAACGCGTAGAGATGGCAACAGCAAGCACAAAGGAACGCTGCAGCCGCGCAGACGCGCGCAGCAAAGGAGATGCATGAGGAGCCTGGATTGCTGCCTAAGGCGCAGAGAAGGGGCCAAGCTATGCATATGAATAATGGTAGTGCGAGATGAAACCTTTGACTCAGACATGGCGCAGGTACTGTAAACGACGAGCTGCGGCCACTGCAGCACCGCGGGGCTACTGTTTGTCTTCATGAGCGGACACTGTGGCGGCGGTCTTGACCGCAGCATCATCTTCACCCCTTCGGTCCCTCCCGCGCACCACTCGTCCTGGACAGCAAGGATGGGCGAGGGGAGAGGAGGAATGGGAGGGTAGGCATCCGGGTCCTCGCGGCACGACACAGAAGGAGTGAGTGGATTCAGACCGAGCCCGTGTCGTGGTGTGAATCATGCAGCCCATGATCGCATGAGCAGACATGTAGGGCTGAACGGTAGTGGGCTTGAGCCTTACATGTCTGCTCATGCCCACTAGGTCCTTGCGGGTCTGTGTTTGCAACTACCGCTCTGTGGATCGGTCGGTGCTCTCTGGTTTGTGAGCTCGAGCGGTCATGCATTTCTGGGGGCCTCACCCGTTTACCTCGGATGTGTTCTTTTCACGATTTGTTGTCCTTTGCCCAGTGAGTGGAGGAGTTGCCTTCCACCAGCATCATGGGTTGTTTGGTTCTCGCCACTGTGGAAGTGCGCTGATCATGATTTTTTTGTTAACTTGATGCAGCTTCTTTGGTTGATCCCAGGTGCGTTTCTCCAACTGTGCGTTTTCTCAGTCTTTATGGGCGCTCGTGTCGAGTGGAGGAATTGGAGCTTTTTTTTAAAACAGGTTTTTTCCCCACACAGCTTGCTGAACGGGGTGCTGTTGTGATAGAAACTAACTCCGGCCGAGGGAACGCGGAGCAGAGACATCCTCACAACAATTTTATGGTTTTGGCCGTTTCGCTTGAGACATCCTCACAACTCTCGTTTCTGAGTTGGCCGGGATTGGCCGTTTCGCCTGAGACATCCTCGAAAAGTTGCGCTCCGGGACGCCGCGCGAGAGGTGGTCCGGGCCGTTTCGCTTGAGACATCCTCGAAACTCTGAGCCCCGAGGTGCCGTGCGAGAGGTGGTCCGGGCCGTTTCGCCTGAGACATCCTCGAAACTCTGAGCTCTGCGATGCCTTGCGCGAGGTGGTCCGGCCCGTTTCGCCTGAGACATCCTCGAAACTCTGACTTCGGAGATGCCGCGCGAGAGGTGGTCCGGCCCGTTTCGCCTGAGACAACCTCGAACTTCTGAGCTCTGAGATGCCCTGCGCGAGGTGGTCCGGCCCGTCTCGCCTGAGACATCCTTGCAAGTCTGAGCTCTGAGATGCCGTGCGCAAGGTGGTCCGGCCTGTTTCGCACAAGACATTCTCGCAACTCTGAGCTCTCAGATGCTGCGCGAGAGGTGGTCCAGCCTGGGGGCCCAGAAGACCACATGTTACATATCCTCCCAGGAACCCTGCGAGCCTCAGGAGGCCCCAGAGATGTCCAGGAGGCCGCAGGACGCCCAGGACAGGCCCCAGGGGCCCCCTGGAGATTCTCAGGATGCTCCCAGGAGGCCCCAGGAGGCCCTCTATCAGAACGTGTCAAGCCAATACACAGCCGGTGTCGATTCGTTGATTTTCCCTGCTCTTGTGCCCCCCCCTCCATTTGGAGAGGCCCAAACGGCCACAGGTTTGATATCCACCCTGGGAGCCCCAAGAGGCTTCAGGAAGCCTCAGGTGGAGTTCAGGAGGCCACAGGAGGCCCAGGAGGAAGCCCCAGGAGGTCCCCAGGAGGCCCCAGGAGGCACCAGGAGGCCGCAGGACGCCCAGGACAGGCCCCAGGGGTCTCCAGGAGATTCCCAGGAGGCTCCCAGGAGGCCCCAGGAGGCCGCTTATCAGAACGTGTCAAGTTGATACACATCCGGTGTCGATTCGTTGATTTTTCCTGCTCTTGTGCCCCCCCCCTCCATGTGGAGAGGCCCAAACGGCCACAGGTTTGATATCCCCCTGGGAGCCCCAAGAGGCTTCAGGAAGCCCCAGGTAGGGTCCAGGAGACCACAGGAGGAAGCCCCAGGAGGTCACCAGGAGGTCCCAGGAGGCCCCAGGAGGCCCCCGCAACTCGGAGCTCTGAGACGCCGCGCTCGAGGTGGTCCGGCCCGTTTCGCCTGAGACTTCCTCGCACCACGTTTCGCCAGAGACATCGCCGCAACTCTGGGGTCCGAGATGCCGCGCGCGAGGTGGTCCAGCCCGTTACGCTGGAGACATCCTCGCAACTCTAGGTTCCGAGATGCCGTTCGGGATGAAGAGGAGGTCGTGGAGGAGGAGGAGGAGGAGGAGGAGGAGGAGGAGGAGGAGATGGAAGGGAGAAGGAGGAGGCGGATGATGTGCATGAGGGAGCAGGCAGGAGGAGGGGGAGGCCCCAGAGAGCTCCAGGAGGCCGCAGGACGCCCAGGACAGGCCCCAGGGGTCCCCAGGAGATTCCTAGGAGGCTCCCAGGAGGCCCCAGGAGGCCGCCTATCAGAACGTGTCAAGTTAATACACATCCGGTGTCGATTCGTTGATTCTTCCTGCTCTTGTGCCCCCCCTCCATTTGGAGAGGCCCAAACGGCCACAGGTTTGATATCCACCCTGGGAGCCCCAAGAGGCTTCAGGAAACCCCAGGTGGAGTTCAGGAGGCCACAGGAGGCCCAGGAGGAAGCCCCAGGAGGTCCCCAGGAGGCCCCAGGAGGCCCCCGCAACTCGGAGCTCTGAGACGCCGCGCTCGAGGTGGTCCGGCCCGTTTCGCCTGAGACTTCCTCGCAGCACGTTTGCCCGAGAAATCGTCGCAACTCTGGGGTCCGAGATGCCGCGCGCGAGGTGGTCCAGCCCGTTACGCTGGAGACATCCTCGCAACTCTAGGCTCCGAGATGCCGTTCGGGATGAAGAGGAGGTCGAGGAGGAGGAGGAGGAGGAGGAGGAGGAGGAGGAGAAGGAGAAGGAGATGGAAGGGAGAAGGAGGAGGCGGATGATGTGCATGAGGGAGCAGGCAGGAGGAGGGGGAGGAGGAGGAGGAGGAGGAGGAGGGAGAAGGAAGGGAGTTGCAGGAGAGGACCTAACGGGAAGCGAGTGCGATGTGGACTTGTCAAAACGTGTGCGACAGATTGTCCGGCCCGTTTTGTTTGAGACATCCTTCCAATACTGAGCTCCACGATGTCGCTCGCGAGGTGGTCCGGCCCGTTTCGATTGAGCCATCCTCGCAATGCGAGGCTCGAAGGAATGGCGCGCGAGATGGTCTGGCCCATTCTGCCTGAGACGTTTCGTAGCACAGGAGCTCCAATCACAACCTCTCTCATTCCTTCTCCCGCCTCCCTCTTCCCACTTCCCGCCTGGTTCCTCTTCCCTCCTCCCTCCTCCCGCCTCCCGCCTCCCGCTGCTGCGCCTCTGCCTCCGCCTTTTCTGCCGCCTCAGCATCCGTCATGCGCGCACTGCCTTCCGCCCTCCCCAGACTTCCGACGTCACGATTTTTCTTTTGAGACGTGCGCCGCGGACCTCTCGATATCATGCCCCCCCCGCTTCCGCGCCCTCCCCCGCTTCCTCTTAAAGTTGCTTCTGAGTTCACAGCATGGCGGTGGAGCCTCTCACAGTGCCGACCCGACAGCTTACTCGTCGACCAGGTGCGACCTGGGACATCCTCGCAACTCTGGGCTCCGAGACAGGGGTCCCCAAACAGGATTTTTATATACCTTTTAGCGACGTCTCAAAACGTGCCGGAGGAGGAGGAGGAGGAGGAGGAGGAGGAAGAGGAGGAGGAGGAGGAGGAGGAGGAGGAGGAGGAGGAGGGAGCAGGCAGGAGGAGGAGGAGGAGGAGGACGAGAAGGAGGAGGAGGAGGAGGAGGGATGAGGAATGGAGTTGCGTGAGAGGGCTTAACGGGAGTCGAGAGGTAGAACGGCCCGTTTCGCTTGGGGCATCCTTCCAATACTGAGCTCCGAGATGCCGCACGCGAGGTGGTCCAGCCCGTTTCTCCCGAGCCATCCTCACAATGCGAAGCTCCGAGATGCCGCCATGCGCGCCCTGCCTTCCGCCCTCCGCAGACATCCGACGTCACGATTTTTGTTTCGAGACGTGCGCCCGCGGACCTCTCGATCTCGTCCCCGGGACTGGTTCTTCGTCAGGGTTCTTCGAGATGCTGCGCACGAGATGGTGTACCCCGTTCTGCCTGAAACCTCTCTCATTTCTCCGACTTCCCTCCTCTTGCCTCCCGCCTGCCTCCTCTTCCCTCCTTCCTCCTCACGCCTCTCGCCTTTCGCTGCTGTGCCTCTGCCTCCGCCTCCCCGTCGCCGTCTCCGTCATTTTGCCGCCTCAGCATCCGCCATGCGCGCCTTGCCTCCCGCCGTCCCCAGACATCCGACGTCCAGATGTTTGTTTCGAGACGTGCGTCCGCGGACCTCTCGATCTTATCCCAGGGACTGCTTTTTCCCCAAACAGCTTGCTGAACGGGGTGCTGTTGTGATAGAAGCTAACTCTGGCCGAGGGAAGTCGGAGCAGAGACATCCTCACACAAATTTGATGTTCCGGGCCGTTTCGCTTGAGACATCCTCGCAACTCTCGTTTCTGAGTTGGCCGGGATTGGCCGTTTCGCCTGAGACATCCTCGAAAAAGTTGCGCTCCGGGACGCCGCGCGAGTTGTGGTCCGGGCCGTTTCGCTTGAGACATCCTCGAAACTCTGAGCCCCGAGGTGCCATGCGAGAGGTGGTCCGGGCCGTTTCGCCTGAGACATCCTCGAAACTCTGAGCTCTCAGATGCCTTGCGCGAGGTGGTCCGGCCCGTTCCGCCTCAGGCATCCTCGAAACTCTAACCTCGGAGATGCCGCGCGAGAGGTGGTCCGGCCCGTTTCGTCTGAGACATCCTCGAACTTCTGAGCTCTGAGATGCCTTGCGCGAGGCGAGGTGGTCCGGCCCGTCTCGCCTGAGACATCCTCGCAACTCTGAGCTCTGAGATGCCGTGCGCAAGGTGGTCCGGCCCGTTTCGCACAAGACATTCTCACAACTCTGAGCTCTTAGATGTCGCGCAAGAGGTGGTCCAGCCTGGGGGCGCAGAAGACCACATGTTACATATCCTCCCTGGGACCCTGGGAGCCCGCCTGAGACATCCTCGCAACTCTGGGCTCCGAGATGCCCTGCGCGAGGTGGTCCGGCCCATCTCGCCTGAGACATCCTCGCAACTCTGAGCTCTGAGATGCCGTGCGCAAGGTGGTCCGGCCCGTTTCGCACAAGACATTCTCGCAATTCTGAGCTCTCAGATGCTGCGCAAGAGGTGGTCCAGCCTGGGGGCCCAGAAGACCACATGTTACATATCCCCCCTGGGACCCTGGGAGCCCCAGGAGGCCCCAGAGAGCTTCAGGAGGCCGCAGGACGCCCAGGACAGGCCCCAGGGGTCCGCAGGAGATTCCCAGGAGGCTCCCAGGAGGCCCCAGGAGGCCCCCTTATCAGAACGTGTCAAGTTAATACAAATCCGGTGTCGATTCGTTGATTTTTCCTGCTCTTGTGCCCCCCCCCCATTTTGGGGGGCCCCGACGGCCACATGTTAGATATCCCCCCCTGGGAGCCCCAAGAGGCTTCAGGAAGCCCCAGGTGGGGTCCAGGAGGCCACAGGAGGCCCAGGAGGAAGCCCCAGGAGGTCACCAGGAGGTCCCAGGAGGCCCCAGGAGGCCCCCGCAACTCGGAGCTCTGAGACGCCGCGCTCGAGGTGGTCCGGCCCGTTTCGCCTGAGACTTCCTCGCAGCACGTTTCGCCCGAGACATCGTCGCAACTCTGGGGTCCGAAATGCCGCGCGCGAGGTGGTCCAGCCCGTTACGCTGGAGACATCCTCGCAACTCTGGGCTCCGAGATGCCGTTCGGGATGAAGAGGAGGTGGAGGAGGAGGAGGAGGAGGAGGAGGAGGAGGCATGTTTTAACATGCAATGCCAGCCCGCACTGGACGGGCACGCAATCGACCTTGGAAACCGCAGTGGGTCTA